>BSAI01000212.1:4491306-4672163 GCA_036245035.1 Adrianichthys oophorus | reverse complement strand
ATATACGTATGTATATATATACGTATATATGTATATATATATACGTATATGTATATATATACGTATATATGTATATATATATATATATGTACATATATATATATATATATATGTATATACATATATGTATGTTGGTTTGTGTGTGTGTATATGCTTGTATAAACCCCTTTTGTAATTGAGGCTAAACTTTATTATTTTTTATTTATATTGATTATTATATTTGTATACATTTTGTTTGTTTGACGTGATGGGGAAAAAAGGAGAGAAGAAGAGAGTGGGTTATTAGAGATCAGGGATAATGTCACAAAAGAAAGGGTTGTTTATCCATGCATATACACTAACACATGGAAAGCATTTCATTCTGTCACGCGTACCGTTTGTCCAAAAGTGAGCGGGCACCTGTGTTCAACTGAGTGACTATCTTTTACAGAGGTGGATGATGGAATGTAAAAAGAGGGAGAGTGACCGGTCACCCCCACACCGAGACCCTCCTCGAAGGTGAGACAGCAGTGGTAGCTGGGGCCCCCCCAAGACCTACATGGCACCTCAGCCACCGAACACAAGGTGGACAGAACCGCCATAGGGGCCTCCAACGCCAGATAGCAGGGGTGCAGCACCCAAGAGAAAGGACCAGCACCACACGGTCACCTAGGGATCCTTCCCCCTGTGTGGATGGAGGGCCGCCGAGCCCAGGAAGCCAGCACCCAAGGGACTAAGCCTTCACTGCTGAGGGCCCAGTTCCTCCACCAGGGATGGTGTAGGGGACAGAAGATCAGAGGTCCCATCTTCTTTTTGCAACGTGTGCGTGTTGCTGCAAAAATTGTTGTGGAGTAAAGGGTGTGTGTCATAAAGGGTGCAGTTAAAATTGGTGGGTGGGGCACTGAGAGGACATCTCCTGATTCTCTTATAGGAGTAGGTCTTTAAAAAAGCACCAAATTAATTTTTGATGAGTGACCCAGCGACTTGACGTGTGTCAAGAATGAGTCGGATGTGGTGGGGAGAATCCAGTAGTTTTCCAAAATAAAACATCTTTCAGAATCAGATTAGAAATAACATGGAAAAAATGTATTTGTGTTTATTCTCCCTGAAGCCCCGAACAAATGGATGAAAATCAACTTGAGAATTTCAAGACTTTGAAAACTTCCATTGGTAGAAAAAAAAGTTTATTAAAATTGAAATACTAGTTTAAAAAACTTTTAAATGAATAAAATATCATCATGTGAATGCTTTGAAAACATTTACATTCAAAATTAATTGTGCCTAAATCTAACATCTATCATACCTGAAGTGCACTGAACATTTTATTATATTCTAATTCTAATTAATTATATGCTATATTCTATTCTGAAAAGAGTTTTTAAAGGTGTTTCCTTTGTTTTTTAACTGCTCTGTGCTTGTAGGAGCAACCGCCAGACAATTATATAGAAAATTCCATCCATCACAGGACTCTTCAATGCAGCATCAGCACCAAACTGCACGGACATTTATGAGTCACCTCGCCAGAATGAGGCACTCTTTATTGTTTAAATGCTTCACGGGCTCAACATTACAAAGATAGATTAGGCTCACAACCCCAAAATTGACCTGCCTTCCCTCCTGGGAGGTGGGTTTAGGTATTAAATGCATTTTAATATTTTCCAGCCTCTGAAATTTAGATGGCTTTCTGATCCCTGGTTAGACTGGAATGCAGCAGTTTTTCTCTTCATTACAGCCATGTTGCTTTACAGTAAGAAGTCCCCTGATGTCCTGGTTTAATGTCATGTTTTAGCACAAGAACTATAAACCCCACACTGTTTTGCAAGGTCAGAGATACAAGGCTTTGAAATACCCTCGAGTTGATTCACTTTTTCTTTTCGTTTTGTGAGTATTTTACACAGTTTTTGCAATTTTGAAGCTCTTTTTCAGTTGTGGTCACACAATGATTAAAATTAAGGCACAAAGTGGTATTGTATGGCTGCCCTTGTCACCCGTTTTTGACACGCCCTCACTGGCAGAGCAGCTGCCACATGCCCCTCACTCGCCCCTTCTGCTCCTGCCACCCTGGTCAGAGCTGTATGTGATATTTGTTTTAAAGAAAACTTTTTTTCCCCAAAATGGCAGCTTTGTGTTGATTTTATCTTCCTAGCTTAGCCACCAGGTGTTGGAGTTCACCCTGGTGGACAGGAGTCATGTCCCTTTGCCTTCGGGTGGGGGGCAGGTCTTTGACTGTGGTTTCTGCTTACGGGCCGAACATCAGTTCGAGGTACCCAGAACACCCTTGGCAGGAGATGATGATCGACTTTGTAGTCGTTTCAGGCGACCTTCAGCCGTGTGTCTTGGACACTTGGGGAAAGACAGGGGCAGAGCTGTCCACTGATCACTACCGGGTGGTGAGTTGGATTCATTGGCGGGAAGGAGGCCGGAAAGACTTTGTAGACCCAAACGTACTGTGAGGGTCTGCTGGGAAGGTCTGGCTGAGCCCTCTGTCAAGGAAGTCTTTAACTCCCACATCCAAGAGAGTTTCAAACAGGTACCGAGGGAGGCTAGTAACATTGAGTCGGAATGAACCATGTTCTCCACCCCCATTGTCTTTGCTGCTGTTCAGAGCTGTGGTCGCAGGTCTCTGGTGCTTGTCGTGGAAGCAACCCCCGAACCCGGTAGTGGACACCGGAAGTAAGGGATGCCGTCAAGCTGAAGAAGGAGTTGTTTTGGGTCTGGCTGGCTTGTGGGACTCCAGAGCCAGCTGACATGTATCGGCAGCCTAAGCGAGCTGCAGCCCAGGCTGTTGTGTAGGCAAAAACTCGATCCTGGGAGGAGTTCGGGGAGGCCATGGAGAAGGACTATCAGTTGGCCTCAAAGAGGTTCTGGCAAACCGTCCGGCACCTCAGGAGGGAAAAGCAGTTTTCTGCAAGCACCATTTTAAGTGCAGGTGGGGAACTGCTGGCTTTGACTGAGGACATTGTCGAGCGGTGAAGGGAATACTTCGAGGATCTCCTCATTCCTGCTGACACGCCTTCTCTTGAGGAAGCAAAGGCTGAGAACTTTGGGGTGGGGTTGTCCACTACCCAAGTCACCGAGGTAGTCAACGAGCTCCTCGGTGGCAAGGCACCGGGAGTAGACGAGGTCTGCCCTGATTACCTCAAGTCTTTGGATGGTGTGGGAGTGTCTTGGCTGACCCATCTCTGCAGCATTGCATGGCAGTCAGGAACTGTACTACTGGATTGGCAGACAGAGGTGGTGGTGGTTCCCTTTTTCGAGAAAGGGGGACCGGAGGGTGTGTTCCAACTACTGAGGAATCACACTCCTCCACCTCCATGAAAAAAGTCTATACCAGGGTATAGGAGAGGAGATTCCAGCAGATAGTCGAACCTCTGATCCAGGGACAACAGTGCGGTTTCCGTCCTAGCTGTGGAACTGTGGACCAGCTCTACATCCTCTTTAGGGTTCTGGAGGGTTTGTGGGAGTTCACTCATCCAGTCCATATGTGTTTTATGGATTTGGAGAAGGCGTTCGACCACATCCCCTGCGGTGCCTTGTGGAGGGTGCTCTGGGAGTATGGGGTCTGGAGAGCCTCACCCAGGGCTGTCCGGTCTTTGTATGACCAGAACAGGAGCTTGGTTTGCATATCCAGCAGTAAGTCAGACCTGTTCCTGGTGCATATTGGACTCCGGCAGGGCTGCCCTTTATCACCGGTTCTGTTCATAGCCTTTATAGACCGAATTTCTAGGCTCAGCCAGGGATCAGATGAAGTCTGGTTTGGGAACCACAGGATTTCCTCTCTGCTCTTTGCAGATGATGTTGTCTTGTTGGCTTAATCGAACCAGGACCTCCAGCATGCATTGCAATGGTTTGCAGCTGAGTGTGAAGCAACTGGGATAAGGGTCAGCACCTCCAAGTCTGAGTCCATGGTTCTCAACCCGAGAAAGGTAGTTTGCCCTCCCCAAGTGGAGGAGTTTATCTTGGGGTCTTGTTCAGGAGTGAGGGAAGATCGGAGTGTGAGATCAACAGGCGGATTGGTGCGGCATCCACCGTTATGCGGTTGCTGTATCTGTTTTTTTTGGGTGAAGAGAGAACTAAGCCAGAAAGCAATTTACCAGTAAATCTTCACTCCAATACTCACCTATGGTCATGAGTTCTGGGTCATGACCAAAAGAATGAGGTCCCGGATACAAATGAGCTTCCTCCGTAGGGTGGCTGGACGCTCCTTTAGTGACAAAGTGAGAAGCTTGGTCAACCGGGAGGAGTTCGGAGTAGAGCTGCTGATCCTCCACATCGACAGGAGCCAGTTGGGGTGGCTTGGGCATCTGGTTCTGATGCCTTCTGGGTACCTCCCTGGGGAGGTTTTCCTGGCATGTCCCACTGGGCAGAGGCCCTGGGGAAGACCCAGGACACGCTGGAGAGATCATATCTCTAGGCTGGCCTGGGAAAGCTTCCAGAGGAGCTGGAAGAAGTGGCCAGGGAGAGGGAAGTCTGGGCATCTTTGTTTAGATTGCTGCCCCTACAACCCAATCCTGGATGAGTGGAAGAAGATTGATGGATGGGTTTCTTCCCAAGGTCAAAGGTCAGCAGACCTGGTGGCATGTTTGTACAAATCTGTGAAGACCACTGATATAAGCGTTTTCTTTTCCTATATTGTGAGAAAATGTGAAAATTGCCAAGATTTACCCTTTGCCACACAATGGTCATCAATCCGTACGTCCTATGGCCATCCCATTATAATATTGAAACTTCCTTTTGATATTCCTGACATGTAGGTTTTGGTTTTGTTTCTTGACTTTTTTAGCTTCAGTTTTCTCCCAAGTTAACCCAACAACCTGCTTTCTAGATCCCATCCCCACATCCCTTTTTAAAACATTTTATGGGTCTTTTGAGAGTGAGATTTTAAATATAATGAATTACTCTCTTCAGACGGGTATTTTCCCTGCTGCCTTTAAAACTGCTGTTGTAAAACCACTACTTAAGAAAACTAACTGGGACCCCTCAGTTTTTAATAACTACAGACCAGTGTCTAACTTGCCATTTTTAAGCAAGGTTTTAGAAAAACTTGTTTTTATTCAACTGAATGAGTTTCTCGCTCAAAACAACATTTTTGAAACAAACCAGTCTGGATGTAGAACAAACCACAGTACTGAGACAGCCCTGTTAAAGATAGTTAATGATATCAGGTGTGCCTTGGATTCAAGTCAGATCTCAGTATTAGTCCTACTAGATCTAAGTGCTGCTTTTGATACCGTTGATCACCTGATCCTGTTGAATAGACTTAAAAGTCTTGGCATATCAGGGACGGTTCTCAAGTGGTTCAAATCCTATCTGATGGAGAGATACTTTATGGTAAACATGGACACTCACTTTTCTAGGGTCCACGAAATTAAATGTGGTGTGCCTCAAGGCTCCATCCTCGGCCCCTTACTTTTTAACATCTACATGCTTCCTCTAGGGAATGTCATCAGGAGGCACAACATCAGCTTTCATAGCTATGCTGATGATACCCAGCTGTACATAGCTATGTCTCCTGATGACACAGGGCCAATAGAAGCACTTTTTAACTGTATTTTAGAGGTAAAATCATGGATGGCAAATAATTTTCTGCAGCTCAACCAGGAGAAAACTGAAATTTTAATTATTGGTCCTGAAGCTAAGAGAGAGAAACAGTTTTTGAAGTTAAAAGAACTTTCATTAGATTATTCAGAAACAGTAAGAAACCTTGGCATTATTTTTGACTCTAAGCTAACTTTCATCCCACATATCAAACGTGGTTAAAATGTGTTTTTATCATCTTAAAAACTTGGCTAGAGTCCGCCCACTACTCTCTCTCGCTAACATGGAGATGCTGATGCATGCTTTTATCACAAGTAGAATTGATTATTGTAATGCCCTGCTTGCCGGTCTTCCAAAAACTAACCTTAAGAATCTTCAGCTTCTCCAAAATTCTGCTGCAAGACTTCTTACCAAGACCAGGCGACAGGCCCATATCACTCCAATTTTAAAATCCCTCCATTGGCTCCCCATAAGCTTCAGGATTGATTTTAAGATACTTTTAGTGGTTTTTAAATGTCCTAACGGTCTTGCGCCTTCTTATCTGTCTGACCTTTTAGTTAAATATGAACCCTCGCGGACCCTGAGATCCTCTGGCACTGGTCTTCTAACCATTCCAGCTGTGAAAACCAAAACTTACGGAGAGGCATCTTTTCAGTATTATGGCCCTCGTTTGTGGAACGGTCTGCCAGAGGATCTAAGAGCTGCAGAGAGCATAGATGTTTTTAAGAAAAGGCTCAAGACCCACCTTTTTAACCTGGCTTTCAAATAATTTTTACTTTGTATCTTTTTACCTATTTATCTATTATCTATTTTATAATGTTTACAATACATTATTAATTTATTTTAAATTCCTCATGATAATGTTTTATTGTTGGTTTCTTTTTTTTTTTTTTTCTTTTATCAATATGTTTACTTTTTAATTTAATTTAATTTTGTTTCCGGTGCTTCCTCAGTTGGGTTCTCTCTCTCTGGGTCGCCTGCCGTTCAGCCGCGGCGGCTCTGGATGGGGACCTGCATTGCTCCCCAGCTGTGGTGAGGCGGGTCCCTGCTTGTGTCGCTGCATTTGGTTGGCTGTGCCGCTATTCACGGAGAGAGAGGTCCCAACTATTTGCGTTTCTAAAAACAAACTGTCATGCTCAGCCTGTTTCTCATTGCCAATCTCCATCAGTTAGGGGGTGGGAGCTCTGACAGGGGTGGGGGTTGTATACGGATCTGGGGGAGGGGACTTTATGTTAATTTATGCGAAATTTTATATTATTATTTGTTTTTTATTTTCTTATTTAGTATCATTATTATTTTTGTTTTATTTATTTTTATTTTGTGTAAAGCACTTTGTGTTATGTTTTATATGAAAAGTGCTATATAAATAAAGATTGATTGATTGATTAAAAAGAGATTTTGGCCTCTTTCATTTTTTAATGGTTTATCCCGCTGTGATGTCATCAGTTTTTGTCATTTGATCATTCACTATGTCAAAAATTAATTTTCACAGGTATACTAGGTGTGTGCAATTTTTGGTGAGTTTTTGCACCAAAAACAAGGACCTGTTTTTTCTGCAGTGTTCCTTTAAGGCCACGCCTCTTGCTGTGCTCATGTGCAGACAGGAAGTGCTTTGCCAAACTCCCAGGATTCTTTGTTCCAAACAAAACAAAATTACATTAGTAAGTTTTGTTCTCAAGAGCAGATAATACATTTTAACAATTTTACAGAGAATGAGTTAAAGCCGTGCATTTTGGTTAAAATGGAACTGCTGTTTTACATTGGCAGCTCCCAATTACTTCCAATTTGTTTCATGTGTGCTATATTTGTAGGCCATCCTGGCCTTACTTCCAACTACTTAACAACTCTAATCAGATCTTCAGCTAAGGAATGCTGGTAACTACAAGTCCAAGTTTGCTCTTTTTGGTGGAACAGTGGCATGGTAGGTTTCTCACAACTCCCGGAGTGTGACCTGGTGGTGCTGCCAGAGCCTAATGGGAAGATGGTGTTCTGAAGAAGCTAAAGGAGTTCGGTAAGAGCTTCTAATGATTGCCACCTCAGCTCCCATGCAGGAAACTCTCTTGAGAAGCATAATCTTTATTACATCAGCGCCCAGTGATTATTTGTTGGCTGTTTATTCAGTCCCAAGGCAGAATTATTGACTGTGAGATGATTATGTCTCTGGCTGCTGAAGCTAAAGTGTTTGGACCGGCAGCCTGCTTTGGTTGAGGTGAAACAGCTGATTTCTATAGATTGCTGCCTTTATTTTGTATTTCTCAAATCAATTTCTAGACAATGATTCAAATAGAGGCAGACACTATGAATACCTGACCATTATTGGTGTTTGGTTTTTTACAATTAAAGTTGAAAACTTTACCAAATTTGTATTAAAAGAATAAATACAGAAAGTTGATTATTTCCCACATTTGTCCTGGTGTATAAGGCCCATATTGTTTTCCCAATTCTTTTGTTCATTGAGAGAAACCACCCAAAATATAAATGCCACCAAAATTTCTTATATTTTTAAAATCCACTAACAAAACCAAAACACAGGAATCAGAGATGTCCAAAGGAAGTTTTGAAAGTATTATGGGATGGCCACACGACATACGGCTTTGAGGTAAAATGTGAAATTTTGCAATATTTCAGAATATGTGAAAATAACTTTTTTTCGAGAGATTTTATCACACCACCAGGTTAAGTCTACATCCACAACCGAAGTTTTATTGACCTTATACCACAGTATGAGGCCGCCCTCTTGAATTAAAGAAAACCAAAACTTTAAATGTAAGCTCCTTCCTCCTAGCGAAGCGTTAACATTTGTGTTAGGGATTTCAATCTATCAATCTATCAGCTTCTAAATCCTCAAGCATTAATGGGAAGCTACTTGGAAAGAAATGTTGTAAATGTTGAACAACTCGCAAAAGTGGCGTCCTCCTGTTGCTCGCACATTGTTAATGTAAAATTGTGAATATTTATTACATGATTCCCTGGTTCAGGCTGAATGAAAAATATAACATGATATAAACATATTCGGAGTTAGGTGTGGTTAAAACCTCAGTTGCTAAGAAAATCCAAAAGTGAACTTTTGCCAATTCTTCTGAAATTGACATAGACCAGTTTGTCACCCCCAAGTGACCAAAAAATGAAATGGTTGCTATGAAGATAAAATCAACAAAAAGCGATTTTGGGAAAAAAAAAAAAAAAAGTTTTCTTATGTTTTTTTTTTTTTTTTTAACACATACTTCACATGCAGCTATGACCAGGGTAGCACTGGCAGAAGGGGTGAGGGGCATGTGGAATTTTTAGATTCTTCTAAAAAAAAAAAAAATAGACATGTTTGTCATCCCCAGGCTACTGACAAATAAAATAGCTACTGTGGAGATAAAACTAACAGAAAACCAGTCATTTTGAAAAAAGCTTTTCTCCGCGACAGAAACCACTGATTTACGTAGATTATTTAAAGACTTAACTATTGTAAAGTGTTGCATAACGATTGACGAGCTACTGTAGTCAAAAGAATGTCGACACTGGAGCTTAAGCTCCACTGTTAAAGGGTTAATGTTAATTCCAGCTGTGAGGAACTTTTCTTAAAAAAACAGCACCAAGGGCAAACTGTCTTTTCAACCCCTTCAGATTGACACTTCTACAGCCTAGATGTTTATTCCTTAACTATGGTATGCATAACAAATGAAACATCATTTAATCTTTTTTTTTTTTTTTAAAAAGGATTTAACTTTGTCTTTTTAAATTATCAAAGTAAATAGAACACGGGAAAATGACTTTGATTTTTGCTTTCAGTTTATTTATGATCATTTTCATCTTTTTCTTAGTAGTAGATTTTCTTAGTAAATCATTAGTTTGTTTATTTATATGTTAGATTATAAAAAATATGTGCCACATGAACTTTACTAAAAAGGGTTCATTTATTGGCCCTATGTTGGTGTTTTCTTTTTGCCTTTATATTTATATTTGTTTTTATTAAGGAAATAACAATTAGAAACATTTAAGAAAATTGGTTTTAAAGTTTACCTCCATGTGTGATGCCTTGTTTTGTGAAAAAAGCAAAACAAAAAAGGAATACCTTCAAAGACCCACTCTGATTTAAAAAGGGTGTTTTTGGTGTTTTCAACATGCATGTTTCTGATGATGGGGGACATGAATAAAAAAATTAGGATTAAAATTACATTTCTAAATATGTCTGTCTTCAAATCAGGAGCAGAAGAAAAATGCTGTCTGAAAGAGCGTATTTTTTGTGTATGAAATACACTTGTTGGGGCCACGAGTTCCCTGCTCTTCTCCATTCTGATGCATCCACTTGTAGACAAATATATCCATGTACATCTTTGTTTTCCTCAGCTGGCAGTTGTCTCAAAATTGTATGGCTGAATAGCTTTGATATTGCCCGCCATTTTTGTTGCACCAGTAATGTTACTTTGGGGTTATGAGGGGCTGTAAGCTAGTGGGAGAGAGTAGTAACACATGGATGCTGGGAAGTGGGGGAATACTTCCTCCATGCCAATAGTCCCATCCATAACTCAGAGGTGCATTTCTAATGAACTTTTGCTGGTTTTCAGAAACTATGCACTAGTTCTTGGATTTTGGATAAAAACGGCCTAATTATGATATATAGGTCAAATCAATCAAAAGGTTATCATCAGACTGGGTCTTTGAGAAAATACATGTTTTTTCAAAGGTTTTATTAACAGAAAAGTTTTTTTCAGAGTTTGTATACAGGCTGATTCCAAAGAGTTTTCCTGACCGAAAAGTTTTTTTCTTAGATGAAACTGTGGAGATTTCTGTCAAGTATGAACAAATTCACATAAAATTGCCATAAGTGATTCACTGATAGTTTATTCGGCTTTGAGGGGAGAGACTTTAACATGTGGTAATGTAGATCCCCTCAAAAACTGCTTCACTGTTCCTGAAGTCAAATCACAGCAGCAGAATAACACCCACTCTTTGTTTTTAACCTCCAGGTCGGGTCCTGGGGGGCTGGCCGTTGACTGGATGCGGGTGGGCAGCGTTTACTGTCGCTGTGCCGGCGGGAGGAGCGCTGTCCGCGGTGCTGAAACGCTGCCTAATGGGAAGGATTATGCTACTGCGGAATCAAACGCTCACTTCTGGTTCAGACAGAAAGTGTCGCAGCTATAGCTTAAAGCGTAGCTTTTTGTTGTGTGACCAAAACAACAATAATATCGTTTTTTTTTTAAAGCTTTTATCTTCGTTTTTTTGCTGTATTTTTTAAAAAAAAAACATACATTTGTTTTCGTCTTCCGTGCGGCGCTGCCCCTCTTGGTGGCCCCGCGAGGCGATGTTTGACTTCCAAAGAGAGCTTATTTAGGTAAAAAAAAAAAAAAAAACGATAGGTCATTTTTGATTGACAGCCTAATCGACGAATGGCGTTTGATCCCTCCACCCTCCTCCCCCAAGAGACGAGCCAATGGCGTCGCAGAGCCTCCGCGAGCTTAAGCGGGTGGACGGAGCCACTCCGCGTATACTTCCGCGTCAGTCAGTGCGCACGCCGTGTGTAGGCTGAATGGGGATGAAACGCTGAGTGCGGAGAGGTATAGGCACGCTGTGATACGGCCCTATATATATTCGCCGGCAGGACTATCTTCTTTTAAAGACAACCTCCTCTTCGCTTTGGTTTCCACTCCGTGATGTCGCATATTTGTGTGGCGCACCTGTAAAGAGCGAGACAGGCAGAAGCCGGGTGTTTTTTTTTTTTTTTATTTTTCCTCCCAATGATTTGATTCCTTTTTTTCCTCTTTTCTTCAGTTCTGTTTTTTTTTCTTTTCGTTTCATGCATTTGCTTAAAGGAAACTCAATTGTCTGTGTTTTTCATTTAATAAATATTTAATTTCCTCATTTTATCTTGTTTGTGTTGGCTTTTATGTTTCCAAGTTTGAACTGAGAGACCAGAATCCGTCATTTTACAGTGTTTTCATTCAGAGATTTGTCCCCTCTTTTTTTATTTTGAACCTATTTTTTGCTCAAGGACGCCCCTAACTTTCAATTGTAGAAACGGTAAGATATTTTACATTTTTGTACATATTTTTTTAGTCGATTGTTTGAGTGCGGAGCAGATGATGCAGATCCATGTGCAGTCGCTCCATCCTCTTGCATGCAGACGCGATGGGGGGGCTGTAAGGGGAGAGTCACCGTGCTGCATTCACTGATCTTCAACTCTTGAACTGCCGTGACTTGCAGGACTTGCACATGTGCTTTCCAGACGTGGACTGACGCATTGTCGCGTGGGCGAATTTAGGCCTGGATTTATTCTTATTTTTTTCCCAAACCATCTTGTTGAGAAATGTGTATATTTGACTCAATCCTGGATTTAGACCTACAGTTGCATTTAATGACGATTTATTGCGAAAGTGCCATTTTCACTTCCTTTTTTCAAAGCAAAACAAATTTATTGTCCAACAATAATTACTTTTTAGGGTTTAAAAAAAATGCCATTCATGCCATGTAAACTGACCAGTATCTTTGTCAAGTGCAGACCTATATAGGTTAGAGCAAGGGAAGCCTTTGTTGTGCTTTTTGGTTTAATGGTATACCTGGAATCTTAACTTCTTCCCTTTGAAATGAAGGAAATGGTGACTTTTGTTTTGAAAAAGTGGACTTATCCAATCATAAGTAGGTCTGATCAAAACTAAAGCTGAAAAATAAGCGGTGTTAAACTCTAACTTTACATTTTCCTATATCACCTGCAAAAATGCTGTACGGTAAAATCTTCGTTTTAAATGTTTATTTTTGAGTTCTGAGCATAAAAAAACGAAACACCTGTAGCAAATCAATTGGTATGGGAGTATTTCCGGGTAGGCGCGTGCTCTTCGCTGATTGGCTTTGGCTTTGATTGGTTTATTTAGCTGTGCAGCTTTCCCGCCTCCGCCCCTTTTTGCGCTGCGCCAAGACCGGCAACCAAAAAGTTGATGTCTGCCGACTCTACTTCATTGAATACCCGCTACGCCGACTCAACACCTCCAGGTAAGACGCACCTGAAGGCGCGAGGTGAAGTTTTAGGGGAAGCGGGAGGACCGGCGTCGAAAAAACTCTTCGAAAGCGAGCCGAGTCACAGAAGCTAGCAAAACCCAAAGGAAGATAACCTAGCTTAAATGTTTTCATGTTTGCCTTTTAGTGTGCTGTGGGAGTCGGGCGATAAAACAAGTTGTTGACCACTTTTTTAAAAAATAAACTTTATCTGTAGTTGCAGCGCAAGTGTTGTCCTCCAAATTCAGGAATTAGTTCAAGTTTCAAGTCTGCTATGTCGTACTCGGCTAAATAACGCCACTTTGTGGCACAACGAAAACAGAACATCAAATTGCACAAATTGTAACCAAAAAAATTAAATTCAATTGCTATAGGTGTCTAAAAGTCGTCAAATATGGTGAATACATTGCAAATATACGCATGGCTGCATAGTTTAGCAGCAGCACAGGTGCGGCTAATTAGCTAATCAAGCAGTGGCAAAGCAGATGCATTCCAATGAGGGCAAATATATATTTATATTTCCAACTTGTGAAGAAATGTTTGAGCATGTTAATGTCTTATCAATTTAAGCCCCAATATTCATTCTTTTTAGTTTTGTTTAAAAGTAACTTTACACAAGGTTAATTATTTTTTTAAGTGAAGTTAATTGCATCCCCCCCCCAAAAAAAATTCAAATCTATTTGAATATTTTGAGAAACTCGCTTTAATTTAATATAAAATGTTAAGACTGATTATATTTTAAGTTTTATTAAAATAAGCAAATGTTTGATCACAAACATTTCTTAATCCAGCTTTTAAATGTTTGTTTAGCCTGTTAAAGCTAAAAGATTTCCTTCAACTTTTAAATCTGTGTGCCCATTTTTTTTTAGCCAGAGAATGGGAGGAAAAAATCCAAAAAGTAGTGTTTTTCTCAAAATAAGGTAATTTGAAGCAGGGAATTTTTTTTAGACCTGCTGTCCAATTAATGATAAAAAAAAAAGCAGTAAAATTAAATATGCAGTGCCAGGATTACACAAAATAGTCATTAACATAATTAAAAACGTAGACATGGAGAAGTATAAATAAAATAACATAAAATTGTAAAAAGCACAGCATACTAAGTTGGCTAAAAAAAATCATACATGATTGCTATTAAAACATTCCTGTTAAAAGTATTAAAACACTCTTGTTTCTATTGAAAAACAAACCTAAAGGTCAAATACTTTTTTCCAAGTAGGAATTTACCCTATTCTGTCACAATAGCTTTGTTCTAATGAAGTGGCTGCAGATCTGGTTGCAAGCATGCTATGGATAAATGCTGCTTTCAGCCCACCCCAACCCCCACCGCCATTCATGCAGCATCAACAGTTTTAACAACCGCTGAGGACAAGAGATAAGTGCGCTTGTCTTTACGTTTCAGGCCCTTGCACTTGCATTTCTAAATGTAGCTTGCTGACAGCGACTGAAAATGCAGCACAGGAAGGGCCACGCTCCACTCTGTGCTGTGCAGCAGCAAGTACCGCTGTCAGGGGGGAAAAGGTTGGTTGGTGGCGAGAGGTAGTTGTAGTAGTTTGTCCTCCTTTTGTCCTCTGCCTTTGTCTTATCCTCATGGTGTCGCATTCTGATCAGTATGGAGGAGTTGCTCCCAACTTTGGAGGCGTTTTCAGACAGCTTCTACAAAATGGTCCTGCTTTTACCTATGGATTTATTGCTGACTCTCACATTTAAGGCGTAGGCCTCGATCTATTTTCATCACAGCAGCTTCTATTGGTGGCAGCACAACCTGCGATCATCAAAGTCAGTTTACTAAAACCTTCACTGTCAATTTTTGTTTAACCCTTAGTAGTCTGGGGACTTTTTGAGCATTTTTACTACATTAGTTTGCTCTTCTAGTTTATTTTTAGTGCTGTTTTTTGTGGCAATGGTTGAGATTCCTCTTATGTACAACCCAAGCTTTTTAAAAAAATATTTGACAGATATAATTTTGATTATATTGCAAAATAATTCCAAAATGAACCTGGAACTTCCCAAAAAAAAACCAGATCCAAGTGGTAAATTTTGAAATTTTTTCCAGCTAAAAAAAAGTCACAAATTGAGAAGTTTTTGTGCTTTATAACAGAAGATCAAACACATAGATGAAAGTGCATAAATCCATAAAGTGAAGACAAGGTCAATATCTGGATAAAATTCTGTTAAAAAAAAAACCCACACAGGCGAAGCTTCACTCCAAGTTCCAAGGATTTATTCCAAGGTGTTTCACAACTGCCATTCACTTTAAATTTCGTTTTGAAACATTGCTTATGTCGTAAACAGTTAATGTGAGTTCAGAGACTACTGAGGGTTAAACTGTTTTTGTTAAATATGTCTAAACAGCTTGGTTGTTCCGTACAGGTAAAAAAAAAATGTGCAGTGTACTCCTGAACCCAAACTGATTGCAAAAGGTGAAGTCAGTTTTCTTGGATGTGAGCTCTTTGACTTTAGAGCGGAGCTCGATGTGACTTTTATTAAATTTTGCTCGCATTCCCACGAGAAACCTTGTTTACATATGCCACTACCTGGGAGGGAGTGAGATTGATCTTCAGGAGTGGAGCTCTGTTGCAACTTCTGTGAGGAAAGGGTGGTGCTGAATATAAAAAGGGGAAACTGAGGCTTACAAATACGTGAGTCATGTTTTCACCACCAACTAGTCAACTTTAGTCTTTAAATTAAAATTTCCCTTAATATGTTGACTTGTTGTTTACAATTGTGCAAAAATGATCCATATTTTAAAAAGTTACTGAACATAAAGAGGTGAAAACGCTATTTTTTTGGTATTATATTGGTAGTTTCATCAACAAATGTTAGCCATTAATTAATTTTTAAATCTCGTTTGTCATTAAAAGACACATTTCTTTCTTCTTCTGTGAGAATAACCATTGAATGTTAACTCCTCAAAAAAGTGTGTTTAGTGATTAAAGATGTGGTTTTTCACTGCAATACATTTTCTCGTTAAGAGAATCTGCACCTTTTATGTCTGTTTTTGCTTTGTGTAGCAAGTGTGTGGGTGAGCGATCATATCTTGTTTTCAGCTGATATTCTGAACTGATATTTGGGCTTTTAGTTTTCAAGGACAGCTTGTGCATGTCAGTGGATGCACTTAGAAGTTCTTTACTCTGCATGTCACGCACACTTGGTTGATTTAATCCTCAGAGGAGTGAGGAGCAGATTCATGCCTCCTCGCGTTGAGTGCTCTGTCACATCAGTGTACGCTGATCTTACTGTTGGCTTCGTTGTCAACCTAAAGAAAATAATGCTGGTCTTGGCAGTTTTCTTTTTAGCTCAACTTTTAAGTCATTTTGGGTGAAAGAGTTATCTGAAGAGTGTGACCAAATTAGCTCAGATTGATTAGTTTTGTTGCTGTAAAATCTCTTTTTTTACAAGTCCATCCATCCATTCTTAATTTTATATACATTTTTGAATTGACAAACTTACCTGATTGAACAGTTTCAACTTTATATTTCAGGATTTAGATGTTTTTTTTTTTAGCTTAATATGAAAAATCTCAATATTAGTTTTATCTTAAAGTCCCACTCTAATCATATTTTTATCTATTGAAAAGGATAGGATAGAAGATGGGAGTTTTCAGAAATTTGCCTCTGAATTGTGGGTGGGACTATTGGTGCGGAAGTAATCCTCTTCCAATATCCCATCATCCTTTAGTTTACAATCTGTTCCACTAGCCTACAGCCTGTTGCATACAAGCAACCATTAGCGGAGCAAAAAAAGCAAGCAATATCTGAGCTATCGAGCCATACAGTTTCGAGCCGGATGCCAGTTCTGATGAGGAAAATGAAGACATTCATGGATCTATTTGTCTGCAAGTGTATGCATCAGAATGAAGCAGAGCAGTGAAACTTTTGCTGCTCATTTCACTTACTGCATGACATAAGAGCTTTTAAAAACTGCATTTTTTAATCTGCTCCTGAATCACCCCATTTGAATAAAGAAATGCCCAAAAAAAGCAATTTTCACTTTTAATACATTTTATGTAATATTAGTCTGGGGTCTAAATAACGCTTTTAGTCCAGCTTTGCATAAAGCAAAAACTATTAGTGATCAAACCTGGAAGCCTGTTAAATTGTGCGCATGCATCCGGATGACAACATTGTTCTCTTGTGTTAGCATTTTATTTGCAGTTGATTTTAAAACAAGTGAAACTTGTATTTCAGGGAGAAGTGCCATAAAATAAACAGCAGCTGTATTACTGAAAGTAAAAGGTACTTTTGCTAAAATGGGAAATTGAATCACAGCATGTGTTTATTATTCAGTACATTTCAGCAGTGTGATTTTTGTCGCTCTTTTGATCAGTGTTCTAATCAAATGTGACTAACATTTATTAGATGATAAAAGTAATGTTGATTTGATCTTAAAAAATTCTTCTTTTTTTTGCATTCACTTTTTTTAGGTTAGGAGTTGGCCATCAGGATATAAATATTCAACACATTTTCTAAGAATGCTACAATACTCAGTTTAAAACCAAACTGTAAATTAAACTATTGAACTGAATTGTGGGGAAAGTGAATTGTTGCTTACCTACCGCATACCATGATGTTTATGCTGAAAGTTTCAAATACACTCCAAAGTCTAAAAAGGATTTGTTTTTTTGCGTTTAACCACACTTAGTATAGACCAACTCAATGGGTTTTTATTCCTTTGTTACTTGTTTAATAAAAACATATTTTTTGTAGTTTTTTTTGGTTCTGTAATACCCTAATCGTATATCAAACTGAAAAGACAAAACTGTGACCCAAAAATTGAGGTTAGAGCTAAATTGTGAGAAACTGAATTGTTGCACTCAGTGTTGGTATCAGTTTTCTACTAAAATAATCAATTATTTTCATTCAAAGTTGAGTCATATGAATAAATAAAAATCTGACTTCAGTAGCTGAGTCATTTGCTACATATCTAATTTGTCAAAGTTGGAATTTGCATTTTGTCTTTATATTTTCAGTCTTATTTAGGTTTGAGATTAAAAGTAAACTGTTTTAAAGGAGGGAGGTAACCACAGTGGCGCTCTTGTCTGCAAGCCAGCCACCTGCCCAGAGGCCAGTTTAGCAAGCAAGCAAGCTCTGCGTCACATAGTATGCTCTGCTCGCTCTGGAGCGGTCAAAGATGGGCGGGGCTTTTATATTGGAGTTGCAGAGCATGACGTGAAACTTCTGAAAGGATGTGAGACTTACACCAGTTGATCAAGCACGATATTTAACTTAACTACCTAGTTTCAATCACTGGGGGCGGCACATAGACGGTTTTAGACTATAGTTTCAGGAATTAAACAAGTTTGTTTTAAAATGTTAAAAATTTGACAAGAACCAACAGTCAGCAGTTTTAAAGCCCAATTTGTACTAGTAAACAGCCAAAAAAGGTTGATTTACCATTTAGGTTCCCTTTAAATAATCTTAATGTTACTGTGTGGACTAATCACAACTGTAATGGAGGGCTTAGTTATGAACACACAAGAACATCTGGGGCTGAAAATTTTTTTTTCTGTTTCTATCAACTAAAGTCTAGGTTGTCTTGAATTATTTTTATATTTTTTAAAGCAGGGGTGTCAAATTTCAGACAAAATCCTGCTGATTTTTCAGAAACAATTATTTATTTGCTGCTGATAACCTGGATCAGATGAATTTATCCAATAAGGAGCTCTAATGGCCGGTTGGTTGGAAAGCATGCAGGACACCAGCCCACAAGGTCTGGAGTTTGACACCCTTGTTTTAAAGCATTTATTAATGCAGTAAACAGAGTTTTGTGTTGACCTGGTGTGTAATTGAGTGCAGAAACATGAATGATTATATTTATTTGGGTTCTTTGTGTATTGGGCATTAAACTCACCTGTTCTGAATCACTGGGATGAATCTTTGTCTACATTAGTGTAGTAGATGCTGATGCTTTCACCGTCCTGATGTTTGTCTTGATTTAAAGCAGCAAGTCAGTTTTCATCTTCAAAAAGTGGTCAAATATATGTTGGTGATAAGAAACTTGTAATATGTCTTCTGAAGATGTTCTTCAGGTGGGTCAAAGCACACTTAGTGTTGTGTCAGTAATGAGTCAGAAAGGTGGGACGCTCTGCATTTCTATTTGTTTCAGATTTTAGGTCGGTGTATGGTGATGCGTTGTTGGACTGTGGCAAAATACACAAGTGTTTAGAAGAGATTAAGTGGCTGTCATATGCTCTGCTTGGGCAGGATTTTAGGATGGGGACTGCCTGAGTAATGATTTACCAGCTTTTGGTAATTAAATGGCTATTTTTTTCCTCCCAAAACTCCTGTTTTCAGTTATGTGCTGCTCTGGCTGTAAAATATTGAGTTTTAGAAATATAGCACTTTCCAACATTAAATAATTCTTGTCTAAGCTCTAAAGTCATTTGGTGTTTATTTTTTTAAAAGGTTAAAAATTAAGTTAGGACTCTAAAGATTTGTCAGCTTTTTTAATTTTATTTTTTTTAAACAGAAAACCATTTGATGCTATCAGTGAAAAGTGATGGGTAATCACTGGACCTTTACATTGATGTTTTCACCCAAAAAAGTGAATTGTCAAGCAAAATATAAATGTGTGGTATGTGGTGACGGTTATTCTTTTAAAATTTAGCAAATAGAAGTCACTCTGAATCTTTTTATGAAGCATGGGCCAGCACTCACGATAAAGGAGTGTTTTTCTAACTTTACAAATTGGTGATTATGCATGTTCCTAATCAAGGCAACCACTCAAATCTGCATGTTTTTCTGCTCCAACATAACTGGCACAGCTCTTTCGATTGCAGTCAGGCTTCTGTAGAGCTTGATGAGCTGTGTGCTGGAGCAGTAAAATGATTAGAACAAGTGGAAAAAAAAAGTCTTTCTAACTGGTCTAAAATGAAATCTAACTGCAGTCATGCTTGAAGAGAGCAGAAGCTGTTAGTCGTAGTGCAGAACTTTCTATTTTTGGTGGGGTTATGCAGTTGGTGGGCTTTAACCTTGGTTTAGGGGTATGCCACTGATTCAGATGACTCATATTTTTGCTTGTGTAATGCAATGTTGACACACTAGTTCATTCAAGTAACTGAAAGCTGCAGTGAGGGTTTCTATTTTTGGTAAACCAGAAATGTCTTGTCTTCAATTCCTTATTCCTTTTTATCAGACTCTGACATTCTTGAAACTTTCACATATTTTTATCTGATTAATATCCTGCTTCTGTTGTCATAGTAGGTTGTACATTTTAGACAAAAAAATCGTGTGTATTTTAGTCTTGGTTCTTTTATTATATTAAAAACCTTGGTGTTAAAGTAATGTCTTGTATCAAAAAAGCTCAATATCCATAGGAGTATTATTTTTGACAACTTTACCCATCAGTGAATTGATGGGTTTTAGTGGTTCTAGGATTTTCTTTTTCGTTAGTGTTGTGTTGGACATTATTTTAAGGAGAAAGAAAGTTATACTCTAAAAAGCTCCAGAACGACACCAATTAAGCTGTTAGTTTCTGTGCAGAATTATTTACAGCTTAAAGATATTTTCTGGTTTTGAATCTAGGTTAAAGAACTATGTGGTTTATCAGAGTTATTAGAAATAGGTATCTTTGGCTGTGTTAAAGTTTAATTATTTTACTTTTTATAATTCACAACTTTCTTCTTAATTTGTGTTTTGGCATTCCTGATGGCACTTCAAAAAATGCTCATTAAACTTTGAATTTTAAAACCAGCTTATGCATGTTTGTAATATCTTCTACTGAAATGACTGAAAATGCTGTGACATGTCTTTGTCGTTTAAAGCTTAGTGTGGATAAAAGAACCTCTTGTTGCTACCATTTTTTTGTGGATTTCTAAAATGTTTTACCTTTATAGATAAAGGTAAACTTTTGTTGTTGTGGACTATGTCTGGACCAGCAGCCATGTGGACCAAGGTTATTATGTATTAGATTTTTTTATAACATGAATTAGAACATATATATAGATGAACTTGTATTGTCCTTTTTTAGTAACACATCTCTTTATTTTACCTTAACTGTTGGGGTTTGAGGTTGTAGTCTGTCAATATAGGTTTTTACTTTATTGCTTATGGTAAACAAATAATTGGATGTTATTTCTTGACGATCTTCATGTTTGCCTTCTGTGTTTCTGCATGTCTTGTTTACCATACTATGGAGCTTCACTGGTTACCATTCCTCATGCTTTTTTTTGTCACCGTCTTTGTGGCCAGGTCTCTTTTAGTCAACTTTACACTTCTGGGTTGTCTTTGTAGAAATATGGTGACCAAGTGAAACACGGCCTTTCGCCTCTTTTTTTCCCCAACCAATCTGCATGGACTGCCAGTTTAAGATATTAGTCTTCCCCCTCCACCCCAGCAATGACTTGTGATCCTCTGAATGTTGCTTTATGTTCTTGTTTATCTAACATGAAGTACTTTTTGTGTCCACATTTTCAGACGGCAACTCCACACTAACATGGCAGTCAGACTGTGCGATGTGGCTTCACTGCTTAGAAGTGGTTCGTGGGCGCCTGAGCCTTGGACTGGGGTCTGTGGCACTTTATTTTCTTGCAAAGCAATAATTTAGTCTGCTCTTCTTTTTTTGTTCCTAGGCCATCACAATTATGTTAGCTCTGCCATGTTTAAACACTCAAGTTCAAATTAATCATGTTAGAAATATGAAATTCAGGCACGTCAGGTGTTTTAGGTTTGCAAAGCTAATAAGGGGTTATTGCAATCTGCTCATATCATAATTTTTCTTTTATAAAATACACTTATTGCTTCTGTGCACATACCAGCCAAACTGGGATTTTTTTCTAAAAAAGTTGAACTGTGGTGATTATGAAGACCTTCCATATGCACATGGTGAATGTTTGATTAACTGATTATTATTTGGAAGGGTTGTTGTTTGATGCTAGTGTAGTAGTGGCTGCAGATCTACTGCTTCTGGAGGTTTTGTGCACCCTGGTGTGTTCAATGGTTTGGTTGCGGTACCTCTGTTTTGTCTACATTACACTTAATGGTTATGATACACAATTTTTGGCATTTAGTCTTTAAAGACAAGTTCAAGCAAAATTCGGTCCTCTGAAGTGTTCTTGAAATACTAATTAATAGAAAGCAGTTGTTGCGATTACAACCCACACCCCTCACCATACCATCTCCTCCACCACTAGTAACCCTTTAACATCAGACATGTCACTGGCGACACCTAAAGAAACACTCTTTGACATATCGTTCTCTTCTACTGTTTACAAAAGCAATGTGAATCAAAGTGGCTTTATACTGACATGCAACACTTATCCACTTTTCTCTGTTAGAATCAGTTGATCTTCACTTTAGAATCTGCTGGAATTGCATTAATTGAGTTACAGATTTCGAAAGAATGTCAACACTGAAGCTAAAGCTCTGGTGTCAAAGGGTTAAGAACGAGACTCTTGAGTTATGCAGTCCGGTTCAGATCAGGCTACAGAAATCTGGTTTAAATATTCAACGATCTAAGGCTGTGCTGAATTTATTCAACTCTTTGACTCAAAGTAATACCTTTGTTGGTTTTTGAAATTGGTCTTAAGCTAAAATACAGTTGAAGTCTAAGTAGTTTTAAGTTTCCGTTCTACAGTGTGCAAAAAGTGTCTTTATAACTAGCAGTGACTTTTTACTTTTAAATAAAAGTCAGTTTTGATCACTTCTGATTTTCTTTTTTCTTTTTCTTCTCTCTTTAGCAGGTAATTGCTGCCATGGAAACACAGCTGTCCAATGGACCAACTTGCAACAACACGAGCAACGGTCCCTCAACAATGTCAAACAACTGCTCTTCTCCCGTAGAGTCAGGGAGCATAGAGGACAGTAAAACTAACTTGATAGTCAACTATCTGCCTCAGAACATGACCCAAGAAGAGCTGAAGAGTTTGTTTGGGAGCATCGGAGAAATTGAGTCCTGTAAACTCGTTCGTGACAAAATAACAGGTAACTCAAGTTTTTTTTTCTTTATATCATAGCTAAAACCTATCTACTTTAGCATTACCGGAAAAAGTTGGGGGTTGTGTTGAATTCTTTCACTACTCGCTACTTTGAACACTGTACAAAGAGTTTGCTATTTTATCGGGTTGTCTGAGTCTACAGTGCCCTGGAAATTTCCCAATGGTCACTACAAAAAACTAGTGTGCATTGATGCTAACTCTATTGGATATTGACCACAATTCATCACATTTGAGAAATTTGTGATTTGAAAACAATTATTTAAATGTATTTTCAATATCACTCACGTTTTAATCATCACAACACAACAGGTTCATGAATCTTTTCCTTTTGGCTTTTCCCTTCAGGGGTCGCCACAGCCAATCAGCTTCCATCTATCCCTGTCTTCTGCATCCCCTGCTCTAACACAAGCTACCTTCATGTCTTTAACTGCATCTATAAACCTCCCATTTGGTTTTCTTCTAGACATCCAGTATGGCAGCTCTAGATTCAGCATCCTTTTACCAATATATTCACCCTCTGTCCTCTGGACACATGTCCAAACCATCTCAGTCAGCCTTTTTGACTTTATCTCGAAACCTCTGACATGTGCTGTTCCTCTGATGTACTTATTCCTGATCCTATCCACCCTGGTCACTTCCAAAGAGAACCTCAGCATCTTCATCTCTGCCACCTCCAGTTCTGCTTCCTGTCTTTTCCTCAGTGCCACTGAGTTCAGTCTCTAGACTGAAAAACATGGCTGGTCTCACACCTTTCCTTTCATTTGAGCTGAAACTCTTCTATCACACATCACACAGGATAGTTTTCTCCACCCATTCCAACCTGCCTGCACTTATTTCTTCACTTCTTTTCCACACTCTCAATTACTCTGGACTGCTGATCCTAGATACTTTGAATCCTCCTCCTCCTTTCTCTCTTCTCCCTGTATCCTCACTCTTCCACTTGGGTTCGTTCCTCTCATTCACACACATGTACTCCATCTTGCTGCGGCTAACCTTCATTACTCTCCTTTCCAAGGCAAACCGCCACCTCTCTAGCCTGTCCTCCACCTGTTCCTTGCGCTCTCTACAAATCACAATATCATCTGCAAACATCAAAGTCCATGGTGATTCCTGTCTAACACCATTGCAAACAGGAACGGGCTCACAGCTGATCCCTGCTGTAATCCCACCTCCACCCTGAACTCCTTTGTCAGAGACAGTTTATTTCTCTCTGTACTTTTCTATTGACAACCTCAAACCAAATTCCATCCGTAGTGCTCTTTCTTGGCATGAAACCATACTACTACGCACAAATGTTAACTTCTGCTCTTAGTCTTCAACTACACGTTCCCATAACTTAGTTGTAAGGCTTATCAGCTTTATTCCTCAGTATTTGCCACAACTCTGCACATCTCTCTTATTCTTAAAAATAGGCACCATCGCACTTCTCCTCCATCCTCAGGCATCTTCTCACCACCTAAGATCCTGTTGAACAACTCCACTGTCATCTCTCCTTGACACTTCCATACCTCCACAGGTATATCATCAGGACCAAGTACCTTTCCACTCTTCATCTTCTTCAGTGCTACCCTCACTTCACCCTTACTGTCACTTCTTCTATTCTATGTTCTCGATCATTTTCTTCATTCATCAACTCTTCAAAGTATTCTTTCTATCTTTCCATTACACTACTGACACCTGTCAATTCATTACCATCCTTATCCTTAATCACCCCAACCTGCTGATGTCCTTCCCATCCCATACAGATTAACAAGGCAGATCTCTCTGCCTTGTTAATCTGTAAAGGTCAGTCTCTCCCTCTTTTAGTACCCAACTTAGCATACAAGTCATCATAAGCAGCTTGTTTGACTTTTGACACCTCTACTTTCACCTTACGCTGCATTAGTCTGTACTTCTGTCTACTCTCCTCAGTCCTCTGTGTTCCACTTTTTATTAGCTAGCCCAGGCATGGGCAACTCCAGGCCTCGAGGGCCGCGTTCCTGCATGTTTTCCAAAATACCATGATCTGGCATGTTCTAATTGGCTGGACACACCTGAAGCAGGTAATCAGTCATGAGTAGGGCTTGGATATCTGGAAATCCTGCACACAATGTGGCCCTCGAGGCCTGGAGTTGCCCATTCCTGAGCTAGCCTCTTACTCTGTATACACTCCTGCATCTCATCATTTCACCACCAAGTCTGCATATAAACTTTCTTTCCCGATGATACACAAAGTACACTCCTACCTGTCTCCCTGATCCCATTAGCTGTATAACTGAGGTCTTGGCCGACCCAGTATGGATATAGGTCTGATTCACATATTTGGTTTGGCAAAGATTTTTTTGTCTGATGCTCTTCTTGACACAACCCTCTGTATTTATCCTGGCTTAGGACTGGCACAATGAGACCCTGGTTGGAGCCTCCTCATGGCTTCATTACACAGTGGGTTCATAAATAGCCTTTGTAAAATGTTTGCATTTATAAGGCTGCGGAAAATGGCTGACGTCATATTTGGCATTAAAAAAAAAAAAAAAAAGGTTGTGCGCATGGGTCAGAATTATGTTAACATCCAGGGAACTAGATATCTCACCCTATAGTCTTTTAGGGGTTAGGAAGTAGTGGGGAAATTTGAACACAACTTGGGTTGTACTTTGCAAAGTACTTGTAAAATAGAATATTCAAGATCCAAAATGGGTCATTTGTAGCTTCCAAATTTCAGTTTGTTTTGCATCTTAGTGGACATAATGTCATTTCTAATAAAAAAAGAGATTATTTCATCGATCTCCTAAACATGTTAGTTGTTGTAAAAGCTTGGCATGGTTTACATTCTTTCAACTACCGTATTCCGCTGATTCATGTTGATTGCGCAACCGGTTGAAATGATATGCCATGTCCAAAGAGCGTGTGATGTTTGGGTGTCGCCAGCGACATTTCCAGTGTTTAAAGGGTTTGACAACTCCTGTATGCACAAGTGATGTATAGTATATTAATTTTCTCCCTGCTACTATTATAAAAATATCCTTTCTGTCCTCACTGGCCCTCCTGCATGGCTGCTGGATGACTTTGAAATGAAATCAGGTTATTTTCAAAAGACTGACAGTGGTATTCTAACACCATTGCTTGAGTAGGTAGATGGTGGCTAAGACTACTGTTTTCAGCCAATTGTTTTTTTTTTATTTTTTAATGCTTCATTGCAGCACAACTGATGACTTTAACTCAGACTGCTGCAGTCGACTTGACTCACGCATTCGGTGGAGGCAGCCACCACGTGGCTTTTATATATGTCTAATAATATATGCTACAACGTTCTTGACCATACTCAAGTATTCAAAGATTGCTGCATTTCTCTCGTGATTACTGATGGATTCATTGCAAAGCGTGCTTTCGAGTGCTCAATTCATTTGAGCTCCCCGCATCTTGAAAGCAATTGTGTTGACCCGATTGCAGCAGCTCAGAATTACAAGAAGAAATTGGAAAAAACAAAGAGTAGAACGCTAGAAAGGACATGAGGCCGTTTGAGTCAAGACTTATGAAAGTAGGCCTTTGAAAGTCTGATGGAATAATTGCCCCTTTGGATGATTTATAATTGATATGGATTGATTTGCTTTAAAATGGCCTGTACTCTTTTTAGCGTAATGGCTGACAACATAATTTTCTTTTGTCATTAGTTCTTGTGCTTCAATGTAAAAACCAGAAAGACATTTCTGTTTGAAAAATTTGGTTTAATACCTGATCACTAGTGGCTCAGGTTTTTTAATGGGGAGTTTCTGTGTGTTTCTTTTGTAACATTTGTGACATTAGGCTCTGCTGCAATCATCAGTATCAGGGAAAAGTGCAATAGTTTAAAATGTTAGAATTTGAAAGACCCACTCTGATGAAAAAAGTGTTTTTGGTGTTTTTAACATGTTCTTGTAGCGTTTTTTGGATGATGGAGAACATATGTAAAACAATTAAACTTCAAATGACGTTTTTGCAGATTTGTTATGAATCAAGAGCAGATGGAAAAAAATGCAGTTTAAAAAAGACCATATTTGTGACAGAAAATACTTCCTGGGTCGGCCACAAGCTCCCTGCTTTGCTCTATTCTGATCACTTGTAGACCAGTCAATGTCCGTCCTTGCTTTTCTCGTACTGGCTTGCGTCTGGCTAAAAACTGTCCTGGATTGCTCTAATCATAATCAAAACTACAGGCAACACTTTAATGGCTCAAAAGATGATTGGAGTGAGACTTTTTAACACCTGAGCTGGTGATCTTGTTCTTTAGCTGATTAAAAGCTAATCATATCCATTATAAAAAGAAAAAAACAATAGATTCTGATGGTGACATGATTTGTCAAACAGTTTATATAGTACAATCTGTTTTCTTTTTAATTAAACATTAGGACATTATTGTTTCAATTCTGAAAGTCATATTTTACTGATGAACTGTAAATGTTTGATCTTTTTCTGATGGTAGTGTGCATTAGCTGTGTGACAGTAATGGGCCCAGTTTATTCTGGAGAAGACATTTATTAAACAGCACACGGAGTGGAGTGAATGTTCCTTTGGAGAGTTTTAATAATTGAGTTCGAAGATTCACATGTTCCTCAGAATGAAGTCTGTAAGATCAGATAAAGGATGAGGATATATATAAAAAAGCTGCCTGTCAAAATTTCATTTATTTATTTTGGTGGCTAGGAGGGAAAAAAAGGTTCTAGTTTTATTGCCTTCTCTCTGTCGAACCACACTGTTGTAATGTATTTAATCCAGGCTGCTTTTATTCTGGTGTTTTCTAATGATCTACAGAAAGATGCAAGCTCTAAAGTGCTCTTTAACTGCTGCTGTTGGAAATCGTTTGTTTGGTTTGCGTTCATGTTTCATACTTAACTCATAGTTGGCTGTAAATGTGATGTTTGTTGCTATAAATGTCTAGATTCTGAAATTCAACATTCTCTCGCTCTCTATCTCTCTCTCTCTCTATATACATTTGTCTGTGTGTTCTGGTTTTAAACTCAAGAGTTTGAAAAGTATTTACATTTTGTATGTTTATTTTAGAGTAGTGATTTGCACAACTTCCAAACGAGATTTACTTGTGCTTTGGACCTTAAGCATTTTTTTAAACTGTCTCTAAAGAAGCATTTTCAGGTAATCTAATTTAAGAGAGTGATAGAAGTTAAACTTAGTTGTGTTTAAATTCCAACCGTGACATAACACTTAAACGCCGAAGCTTCAGCTTCCGCGTTGACATTCTTTCGACTACCGTAACTCTTTAACGGCTTGCACAATTGACGAAATTCCAAAGGATTCTGACTCGTAGAACAACAGCCTTTTCTTCACTGTCTTTACAATAATAATGTGTTGCATGTTGTTGCAAAACCGATATGAAAAGCCGCTTTTTTTCTCCCCACGTCTGAATTAACTGATTCGCATTATTCACATAAACTGTTGAATAGCAGAGTGTGTTGTTTTGGTGTCGGCGGCGACATCTCTAGTGTTAAAGGATTAAACAGACAAAAGGAAACCAGTGAGATTTTCTTCTTGTTTTGATCTCTTTTGATGATCTCACTTCACTGTTCGGTCATTGACTTTTGAATTCAACTAAAATAAGCAGGAATTTGTTTGGCTACAGAGTGGAGCAGTAAGCTGCTAACACTTTTGTGGATCTTAGAGGCTGCCAGTTGTTGACTTTGTATTTAATCTGACCGTCTCATGACAAAGGTTGTCTGAATAACCACACTACTAACCCCTAAGAGACTATATCCAGGATATTCAACTTCAAGCCTTGAGGGCCGCAGTGTCCAAGCCCTACTTATGACACCTGCTTCAGGTGTCTTCCAGCCAATTTGAACATGCCAGAGCATGGAAAACATGCGGGAATGCTCCCCTCGAGGGCTCGAGTTGCCTTTCCCCTGGACTATATAGTTCAGAACTATCCAGTGACCTACATTTTAACGTAATTCAGAGGGATGCATTACTCTCCCTTTATTTATTTATTTTTAAGGCAAATATGACGCCACCCATTTTCTGAAGTAAAAATAAAATAAATGGAAACATTTTATGAAATTTGTTTGCAAATCCACTGTTTTCTGATGATGAAAACTTAAATTATTTAGAAAAAAAAAAAAAAATTTTGTTTAAATTTCCAGCGCACTGGATTTTGGAATAGTAGATTGGGACACCCCCCAAAAAAATACCCTACTCTTTAGTACTACTCACTACTAATTGGTGTGTAACAGAGGAATTGGGACACAATCAAGGACTTGTATGAAGTTCAACACAACCTTTATGGATGGAGGATGCTGGTTTTTTTCATACATTGGATTGTGCAGAAACTCAATAGTTTGGGTGCTGCATTTGTGTTGTCAATAACTTGCAAATTTTTTTTTAAAAGCATGGGAAATGCACCATAATGTGATGGCATTTATTTATTTATTTGTCAGTAAATGAACATTTTGAGGATAGACTTATGACTTGTTCCGGCCAGCATTTCCACAAAATTTCTGTTATTTATGTGGAAAAAAAAACATTCATTGAATATTATACTTCACTGTCTTTGTTTAGTGCGATTTTAACTCTGTTTGTGATTGCAGGGCAGAGCTTAGGCTATGGATTTGTTAACTATGTGGACCCTAAAGACGCAGAAAAGGCCATCAACACCTTAAATGGCTTAAGACTTCAGACGAAAACTATCAAGGTAAGATGTCGTCTTGTTGCTTTAAGGAAACTATTCGTGTGCAGCTTGTGTTTAAGTCCATGCTAAAGTATAGAACAATGACAGTAAAGCATTGTGGGGTGGAAACTGAGCCTTTTTTAAATCTGTGCAGAGAAATTACTGTTTGGGACTCAAGTAGAGCAGAACAGTTTCTATGGTTGCGTGTTATAGCTGTGCAGTATGTCTTTACAGGGAAGGCTTCCATTAGCATTCATCAGGCAGTGTACCTATGTGCTGCTGGAAAAAAAAAACCCATTTGCTTCATACAGTTGCTGCAGGATTTGTGGGTGTTGGAGCCAGGTTTTAAAGTCTGATAGTTTCCCTGAGGACTTACCTGTAAATTTAGCAGCTCTAATCAGACTGGTGGGGTTAGGAGGAAAATGTTTAATGGATACATTTCAGATTCTACTTTAAAAGCCCCCGAAAAGCTGAAATATTGTGGATTTATAACAGAAAATCAGTTATTCGGTGGATGTTTATTTTTTTGGTTAGGTGGGCAAAGTCTCAGACTACGCTGTACAAGTTTGTCCCCCAAGTTGCAAAAGATGGAATCAGTTTCTGTTCCACAGATCAGCAGAAATAACCTCGTAGGTTAAAGGAATATGATTTTAAACGAGTTTTGGACAAAAGAAGGCGAGAGGGGTCTGACAATCCTTTTGTCTGCTTGCTACAGAAAAGAACTGCCATATCTGCTGCTTCTGCTCGCTAAGCATGCAATAAAATTAACGCTTATTTTTTCAAAAATGACTCGATGCCTTGTTAAGGGCTTTTTTCAATAAACAGAAAAGTTGTTAGGTTGATATTTTGAGAAAATAAAATGTTTTTTTTGGGGGGGAACAAACAAAAGAAGCGTTTCTTTATTTGGAGATAAATAAACACAAGTTCATTGTGGATGTGAAGCAAAAGGCAAACACAGGATCATTGCTAATTGATGAACTTGTTGTGTGTTAACTGTCTGGCAGCAGGTGTCAACTGATGTAGACATCACATGATGAGTAGTTCTAAAAATGACACACTAGACCTGACGCTCCGAACTCGGCACATTTGTTGTAGTTCGCTTTCCACATCTGTGAAAATGTTATTGCTGTTTTATCTTAATAGAAACGGATAAAACTAACATTTAAAATGCACTAAACCTTTATTTATTCAGGCAAGACAGATTAATGAGAATATGCATATTTTCAACTGTGGCCTGTCTAAAGGCACAGTCTTTTATTTATTTAACCAGGAAACAATCCCACTGAGATCCACTGATCTCCTAGTCAAGAGGCGGAAAGTTACACAAACCCAAGACATTTTAAAGAATTAAAACACAAATAAATTAAAAAAGCAGAATAAAGGAAATGTATTACATTAATTAAAGACAGACATTGGATTGTGACTTAATTTCCTGGTCGTTCATAATAACATCAAACTGTGATATTGTTGCATTTGATTTGAAAGTTAAAATGTTTTTTGCAGAATGTTCTGGTCCGTAGGTGTCTTGTACTGAAAAGCCATTTATCCTTTTTCTGTTCGATCGCTCTGAACTGACAGCAAGTAGACACCCTGAGATCAGAGAGTATAAGGTCCACCAGATCTGCGCTGCAGAGCCACACTTGAACATAAAGGGAGCAGTCTGATGAGTTCTTTATATATAAATTTGTGCCAATGTGTAATTCTACAAACAGCTAAGGCAGGCAAATCAAGTGATGAGTTTGTGTACCACAATTCGTTATGAAATGCAAAGAGACATGAAAAACAGTCCAATGTGTGTATAGTCTTGACTGGGACATGTGTAAAACATTCCTATTCTATTCTAAGGCAGGAAAAAATGTTGCAGCAATAAATCTTTTTCTTGAATGAAAAGAAAAACAGCTTGTTTCTGAAGTAGAACTCAGTTTTAGGAGCTGCCTATTTTGAGAAAGAGAAAAGGGGTTACAGGAAAAGACAAAAAAATTACCAACACCACATGAGTCTAAAAGCATAAAAACTATTCAACTGTATTACAACAGCATTTTTCTTTTGATCACATTTGAAAAATGTCTTTTGGCGTGTATTTATTTGTATTATTTTTTTTTTACATGTTGCTGCATTTTTCTCATGGTCGTATATAAAGAAAATAAAGATAAAAACTGCATTTCTGAGTATTTATCCAAGTCATGGTGAATCTGAAGCAAACAAAAATGCCAAAGTGCAAAGATCTTATTTGTGGTGTAGAACTTGCAGCGGCAAGCCACAAGCTCCCTGCTCCTTTCCATTCTGACACATCCACTTGCAGACAAATTAATCCATGTACGTCTTTGTTTTCCTCGTCTGAGCTCTCATCTGGCTCAAATCTGTACAGTTGGATAGCTCCAATATCACTAGTTATTTTTGTTGCACTAATGTTTTGTTGGGGGGGGGGTTTGAGGGGCTGGAAGCTAAACAAAGCAATGATGGGGAAAATGCTTATTCCCTGTCCAACAGTCCCGCCCACAACTCTGAGGTGAATGTCTAATGAATTTTTGCCGCTCGGCAGAACCTGTCCTAAGAAATGGCATGGATTTTGATCATAAACATTTGATGAACACATAACTTCCTCTGTGATGCTTATGACCTTTGCGTTGGTTTAACAGAAAGGTGACAAATAAGTTAAAGCTGCTTTTATTGTATATGTTTAATTTGTAAACATGAATAAAAAAATAAAATAATAGAAAAAAAACCCCCTGAAAACGGCAAAGCTTTGAATCCTTGTTTGCTTTGAAAGCTCGTTTGTTTCCCTTAAACAATAAACAAAACAGGTCATTTTCTGCATGCCTGAAGATATGAAGGTTGCCAGGGAAATTAATTTGATTCTTCTTGTTTTCCATAAATATTCTGTTGATACTTCAAGCCCACATTTTAGTGACAAGAACTAAGGAAAAAAAAAAACAAAGCAGCAAAATGAATTTATTTAATTTGTAGCTCTATGGACAGAAAATGTGCCAATTAAAATCCACTAGTACGAGTGGTCATAGTGAACAATATTTTTTACCAGAATTACATTTATTCATCGTTCTCCAATCACTTCCTGTTTTCATGCATAAATGTGATGTCTCTTGACTAAACCCTGGTTTATGCTAGTCTTTTTTTTCTTCTTTTGGGTCTGTAGATTCTCAAAGTTGGAAATGGTAAACCCATAGCTGACAGCTCATTTTGCTAGTATCTCTTAAAATAAAAAAAAAGAAGAAAAAATCTGCCATGTGAATCTCTTGGCTTGTTGTTAAATTGAAACTATTGGAAATGTCTCAGAATTTTCCCAGAGGGAAGAAAAATATTGTGACAAATGCAAAATGGTAAACAGGTTTTTTTTTTCTTTTTTTTGGTGCACCTTTTAGAGCCAAGCAGTTGTGACAGCATAGTTTCCAAGACAATTTAATATTTAGTTTAGCCTGAGGATTGTGTATCGCCCCATCCAGCAACAGTGTCATTGTCTGCTAGTTTTACACCACAGTTGTACAGCTGTGATTAAAACAGATCTGTTGGACAATGAAGATACATCTTTGACTGAAGATGATTTAAGTAAGGGAAATTAATGGACGACGCATCATCCAATAATTTCTGATAATGGACACCTCATCAACCATTATCCCACTTTACACTAAAGTTATTACAAAAGAAATATTCAATGAATTATTCGTGCTTCAATCTTGTTTTTTTTCTTTACATTTCAATTGTTTTTCGCAGAAACAAGACTATTTTATACACGTCTTGGGAATGTCTACCAAGCCTGCACTGACCTCACGCTACTCCAGCTGGTGTATGAGAAATAACCAGTGGAGGAAAGTGACATAAATTCTAAACATAAGTGAAACAAAGCATCATTTTAGAGGGAAAGTTCACCTCTTACTGTTTGTTTTTGTCCAGATGATGAAGAAAATGTTTGTTTCAAAGAAACAAAGTCCAGCGAGTAGTTTCCTAGATTGCTTTTACTGCAATAATTATCCACCATTAATCTTGACCATTAAATTGATATCAATGAACAAACTATTTCTTTCAATAATTCTTGATAAAAATAATTTATAAACACGTATTTATCAAGCAGTAAGATGAGCAAGACTATTACAGTCCTACTCAAACTATATTTTTTCCTTTTGAAGAATCATTCCCATTGGTCTTTTAATCACTATTATGCTGTTTTTAGCCTAAGTCAAAAAGTCAAAATACATGTTTTCTGCAGCACGGCAGGGGTTCATTAGAAATTTGCCTCCGAGTTGTGGGCGGGACTCTTGGCGCAGAAGTAACTCTCCACTAATATCCCATGATCTCTTTGTTTATACTCTCCAACTAGCTTACAGCTCCTCATAACCCCAATTTAACATTACTGGTGCAACAAAAACAATGAGCAGCTGTGCAGTTTTGAGCCAGATGCCCGCTCAGACGGGGAAAAAAGACGTTAACGTATCTTAATTGTCTGCAACTGGATTAATCAGAATGGAGTGGAGCCATTTCAGTTACTGCAGCACAAATATTAGTTTTCTTTAATCAAACGGTCAGTTTTATCTGCTTCTGATCCATCACAATGTAAACAAATGTTTAAATGTTATACATGTCCTCCATCATGAGAAAAATGCTACAAGAACATGTTTAAAAACACAAAATTTAAGAATTTGATGGATACAATGCTCCCTCCTAGTATGGTGGTTCACCTTTAATTCGTTATTTTGTATAAACAGTGCACAATGTTTTGTGTTCTGATTTGCTGTAGGCCATTGTCAATCGATCTGTCTTCTGTCCAAAGTATGTTCATTTTTCCAAATATGCACTAGTCTTTGATTGCAAAGTGCGATCAAATCTTTTTTTTTTTAAGTTTAATTCAGTAATACTGGACTTATTTTTTAAGCCAAAAAGAAAAGTGTGAAAATATGCACGTCTCTTAGAATAGTATATATAGTCTGTAGTAAGGGGTTTCACAGCCTTAAAAGATTTTTCCTACTTCGCAGATTTCACCTTTCAAAGGTTACGTATGGAACGTAAGCCCAGTGATAAACACGTGAAGACTGTACTGTCATGTCTGTCATAAAGACATTTATAGGAGGTCTTTTCTATTGTCTTGCTGTTGTGATAAACTGTGGAATAACATATGTCAACCTATATTCAGAGTGCCTGTTGCTCCAGTACCCAACTAGCGTTTTGGTCAGCGTAATAGTATGGAACACTCAAGCTAAAACTTCTTTTTAGGCGTCAATCATCAGCACCCAATCAGAATCAAAATATGGTAAATAAACCTGGGTTGCACTGAACGTACCGCTCTCATGTCGAGCTAATCGGTTTTAATGTTGCATATATGCTGCGGTTTGCATCACCTGCTGTGAAATGAGTCACAGCATGTGCTGTGTTTTGGATAAATAAAGCTGTTGGTGTGAAAATTGGTGTTCATTAAACGTGTGTTCTGGATCTGCAGGTATCCTATGCTCGCCCAAGCTCCGCCTCCATCCGAGATGCAAACTTGTACGTCAGTGGCTTACCCAAGACGATGACGCAGAAAGAGCTGGAGCAGCTCTTCTCCCAGTATGGACGCATCATTACCTCGCGCATCCTGGTGGACCAGGTGACCGGTGAGTAGAGCAAGTTAGCTTTTTCCTTCCTGTCTTCCTTTATTCTCACTCCCCCACCACCACTTGTTCTCTGGGACTTCTGAACAAAATGACACAAGACTGAGAAATGCATGAGTTGGTGAGGTGAAGCTACCAAAAAAGCAATTTTCTAGAAGAGGGGTTCATAAATATGCATCGACAGGAATATGAAAATGGTTGTAAAGTAGCGTGAGTCACTGCTTCATCATTTCTTTCCCTCCAATCTCTCTTCGACTTGCACTTACCTTCCTCTGCTTTTTTTTTTTTTTTTCTTCCTTCCCCATCCCCAAGGTGATCACGGATGCCTGTTTTCATGGGATGAAATGAAACACTTAGAGCAGTTACATTTTCTATTTCTCAGCTATCATATGGGAGCAGAACTCTTATGAAACACTAAACAGAATCTTTCACCAAGACATTTCCCAGTTGCCGTCTGCCTCCGTTCTGCTGAAATGTATAATAATCTCTGTGACATGCATTGTGGGAATTTTATTTTTTCAAACGCAAAACTCACAATTTCTAGAGATTTATTTATTTTTTTTATAATGCAACAAGCTGCAATCCAGCAGAACAAAGCCGGATTGATGAATGTCATGCAAAGGAGTCGATTTAAAGTTTTAAAAGGTAAAAACATTGATGGAGACAACTCACAATTCCATTACGATACAGGAAGTAACTATTCGATTATGAAACAATTGTCATTGCATCCTGAATCTGTGCATTTTATAAAAATGTTTTCCTCTTCACAAGAAAGTTTACTTTTCTCCACTATAGGGCATTTGTAAGTAAAGGCTAGATCAATAAACTATTTAATTCAATTCAAGTTTATTTATATAGCCCAATATTACAACTCTTTCGTCTCAATGGACTTCACACCAGTAATTTAACCCAAAAATTTGTGACATTTAAAATGGTTTGGCTAATTTTCAATAGATCAGTCCAAAGTCCCTCTCCGATTATCTTTTGATCTGTTTTCAAAGTCTTCCTGGTGGTCTTTTAAACGTTTTTTGCCCAGATCAAAGAAACCTGTCTCGTTTTCTAGGGCATAGTTTCTGCATAGGGGCAGGAGTTCATTAGAAATTGGTGCCGAATGACCCCACCCCCTTCCCCTCTCCGTTGCTGAGATTTTTCTGTTTACACGCTCTCCTGCTAGCTTACAACCCCTCACACCTAACATTACTGGTGCAACAAAAATAGTGAGCAATATTGGAGCCATCCAGCTGTACAGTTTTGAGCCAGATGCCAGCTCAAACGGGGAAAACAAAGACGTACACAGATCTAGTCATCAAGTGGATGAATCAGAATGAATTACAATCTTTTTCAAACAGCTTTTTTTCTGCTCCTGTTTCACATTCATTTGAATAAATATTCAGAAATGCAATTTTGAGCCTAGATTTCTTTATATTTGTCCTCATGCAAAAAACGCTGCAAGAACATGTCAAAATACCAAAAACTATTTTAATCAGAGGGGGTTATAAAATTACACGTTCATGTCTGCAGTAATACTCCTAGAAAACAAAAATGCCGTCATACATGCTGACACATTAGTATTAACAGCCCTCATAGATCAATCAACCTCCCCAACCCCTAACTAGAAGACTAGAAAGGTTTGACTTTTGGACAAAAATAAATCTGTACCAGCAGCAGAAATTACATTTGCTTCTGATGCAGTAGTATATCTATTCAGCATATTCAGCTGCATCATTTATTTTTTCTTTTTTGCACCTGTTGACACTATTCTGAGATGCCTGCCTCACCTGCTGATGTAGTTTTTTTTTTTCTTTCACTCTGCTGCATGTTTTCATTGAATGGGAATGACTCTCGAAGTTTTCCACTGCTCTCCTGTGCTTTGGTAATTAGTGTTTTTTTTTTTAACTTTATCTGCAGGAAACCTGGAATAACTTTACCTGCAGAAGCTACAGCACCGATTTAAAATCTAAGCAGAAACAAGAAAATGAGGGAAAGCATAAGAAATGCAGCACAACACCCGATTGAATGTGTTTCACGTATTTTGAAAATGTATGCCAGATTTTGTTTGTGATGCCAGGCTTTCCTGTGGAATAAATTCTCCATTATTTGAATGTGGCCCATCCATGGTTATCATGCAAGTTCCCAGCTAATATTTAATTCAAAGCTTATAAACTTCTAGCTGTTTCTAATCCTGTAAGAAATAGACTTTTGAAAATGTACATATATTTGGTGTTTATGTGACAAACAGCTACACTTACTATACAAACTTTTAAAGTTGAACTTTGCTATAGCCGGTTGAGAACAAAAATATGCACATTTGTTTAAGGCTTTTATTCTGATAAGATGATCAAAAAGTTCAGAAATCTTTATGAAGATCAAATTGAATAAGTGAAACAATCTGTGCTCCCTTAGGCGTTTCCAGGGGAGTTGGATTCATCCGTTTTGACCGGCGGGTCGAGGCGGAGGAGGCCATCAAGGGCCTGAACTGTCAGAAGCCGCCCGGTGCCACTGAACCCATTACTGTCAAGTTTGCAAACAACCCAAGCCAAAAGACCAGCCAGGCCCTGCTGTCCCAGTTGTACCAGTCGCCCAATCGAAGGTACCCAGGACCCCTCGCACAGCAGGCACAGCGCTTCAGGTAAAAGAGGCACACTGGCCAAGCTAACCAGAGCCCCGCCCACTTCATATGTTAACCTCATCCCCCCAAAGGCCATTTACAGGCAGCAGGTCACCAAACAGGGATCTTATCCTCAAGTTGAAGCAGATTTTAAGGAATGTAATACAAAAAAGGAAAACTTAAACTTGCTAAAATATCTTTATTCTATGAATGAACTTCTAATGTCTGATAACTGATCTCAGTGTAGCTGACTGTCACTTGTTCAGAATCATTGACTGTATACGAGAACTGGAACGAGTGAGTGTGGCATCACCCATGGAAAATGGTTTACTCCAACCAAATGAAGTCAATTCAGTCGCCATTTTTTTCTCTGATACCGACGCCCCCATGTTGAAGTCAGACGTCAGTGAGCAGTGATTGGTCTGAGTCATCGTTTCTATGACAACTACTCTTTGCGATCAGGAGCGTGCTTGTTGAAAGTCAACACCCCTACCCCGGTGAAATCTATGATAGTTTCAAACGTGCGACGTAATACCACGCACTTTATTTGAGACATCTGATTGGCCAGTTTACAACTTGCACTACAGAAAAAATATTTTTAAAAAAAATAAGATTGACAGATTGTGTTGAAAGAATAGCTAGCAGAGTAAGAATGTTTATTCTGGCAAATGAAAGTCTATGGAATTTTAGCTTCTTGGAACCAGAGCGCACTTCCTGTTTGGAATGTCAGGGGGGAGGAGTCACCTAGTCCAGTTCTCATATACAGTCAAAAGTAACATTGCTATAGGGATTTACATTATTATGCAATAGTGTCACATCTGCAAACATGTTACTGCTTCATATTAAAACTTCTTTGTGTTTGTAGGTTGGATAATCTGCTGAACATGGCCTATGGCGTGAAAAGGTAAACAGATTTTATTTTATTTTTACCTTCAGTCTGATCTAATTTAATCCAGAAAGAAGCAGATCCAGAGCGGTTAAGAAAATTGTCTGCCTGATTATTAGAAAACATTTTGTAATGGCAAATGAGCAGATTTGAGGAGAAAAAACACAAGTTGCGTTGGTTTGTCTTGTCTTGATCTTAAAAGCCTAAACTTCCTAGACATTTGTGGAGCTTTTCTTTTCGCTATCATAACTCTTCAACCTTTAATGCAATTAGCGTAATATCAGAGGATTCTTGAGCGGAAAAAAGCAGCAGCAATCCGCTGAGTCGAAAAGTTGCGGTATTTCAAAGAGCTCGTGAAATTAAGGGGTCACCGGAATTATTTCCAATATTACAGTTTTGTGTGTTGCATCATCTAAGCATTTGTGATTTTTGGTCTCATTTTATGCCTATGGAAAAAAAAAAAAAAAGTCTGAATTTAATGAGAACAAACTCAGAAAGTCCTCGTAAACTTCCAACCTAAACCTGGTACAAAAACAAGGTCATTTTATGACTTAATTTGTCTTATATCTTGCGCATTAAAATATTCAACCACATTTGATGTGGTGACAAAAAAAGGAATACATTGTGCTTATGAAGTCAGGTGCTGTAACCTCCATGCAACTCCTGGATTAAAGCCTACTCTCTGAATCTTTCACTGGAATGTTAAAAAAATGCATCCTCATGCTTTGAGCTGAGTTTTTTGTTACCTTGATCTATTATGGACGGCGCTGTCCTGCTTTAAACCTGGTTGCATCAGGCATCTTTCAGGGTTTGCCAGGTTTTTAGCCAATTGAAGTCCAGCTCCTTGAAAAGCTCAAAGAGCCATCTTCCACTAACAATAGACTTGTGACTCCTCTCGCCTTGCTTGTTGATGGACGTCTTTGTTCACAACTTTCTCTGGGGGTCTTTGATGCTGGCAGCACACCTATGTTGGGGGATGTTCCCTCGGAGGCCAAGTGGAGTGCTTAATCCAACGCGACTCCTGCGGCAATTATTCATGGGCTTTCCAAATTGGTTTCTTAAACCGCAAATGGTATTCGCTCACGGCCCGGGCTTTTCTTTGCTGCAGCTGTAGTCCGACGGTACTCAAGTGTTGCATATTTTTCATGGGTGGTTTTACCAGAAGATGCATGAGCTCATACAGCAGATTCGGTCTCCAAAGAGCTTTCAAAAACTTCACAAAATAAAAGCTTTATACAAAAAATAAGTGAGGAAAGTAGAAGCTCCAAAATAAAATCACTTCTGCTTTTACAGCAAAATAGTTCTGGAATTTTTAAAAACATAAATTTCAGCTTCCTCATAATAATCAACACATTATTTTTCTAAATAAATGGATTTAAATGGCTACATTTAAAATATTTATTGAAATTGATTGATCTTTACTTAAAGAATTGATATTGATTCTTTAAATCCATTAAAAGCAATGTGTTTTTTCAAAAAATGTTTTCAGGCTAAAACTTTGCTTTTTTTATAATCAGTTTGTGAAACTTTTTTATGGCCAAACACAATTGGCTTTAAGTTTAATCAAACACCAATTACACCAATTTCAGTATTTTGATGATGTAGAACCTTAATTTTTTTCAACAGAATAAAATGTACTTATTTCATTTTGATTTCCAATTTTCTCACCTAGATCTTTGGATTAATTTCAAATTAATCTATTTCCACATGTTTAGTTGTGGCCCGCATCAGTCCTGGACTTCAAGGAACAATCTTTTTTTTTTTGCAATTTCCCCCTGCAATATACACCAATGGAAAAAACCTTGTATGCACTTAGTACCCAAATAAAAGGATTTTTGGACATGGTAAACGACCACCCACAATACAATGACATCACAGACAGGGAAACCATCAAATTAAAAAAGGCACCAAAATCTCCTTATGAGGCTCAAGAAATAGTTTAATATCAGGTAAAAAAAAAAAAAAAAAACGCACACATCGAGGATGTCCAAAGAAGACGTTAAAATTATTATGGGATGGCCACAGAACTTTAAGCGGCCATTTTGTGGCAAAGTGTGAAATTTGGTGATTTTCACGTTTCCACACATTATGAGGGAAAAAAGCTAACTTTTGGTTTGAACGATCTTCGCCACCAGGTTAGGCCTACAACAACAACTGAGGTTTTGTCGACCTCTGACCTTGGGAGGAGGCTGCCATTTTGAATTTTTCAAAAAAATCATGTTTAATACCAGTCACAAATTTAAGCTCCTCCTCGGGATTTTAATCATCTCATAATTCCTCGAAAATCATTGGGAACTAACGCAAACATTTAATGGATTAATACCCTGGCTCAACCTGTACGAAGCAATATTACAATTGATATGACCATGTTGAGAATGTGGACTGGTTAACAAAAAGCCCCGGTTTGCAGATTTTTCTGAAAATGACAAAGATCCCCATGCAACACAAGAGCAAAATGGCTTCTACTAATAAAAAACCTACAGAAAAGCTGCCATTCATTAAAAAAAAAGCCTAAATGGATAGTGCATGCAGGCCATAAATGCCACTTTTGGCTTTAGTTATCTATTTTTTTCCCTGACGTTCCTACTTTTCTATTACAGCAGGTTCTCCCCCATGGCCATTGATGGGGTGACCAGTTTGGCCGGCATAAACATCCCGGGCCACGCAGGAACCGGCTGGTGCATTTTCGTCTACAACCTGGCTCCAGACGCAGACGAGAGCATCCTCTGGCAGATGTTCGGCCCGTTCGGCGCGGTCACAAACGTCAAGGTCATTCGCGACTTCAACACAAACAAGTGCAAAGGATTTGGTTTTGTCACCATGACTAATTATGACGAAGCGGCGGTGGCCATCGCCAGCCTGAATGGATACCGCCTTGGGGACAGAGTTCTGCAAGTGTCGTTCAAAACCAACAAAACACACAAAGCCTAAAAAACCCACTGAGATTGTTCTAAAAAAAAAAAAACTCACCCGAAAGTGAAACATGGGAGCTTTTGACCGTAACTTTCTACATTAGTATTACAGCTTTGTAATCAATAGTTAGCGTCCAACAATGTGACTTTTTGTTTTCATTGCTTTCAGTCTTTATATAGTTTCAGACTAAAAAAAAAAAGTGCAGGTTTGAAGACCTGTCATGTTAATTCTCTTGCTGTATCTACAGATGGAGCACCTGAAATGTTCTGGGTTTTGTCGTTTTGTTGCTCTTCGGTTTGACCCAGTAAGTCTTGTAAGGCTGTGACTTTTTCTTTTTTATTTCTGTGTCCCCATTTCCCGTAGCTGCATTAGGCTTTTAGTGGTAAGCAAGTACTTCTTTTTGAGCCTTTTTCTTTTCCATTCTGTTGGTTTCTCGTAATGCGTTAGTTATCGGTTGGCTGCATAACGTTGCTTATTGTAAAACTTAGCCGATTTAAAAAGGAAAAAAAAAGACAAAAAAATTTCTTAAAGCAGTACCTTGCCAAAGAGCTAAGAACCTCTTTGATGTGGGTTTAAAAAGCATCTATTTTTATAAACAGAAAAATTTGGAGAAACTTTTTACTGGACCTGGAACAAAAAAAAAAAATATTTTGACTTGGATACTTTGAGAAATATCTTCATATGACACCTTGTGAGCTTTTGAACTTTACAAGAAAGTTTGCAGAGGTCGACATTTCTGGAGAGATGTTATGATGTAAAAGATACCTTTTGAGATCTTTGTATTACCTTTAGATTCTAGAATCAGTGGCAGTGCTGGTTTCATTTGTCAAATCGTCTGTGGGTTCTCCTCCATACTGGTCGTCCGCTCGACACCCCCCCCCCCCACCCCCCACCGTTTCCTTTTTTTTTTTTTTCCAAAAACAAAATGGGGGAGGTCGTTTCCCCAAACAGTGCATGCAAAACGACCGCTAGAGGAGATCTTCAAAGGTTCATGGGAATTAAATCAGTTCTTCCTTTAAGATTCCCTTCAGATGGAGCTCGTGCTGGTTTGTGGCGCTCCCACGATGTTTCATTAGACCACTCTCGGCTTGATATGAATCATTAGTGGTTTTTAAACACTTTGTACGACAGACTGACGGAGGCAGAACAAAAAAAAAAACTGAAGAATCGGATGACTAAGCGTTGAGCTGTGTAAATAAGTCCTTTTTTGTTTTGTTTATGTTGCGTATTGGACACTTCTCTTTAGGTTTGGATTCCTGAATTTGGAAAGTGACAATTTTATTTTTCTTGAGTACGTGAGGTGTTTCCTTTTGAGTTGAAAACCTTAATTTATTGATTTTTCGTTGTCCTATGGACGAACACTGAAGTGCATCAAATTTGTTGGTGGTTTGGTCTGTAGTTAGTCTTTGTTTGTTACAAAAAAGATATTCAACTATAGACAGTTTTTTTTTAATATATAAACATTATAGATATATATTTATGTGGTGAAGAATGGATATAAACCACATTTTTTGAATTTTTTTTCATACTATATATAAACATAATGCATATAACCTGTCTTTAAAAATCGTAAAAAAAAAAAAAAAAAAAGGTGTCTATTGCTTTATTCTGAGGAAGGACGGTGAAGCATAAACAAATAGCAAAAGTGGTTGCAAGAGTTGACCCAATGGTGGCAGCGGTGGTGGTGGGCGGAGCCTGGCAGTCTGAATCCAGCACCTGCATCTTTTCTGCTATTTCAACCTAGTCATGCTTCCCTTTCTGAGCAGTGTGCTATGCATTCAATGATCCTTTGCAACTGCTTTTTCTTTAGAGAACTTCTTTGTGTTCCTTGTAAAAGTTACTCTTTAAGTCTAGATGAGTTGTGATACTTGCTGCTGTAGGGGGGGATGGGGGTGGGGGGCACATACCTTTACGCCTGACCCATCTGCTTCTTTTTGTTGTGTTTTTTAAAGAAATCCATTTTTTTTCTTTCGGTAGATCTGATTCGGATGGTCCGGCGTGAAAACGTATCCCCCTCCGACCCCCTTCTTTTGATCTCGATTCTTTAGTGAGAATGATTATTTATTTGAAGTTGTATAGTCTGACTCGGTTCACAGCGTTTTTTGGAATAGAATATTTTTGTTGACTATTTAAAAGGATGTACATGTTCTTTACTTTGTGTTTGGATACTTTGAATTTTTTCAATGTTCAGTACATCAATAAATATGTTTGAAGGGCAACAGAGTTGATGGGATCTTTCCTTTCACAAACATTTGGGTTTCACCCCGATCCATTTCCCTAAACTTTTGTGTTTAACGGTAGCAGGCGGCAAACTTTCAGTTTCCGTCGTTGACTGTGAATGCGAACTGGACGGAGTGACCCCCTTCCCCTCGCATCCCAAACACAGAAATAAACAGCTGTTACTCAGCCAGTATATTTGTCAGAATAATCATTCTTGCTCGGATACATTTTTTTTTTAACATGTTCTTGCTAAACCCCCTTATTTATATTTTTTTATTGCAAGTTATTCAGTTTATAAAGGGGTCAATAAGATTCCTCAAAATGATGTGACTTTGCGTTTGACAGATTTTGTGGTGGTCGCTTTCAATTAGTAGGGGTGTGGGCTTCCAACAAGCTCTCTCCTGATTGGTGAGAGTGGATGCCATAGAAACATTGACTCATTCCTAATGAATGCTTACTGACGACGTCTGGATCCAACATGGTGTCCATGTCGCAAAAATTTAGCGACTGAATTTATTTGTAGCTGGAAGTAAGCCATTTTCTATGGGTGATGTCAAACTCACGTATACAGTCTGTGGTTTCAATTCATGCTCTTTGAAATGTTTTAAAACCAGAGCTCCAAACTTTAAACCAGTTTAATGTTTGGAAGGCGAGGTGCGTTTATTTATGGTGGACTGAAGTGTTCAGGCTGTACATGTGCCAGCCCACATAAAGAAGTCTGATGGAGTATTGATCACCTTGTATTTTGCTGCACCGAGGCCGCTTGTTTCTGAAAATCAAAAGGCCAGCTTTGAAGCGAGCGTCCCCACTGTGCAGCCGCCTCATTCGTCCTATTGTCATTTAGGGTGCAGCAGAAAGCTACAAAGCTGCAGTTTGTAGGAAGGTTTCTTTAGTCTATTAAGCCAATTTAGTAACAACTTGAACAAAATGTGGTTTCTATCTGGCCCGATCTGGATCACGAATAACTTTACTGCGGTGCTGAACTGCTGAAAAGTTTTAACCAGTTCCACCTTCGCAGAATGTTTCACGTTCCATCATCCCTGAACAAACCATGACACTTCCACCGCCCTGCTTCAAATCTTAAGCCTGTACAAAACGATAACAATTTTGAACTAGCCTAGAGCGCATTGTCCTGCCGTCGCAGGTATCGCCAGAATAATACTCTTTGAACTAGCGTTGCAACGGATCTCAAAACACTCAGTTAAGATTGTGTCACTGTTCTAGAGTAACTGTTCAGATCAGTAAAAAGATAAAAACAAAATAACAGGATGGTTTACAATTTATTTTTTCAAAAATATATAGTAAAACAAGAAATACTTCAAAACACACATCAAATGTATCACTTCAAAATGTTTTGTCATTGAGGCCTATTTATAAAAACAAAACACTAATGACGTCTCACTTGGCTAGTGATCTGTACGGATCAGCCAAGATCTGTTGCACCCATACTTTGAACCACTGTAACTCGTTGATCACTTACATAATATAATTCCAGTGAATTCTGATGCGTTAATATGCAAGTGTCACACATCATTATCCATTGGAATTTCATTAATTCATGTGTAAACAATTCAAGACTGTAAAGTGCTGCTTAATATCCCAAAGCTGCTTTTTTCAGCTTTCAGAATCCACTGGAATTAAATCAATTGCGTGAATGGTCGGAGAATTGTGATAATTCAACAAACGTCAATAGATCAGTTTGGCTCCAGTGTCGCTTTTGTTCTTAAACTCTCCTGGTATAGTCTATTTGGAGACAAAAAACACTGTCACAAAAAGGCTAAATATTCACTTTTTTTTTTAAATATCTTTTTCTGATTTTTGTACAAAACGGAGAAAACCATCAGAGCACACAGAAGTAAACTGGTTTCCTTCACGTTCAGTTCTTTTTTTTGGTTTCCTGAGGCCGTTTATGCAGCGCAGAGTCGGAACCTCGACCAGCCTTCATCCTTTCTGCTGTAGATAACCAATCAGCCCGAGTAGCAGTTGGAAACCAAATCGCTCAGCTGTCAGAGTCTGGCGGTTTGATCTCTTAAGTGGCTGCTTTCCGGGACGCTGAGGGCAAAGCCCTTATTGGGAATAATTAGTCTGAAGGGAAAAAACGTGCTCAAAGCTGTCGGAGCGTTTTGGAAGAGCTGCTTCCAGTTGGTTGAACTCACTGGGACGGGGAAGGGGCGTAATGATGGACTTCTGAGCGTGGACGCCGTGTCCTCCAAACACTTTCTGGGTCATGCTGAAATAAAAACACCTGCACTCCCGAAAGCTGAAATACTTTAACGTGATTGGACAGGAGATAAATAAATGATGCTCGAACATTTTGGCTGCTGATGTCAGCAAGTTGCGCCAACGTTTTAGCATTGGGGTCTGTCTGTAGAGGTGATTTATGGCCTCCAGCTTTCCTGTTATGTTTTCTAATTTGAACCCACTTTACTTAAGTGCATTTATCAACATCAAAGATGAACTTTACAGGTTTATTCCTCTGCAGGTAAATGGATAACTAATTTAGGCTAGCCCAAAATGGAATTTTTTTTTCTTTCAATGTCACCAGCTGGTAAGGTTAGAAAAAAAACAACTTTTTTTGCTGGGATGACTCTAAACTCCCTTTAAAATAGGGGAAGAAAACAAGATTTAGAGATTATAAAGTCCAATCATCTTCTGATTTTAAGTGTTCCCAGTGGTCTTTTAGTTATGGTAATACCATGGTCTGGATGAATACTCTATTCTGATTGGCTGCTGGGTGTGGATAGAAAGTGATGTACCTCATCTAAAAAAAGAAGTTCCAGTCACATAGCTCGAATGTTTGATATAGTATATTTTATATGATCACATCATGTTTGCTTCATCATCTGGGAAACAGCAAGCAGTAAGAGGTGAACTTTCTCACCGAACTGATACTAGTATGTCACTTTCCTTTGCTGCTGCAGTCAAGGTCGGTGCTGGCTTTGCACCGGTTATCATAATGCGCCGCAACACGTGCCAAATAGTTTACTTTTTGTGAAAAATTTAATTTTTAACTTTAAAAAAAAAAAAAAAGAAACTAACAAAGTACTAAAAACCCTGAATATTTCTTTGGTACAAGCGGGATAATGTCAGACGAAGTGTGCATTTTCAGAAAGTACTGCATGCTGTGGAACTGTCCGATGCAAAGTGGAAGACAGTTCAGACTTCCACGACGTGTTATTTCTAATAATGCAAACTTTGTCTGGCACTAGTCCTTTCTTGTGCCATTTTTAGCCAAAATCCAAAAACCTCTTTCTCTGACATTTTTTTTTTTTAAGCCAAAACTGAAGTCTGACATTGTAGTCTGATACTACCGCCATTGATTCACAGGCCTGATTAAGATACTGCCACAGACGTTACTTTTTCTTAAAACTGTTATTGCACAATTTATACCAATTTAACCAGGTCAGTGGTTTAGTGGCTTGGTGGATAGTGTCTGCCCTTCAAATAGGAAGCTGTGGGTTCAAATCCCAAATCAGTCTAACAATGGGCGTAATACTTTTGGGAGATTAAGTAGGAAACTAATTCCACAAACCCAAGTGTGATCAAACTATATCAAAAAAAAAAGCTTGGGATATCTAACCCTTTTAATATAAATGCCGACATTTGTTGGTTGGCCAATCTTGCAGAGGGTGCTGGGGCTCTTGAAATGCCCAGTTGCCCTCTAGATAAACGCCTCTTGAATGTTCAAAGTTTAAAGCCTTCAAGCTGACGGATCGGATGGAAAGTGGTGCTCCACGCCGCTTGCATATGAGCACTTAAACAGCCAAGTGTCAGCGGTAAGTATGAGGATCATCCCTACCTGCGAGGTCCTTCTATTAAACCTCGTTCCTAATGAGCCCTCTGCAGGAGCGCCGGCCTCCTCCGTCTGCTGGAAGCAGAGAAGTGGAGATCTGTGATCCGGGCTGACCTGAAACCTTAATGCAGCAATTGTAGATTAGCTTGTTTTGCATGCTCAAACTTATGGTGTTTGTCACAGGAAGTGACCTCGGTTCATGCGCCGCCCTTTGCTGGTCCTCTGCTGTCCTGTTTTTGCGCTCCGTGATTGGATTTTGGGTCCTTCCATCACCTCCAGCTGTGTTGGATCAGCGCCGCCTTCCATCGGCTCATCTTCTACTACAACTCCTTACATGTTGTTTCCCCCTATGAAGCCTTGGCACCTCTGTTCCATAATGAGGCAGCGAAGAAAAGAGATGCAGATTAGAATAACAGCCTTAACTAAGCCATAACGGCCCGATGAGGCGCCACGTTTGGGGGAAAGCGTGTCATTTTTTTTTTTTTTTTTTCTTGTGGCGCCATGTCAAAATCTTGCCTTTTTATTTCAGTCCCACGCAAAACAAGCCCTGAGAATAGCGGCTGTGGCAAGCTGCCGGAACGAGGATGGCAATCGGCAAACCGTTTGGATTCCCCCTTCGGCTCTGAGGAACCCGCCGAGGAGTACGGAGCAAAACCCAGCTCAGAGCGGAGCTCTGTTCTCCAACTTACAATTGTTGTTAGATTTGGAGGAAAACTGATGTTCATCATTTTGGAGTGAATAAACAAATCAGTCTTTTAGTGAAATGAAGCTGTGTGGATTTTTTTTTTTTTTAAGTGCCAGCAGCGTCGTCACAGATCGCTAACGTGCTTTTAGTCGGTTAGCACTTCAGCCTCTGATGTTGGAAACATGCTGCACGATTCCACGCGCCATTTAAATGAGCTCCCCCCTCCCTGAAGGAAAGCCAGCAGCCTCTGCTAGAACCATGTTTTCCTCAGTATGGTAATCGCACTGGTGGATAAGGCGAGGCAGCCATATTCCTGAGTTGTCAACAGTAAGAACACCACATTAGTGTTCGATTCCCATGCAAAAAATGTGACCGTTGTTACGTCAGTGCTGGAAGAAGGTGGTGGATTGTTGCAATGATTTTTACTTTAATGTAAGATGGGTTTTTTTTTCTATTTGGACAAAAATGTGTATTTTTTCACATTTTGATCAAATTCTTTAACTTTCTGATTGAAGCTCCTTTTAAAAATGAAACTGGAACCAAATTACACATCAAACTAAATCCTATTAGCTACTATTATTACCAGTAATAATTTGAACTAAAATTCCTATTGAATAAAAGTTTGTCAATTTAAGTGTTCATCCTGTTTTGTTGTTTAGCCCTCCTTTAACTTCCTGGTTGAAGCTCATAGCGGAGCTGGCTAAGTTGATGTTTCAGGCAAATTGTGCATTTTGTGGTACAAGCGTCAAATTTGGAATGGGATCTCCTCTGTCAGAAAAGCCTGCTAGCCGTGAGAAAATCCAAAATGGCGGCCGTTTTTAAAGATGGCAGCCTTACACTTAACCGTAACAAAATATTCAGTGTCTATTTGCTTGCACCGCATAACGCATGGTTTTGTGGTCATTTAAAAGCAAATCTGGGACCAAATTACCACTTTTTGTGGGTATTACACAAACATAATTCCATTAGCTTAAATGTGTTGTCTTGTCCTTTAAAACAAAAATATTTAGTTTAAAATGTTCTCAGTTTGGGTTAAGGGGGCATGGCCTTCTGGGCATGCTCCAACTTTAGGACTGTAAGAAAGAAAGTTACCACAGAGCCAAAAGAAAAAAGATTTGCCAAATTGTGACTTTAAATCTGTTCTCTAAAGTAGTGACACAGCATTTATTTACCCCTTAGTCACCTTTTCTGTCTTCTAAAACCCAAGTGGAAGTCTAAACCTTTTAACGAGTAGAAGAGAAAGAAACGCATGTAAAGTTTAAAGTAAAAATAGAAGCCGCGTTTTTCTTTAAGGCCACTAGCATCTGTTATGTGTTTAAAGTTAAGAACGGAGGTAAAAGTTAACAAATATCTGATTTTAAAAAAAAAAATGGCTGCGATCTGTGGTCATTGGTCTTTGAAGCTCGCCTCTGATCTAAAGATTCCTGGTAAATTCTGTGGCGTTCGGAGCGACCGAAACTTCCAGCGCAGACCTGCTGCAGTTAGGACCGTTTTACTAGTCGCTGCAGGCGGCGCCGGTGGTGACGGGGAAACGCATGACATCATGTGTCCTTGTTGCAGCACTGCTCAAAATGCAAAGACAGCCTAAAGCCTTTGACAGACGGAGGCGTGGATGAACGCTCGCATCTGGATTTTTCATGCATCCGTGCATTTGCATGATCATGCAGCATCTCTGCAGTAAGAAAAAAATGATCAAAAAGCCGACCAGGGGGAATGAGCTCGTTGTCTTTCAGTGCCTTCTTAGATGAGATCTTCTGGTATTTACTCTGGGAATTATGTTTGATTTGCCTCGCTTCTGCCGGGGCTATTTTCACCACCGATGGAGAATGCAGACAGGAGCCGTGTCCGTGGATAAAAACCCCCTCAGATCATGGTTTATGGATGAAGCCAGGTCGTTGGGCTTCTGTGCTCGGCCTTCAGAATGAGGAGCTTCTGCACGCTGCTGGTAGCGTGACTCATCTTCCTTGGTTTCACTTCGATGCTCCTTGGCAGCTCGGTGTGAGGATGATGCACGCCAAAGTCCTCCACAGTGGAGAGCCGCCAACTGCTTTCTGCTCCTGATTCACAACAATTTGAATTAAGAAAATGCCCAGAAATGCGATTTTTGGCTTAATTTTATTTTGATGTGTCTTTCATCAGAACAATTCCACAAAAGCACAATTTTCATCAAAGCGGGTCTTTAACACCGGAGCTGTCACCGGTGACGACAAAATAACACTCTAAAATACAGTAACTCTATGACTGTTTAGACAATTAACGTAAATCTCTAAATTGAGCTCATTTGGGATTGAAACCAGTCTTTCTGCCCATAGCAAAAAGTACTCCAACTGTACTACAAATAAACTTACTCTGTACTAAGACAAGGCAGTATACTTGAACTTACTTTTTGTATAGTTTTTATATATTGTAAATCTAAAATATTCTAATTTAGTCTACAGAAGTATTCATTTAATTTACTTCCTACATGTACATGATCTATAATCGATTTCCTTTACTTTAACTTTAGTATGTTTAAATGAAATTAACTTCAATTGTGATACTCTCTGCTTAGGGCATCTAAGCAACGTTTAAAACGGCCATCAGGCACTTCTCCACTAGAGGACTGAAGTACACCGCACCGAGAGAGATTCTGAATGATCTGGTGAACCCAACCACGGCGGCGTGCTTTCCGGCGCCTCTGTAGAGCTCTCCAAGACATAAGCCCAAGCTACTGGCTCGACATCATCCATGTTCTCCATGATGTGGCAACAAATCAAGTCTAGAAAAATTTGAGCATTTGGCGTCCGAATCATGAACCAGCAGAAGCTGCTGCTGCATTCAAAGACTGCGGTAAAGTTGATGGCGTCCCACAGGAGCCTGTGCTGCGTTGGCGTGGCAGGTTATGGCAGCTTTTACCGCTTCGCGCTGCTAACAGTATCATTTAGCTCATAGTGGCCCGCCGTCTCATTTGCTCAGCTGCTTGGTGGGGCGTGTTAATATTGACAGAGATTTACCGCCGTTTTAATCACGCCGCGGAAGGGTCCTGCTCTGTGGTTGATGGCTGCTCCTCGACAGAGCGGTGGGCTGCTTCCGTCCCGCTGTGCACATTAGAAAGGATTGCACTTTGTTCCAGGCGGTGCCGGCAAATCACAGATGTCAGAAAGGTAAAGGAAAAGAGCGGATGACTGCGACTCCAAACCCATTTCCATATTAAACCACGCAGCGAGGTTCTGTTTGGATTGCGTGCCTCAGCCTGCCTTCGCTCAGCGGTGTGGATTGGGGGGGGCCTCGGCGCCGTGACTGCAGTGTCGTAAATTTTGAGTTGTTTACGGGCGCTGCCATCTTGGTGCACTCTGGGAGGGAAAGTTGGAGCCGGGCCTATTACCAGCAGCTTGATGAGAGTGCAGTCAGGCGAGTTAATTAATACAACATCCCCGGGCCCACAGGCTGAGCGGCAAAGCTCACCCGGGAGGAAAGAAGAGGATGGCAGAGGAAGGGGACGGAGGAAAAGGGACGAGTCGTGAGGAGGATTTATCGCCGTTTATATCCACAGCTTCTGCTGCACAGCCGCAGCCATGCGGCAAGCGTGATGGGAAAACCTGAACATACTTCCTGCATCAAAGTACTGGAAAAGGTGGATGCTTCTAAGAATGTGCGCTGCCCACTCTGGATGAAGGAGGCGCCTCTGGTTCAGGCAGGAGATGCTTTCACATCCGGAAGAGGAGCCTGAATGCAGCGCGTCAGTCATCTGAGGCTGACATGCGGTGAACGTCCATCTACTGCACTCATGGCTGACGACTGGGAGAATTTAACAAGAAATCCAGACCATATTGGAGTAAAAAATAAAGCTTTAACAAATCCTTTGGAAGATTGACCGAATAAAAATAACTATATACTATTTCAGACTTTGAGTGACAGGAAATGTTTGTTCTCTACAGACATGTTTCAAGTGACTCCTGCTGTCAGAAGGGTCATTTTGACCCCTCATTCTGCTGCTCCAAATCTAATCTGGAACAATAGACGGAATAAACTATCCACCCACCCTTCCTTCCTTCATTCATTCTATCCATCCGTCATCCATCTATTAATTTATCCAAGCATCTATCCAGCCATTTATCAATCTATTCATCTCCCAATCCATCAGTCCATCTATTTTCCTATTGCTCTTTGATACCATCCATCTATCCAACCATATATTCATCTCCCTATCCATCTATGCATCCTTCCATCCAACCATTTGACCTGAGTGTGGTCATCCAAATCGACTTCTCCCGGTGAGTCCGCTTGATCACGCCTCCCATTAACAAATGCTCACCACACGGATGATTTGACGTCACCCAAGGCAAAAACAAAGCCTAAGGAGGCACAGGGCAGGTCAACTGGAGGTTCTTCCGTCCAGCTTGACGATCTGTCCCCAAATGGGAAGGATAAAGTAAAGTTACAGATTTGCTGAGTTTGCCCAACTACCAATCAAAGAAATGTTTGACCTAGCAATGCATAGAGCTGATTTTCAACGAAATAAAAGAGCTAATTGAGAACGACACGAAAAACACTAAAGAAGTTCGACACCAGGCTAGCTTTGTCTGCTGGAGTTGGTGGGAATTTACTGTTTTCTGCCACCAACCTTAAAAACATTTTCTCCATTAATGTTAATGTGACATTTTCTTCAGCTACAGCCAAACATGAATGTTGTTTCACCAAAGCATCTGGACTACCATGACCAGACATAGGAAGACTTCAAACCTCAACGCTTCCGAACAATCAGACTTAACTAAAAAGCAACGTCATTTCAGGTCTCTCCATCAGAGCTCCGGATGCACAGCTTGTTACTTCATCTCAACATTTCAGTGTTTTTGACTCCATCAAGCAAAACTTGCCTGGAGACAGCGGTCTACAGGGAGGTGCCCCCTCCTGCCCCTCCAACTCCTCCTGGATCCATTTATTCTATCTGGTAAGAAAAGAAAAACATTGTCAGCAGAGCTGACAAACTCTGTTTTTGCCTCCACCCGGGAGGGAATAAAAGCAAACAGCAGTCTGTGAAACAGAAGCGCTGAGTCACTTTAAGTTTTTCCAGTTAGTTTGTCGTGCGTGTAAATCGTTGCATCAATTTACACCGATGGGGTGGAGGTTCGGACGCCTTCTAATCAGGAAGTGATGACTGGTGGCTGACTTTGGAAGCACTTCTTGTGTAGCCCGGGTCCATTGCTAAAATTCCTGTAGGAGTCGATGCAGCTGTGTCTGGGAGCGATGAGGCCACAAGAGCACACAGAAAACCGCCCAGAAAACGCCACCGGGGGTCTATCGGTCACTACTGGATTAATTATGAGATGTGCAGACAGATTTTCCCTCTTGCACAGTAATGCAAAACTGCAAATGCCTCCTGACTTCTTGCAGTTATGTGTTTGCAGGAGGTGGGGGTTGACTTCCTGCAGTGCACGTGGTGCCATGTCAAGCACAGTAGCCTAGTTTCTGCACAGCTTGGGAATGTCTGCTTCCTTGTTTTTGAATGGAGACAGAATTCCAGATTGTGACACATTTGGGTTTTCCAGGATTCATGAATGTGAGCTCCAGCTCACCTGTTAATGTTATTTATGATTGATTTATCTGTAGTTTTACATTTTACATCTATACATCAACCCTGTCCCTAAAGGGAGGCATTAAATACTAAAACAATCACATTTATTCAAATTTAGGCTTTTTCCAGCTTATTTACGTGAATTTACAAACAAACATTCAAGACTTAAAACATGTAGACAGTTCTTTATTTTAGTTATTCCATACTATATATATTTATATATACATTTTTCATAAGGTAAAAAAAGATCTGTATTTTCCTAAATGTCTGTTTTTAAAATAAAGATTGTTTATAAAATCCATTTTTTTCTATAAAAACCTAATGTTTTTCAAGGAAAAATAAAACATTTGTATTTTTATCTGAGAATCATCCATCATCTGTTTGTGCAGCATCCCATATTTTGCTATTTTTATCACAAAAACCTTTTTTTTTGGCATAATTTTTGTATTTAAACATTTTTTCTGTCTTTTGTGTGAAAACTTGATGTATCAATAACTGAAAAGAAATTATTTATTTTATATATTGCCAAAATAAATGAATCAAAATGTTATATATGAATGATAATGCGTTTAAATAATAACATTTGTGTGAGAAAATGGGACATTTGGTGAGTGCTTGTGTTTTGGTGACATGAATGACAGTAGTTGGTTGGACGGGACCCCCTGGAGTTCAGGTGCTGACGTTGGATGGGCGGAGCCAGCAGGAGCCTGGCACTCCAGGTGCGATGAGGAGGTTGACAGAATGAGGATGGGGTTCACACCAGGTGGCTTCAAGAAAAGCAACGTCGGACGGGAATGGTAGAGTCAAAGATTTGGTGAGTTGAAAGTTCAGAAAGAGTCGGGGGGGATAACTGTGTTTTCAATACTGTTTTACATGGAGTTTGACTTGACTTTTACCTTTATTGGATCATTTCAAACAATTTTGATTGGTAACATTGATTGTATTAACCTAACTTTGTTGGAGCTGGAATGAAGTGGTTTTCTTTGGGTGATGTCAACGGTAACTTAGTATTATTTGGTAGAATTGCCTCTAAAGAGTAGCACGTGGACCGAATGTTTTTCTTTCCAAAAGGTTTTCACAGGCGTCTGCTGGAATTCTGGCCCAACTGATTCGGTAACACCAGAACTGATAACAGCAGTCACATCAAGTGGGTCAAGTTGAATGTCTTCTTCAGAGCCTCTTAACCAATCTAAAAAAAAAAAAAAGAAATCTGTCAAAGTAAAAAAAATTAAAACCTTTTTTTTTTAAACAACTAAGCTGAAACGTTTGTATATTGTTCTGTCCTAATAAGCCCTTTCATAGTTATAATCCTAAATGCAAAAAAAGCCACATTATATCTATTTTTCCCACTCTTGTTAATTCTAAATGAATACTCATCGTTTAGTAGAAGCATCAAAAGTGGACACATCAAAACAGGGTTGGTTTTACTTGAATTGAGGACCCAGCGTCCTGTGTACACCATAACTTAGCTTGAATTACAATGTCATGAAGGAACTGCTGATTCCGCAGCTTGAATGCTAACAACCAGAATTTTAATAGAGCTTGAGGTTTTGTTTTACCTCTGGTTCCATTTAAACCTCCAGTTCTCAGAACCCGCCCAAGTAAAAGCTGCATTTCCACTTTTCTGTTTAGACAAAGTTTCTCTGTTCCCCCCTGTTGGAACTCAATGGAACTGTGGTTGAAACCATTGATCGTGAATGAGAACCGGACTATTTGTCAAAACAACCACTCTTTATCTCATCTCTTTTTTCATGTTCTTAATAATAATTTTTTTTCCACAATATTTTTTCTGTATTTCAAGTCATTCCAGTTATAAACTGTCCAATCAGATAAAAACTTTCAGTCTCATGTCAAATGTTTGCAATTTTTGTTTTTCAAGGGTCGGGGGTGTGGCCTTCCAACAAGCCCACTCCTGGTTGGAGAGAGTGGTTACCATAGAAACAATGACTCACTGACGACATCTGGCTCCAACATGGCGATTGAATTGGCTTCATTTGGTTGGAGACAGAAGAAATTGGGTGACGTCACACAGTTATCATATACAGTCAATGACTGAAACCACCGTGAGTTTTGTCTTTTACCTTCTGTAGACAGAACATATAAAAAAATGATATTTTTAAGACTAATTTAACTTTTTTTTTCTAAATCAGCACACGGTGAAGGTTTTGACCTCAGCTGTATGTTGCTGTAAGTTTTGGGATGACTGTGAAGCAGAAAACAGCCTTCCTCAGATGAAACGTCTCTGACTTTGATTCTGTCATGGGTACTTCTGATCCAGATCAGTCTCTGCCCCCAAACCTCCATTCTTCCTCAGGTCGATTTCCGATATTCTTGCTTTGAAAGAAAAAAAAAAGCCTCCTGCATTGGCTTTGATCAAATGTTGACTTAAAAAAATTAAAAATGACGTCTAGAGATCAGTGATGTGTGTGTACACGCAGGGAGGTATGCAGGTGTTGGATGAGGGTCAGCAACGGCGCTTTGCGTTTACTGTCTGTTATTTATCAATCCTGCTGCTGTGATTGATGAGCAGATAAAATGCTGCCGCTGAAAAAGAAGCGCTGACTTCTACCAATTTACAACTGAGGAGCAGCCGGCTCTTGTTCCTGTTCAAAGGACCCAGCAGGCTAAGCCCAATGCATCGACTGTTAATGAGAACTGGACAGAGTGACCTCACCCATAGAAAATAGTTTACTTCCAGCCCCAACCATATAAAGTCAATTCAGCTGCCGTTTTGTTTGCGATTCTCCCATGATGGAAGGAGCCAGACATCGTCAGTAAGTAGTGATTGATCCAAATTAGCGTTTCAATGGCAACGCCTTTTGCCAACCAGGAGTGAGCTTGTTGGAAGGCCAAACATCTCCACAAAATCTGTCAATTTCAAATGTTGGACGTTGGTGCCAACCGGCATCACCTACTTTTATTGAGGCGTCTGATTGGTCAGTTTTTAACTTGAATAACTTGAACTATTTAAAAAAAAAAATGAAATAAAAACGAGGATGGTCAAAAACGTATCAGAGCAAGAACGGTTACTCTGACAAATAGAACGACTCAGTTATAGCTGTTTATTTCTCAATAGCAGGATTGATGCAATAACGGAACTCCATTGGACTCTGAAGCGGACAAAACAAGCTTTGCACCGTATGCAAAGTAAAGTTTACATTAGTGAAGTTTTGCATTACGGCAAACGGCTGCTTTTCTGCGCGTCAGAATCAGCCGATTCACATCGATTAGGTCAACACTCGAAGATTCACAATATGTTTAAGAGCACTTGTTTTTTAGGTACCATCAACAACAATTCCGGCTTTCAGCCTTCTCAATGTCTTGACTATATTTTCTATTCATTTTGAAACTAATCTGGTAAATAAAATGGAAACACAATTCTGTGGGTGAGCCTAAACGTTTGAACCATAGTGTGTCTATTTTCTGTCAGATGTGTGGTAAAAGCCATCGCATTGTACCTGCTAGCTTCTCGGCAACACTGAAGATGGTGTCCGACCACCCCCAATCCCACCCAGGTTCCCCTCCGTTTTCCCCGTCATCCACCTGCAGTAACCCAAGTCTACGGTCACATATCCCAAAATGCCACCGTGCGGCGACCTAAATGCCTGTCTTTCAGCAAAGTTGGCAGGTTGCCGTGCGGCGGCTTATGTTATCAGGAGTTGGCGATGGCCACATTTCAAGGTCGCGGGGTGCAAGTCCAGTGAAAGGAAGGCTACAGGGCGGTACTTGATATGGACGTCCGCCGTCCTTAGCCTTATTCTCCAATGAGAGCTGCTGCCGGCCAGCGATCCCTGTGGCTGCCACAGGGCAGTGGTTATACATTCATAGCCCTACCAACAATTTTCAAAAAAATCGGGCTGCATGAAATCTTAAAGATTCTGCCGATGCCTCTCCATCGTGCGGTGGCAGTTGTATGTGTGTAAGTCACTTTTCGCATGGCAAAACATTCAAGTTTCACTTCCTGATTCAAAAATAAAGTGTTAAGGCTCCTCCCCCACAGCTCAGGTGGCTGCTGCGTTTTCCTGCGGGTCACCCCGCGTTATGCAACCCCTCAAGAACCTGTGTGAAAATGTAAAGCGCCGGTGCGTGCTTTCCTAGCTAATTGCCATAATTGAATACGTGTGTGAAATCTGCTCTGCGAAATGAAGCAATGACTATTATCAGGCTGATAACCAGTAATTACTTAAAAAAAGAAAAAAAAAGTCTGTTCTCATTAAGCAGCAGCTCCTGCAGGGAGGCGGGGGCTTCACCAATCCCCCCGCCAGGATCCTCCGTTCTCTGTGTCTCTCATTATAATCCCACTTTTTCTGCTTTTCATTCACGTGCTTTTTAATCACTTACCATCCCCTCACTCAGGCCTCCGCTCCTCCATCTCCGAGTGGCGATCGCCATCGTTTTTCATTGCTCCACGCGCTCTCCCTAACAGGGGCCCGTTTTATTTATGTACGGAGCACGCCACCCTCCTCTCCCTGGTCTTTTTCTCCCTGAAAGATTAACTATCCCCTCTGCATCTCTTCTCCATCTATCATCCTAATGTGAGGCTCAGAGAGAGAGAGAAAATAAAACAAGAAAAATCAACAATTTGCAAAGAGAGAAGCAACCACACGAAGGGCGAGAAGAAGCGTCGATCATTTTCCTGCCTGTCCGCCGTTTAATTTACACGGCGCCAATGACTCCCAACCAGGTTTTATCTAAACTGTCATCATCATCTGTGCCGCTACTCTGAATGGACCAGAAAGCACAGAGCGAACCGGGAAAAAGCACACAAGTTTCCCGTTGAACACGAGCGTTCATGTGTGGAATCATGGGAACTGAAGTGATGAAAAAACAAGCATGTTGCTGACTGAAAATGTCCAACAGTCTCTGATGCGAAAAGATCTTAAAGGAGAGCAAATGAGGTTTGTGAAAGCATAAAAAGGTGTCAAGTGTAAAAGCTAGGTCAAAGGTCATTACATGTTGATTGTGTAGGACACCCATTGATACATTACTATGAACGTGTCAAATCACCACTCGCATTTTCTGCAATAAGCTTCAGAGCCTTCAAGCAACGTTTTCCTTAAAGAGGAAACCCCACACTGAGCAGCTTCCTCTGGTTTTGTTTCAGACTTTGGATTCATGCATCTTTCAAACTCCTGTTTAGCAGCAGGTGCTGCCATCGGCCTCTTCCACATCAGAAAGCCTTTAAAAGATAAAACCTACACGCTGCGATCCACGCTGGGCTCATAGCAGTCGGTCAAAAATAACTCATATAAATTCTTGTTTTTTGAAATTAATTTCTTATTTACCAACAGAGTCCTAAAATAAAATATTACCATATTTTTTTGCAGACAATAAGGCGTGTTGGATTATAAAGTGCATTAGGCAATCAAAAAAAATCATAGAATGAGAATACTACACGACCCAGAAGGCTTGGAATGCCCCTCAAGGCCTTCTGGGTAGTGTAGGAGGCAGGTGATTGGTCAGAGAGGCCGATGGGTGAAGTGTGTTGTTTTTCATTTGTTTTCTCTGCAATAATCAGCCTTAGCAGAGAAAGGAACACAACAAATGAATCAAACTTTATTGACAATAACTCACAACATTAAGTTGTAACACAAAAAAATGAGTCAAATGCCATGCACAAATGTTGCCACACTTAGTTCATTGTAACAATAGCCAAAGTTAAAGTGGAATTTAATATTATAGACAACAACCGTCTTGTTCTCAAAAGCATGAGGTGCTGCAATGCGGCCCTTCCACGTCTTGGGACACAAAAACCCGCCTCCTCAATGCAGTCCCTCTCAAGTCAGTTTTTATCCCTTTTCTTTACTAATCAACAAATTGATGGCAAAATATGACATGACTTGATATTCCTGTGGTGCAGCAGTAAAGCTTTTGACCTCTGATTGGAGGGTTGGAGGTTTCATACCCATGTGTTAGTGTCTTTCGGCAAGAGACTGAAACCCATGTTATTCCTAATTAGCGCGAGTTCAAGCAACCATTTTCAATAAAAGACTATGTAAATTCACATAAATGCATGTTTCGAGCTTCCCTGTTCACGACTCTCAGGTTCACGCGTAGCTACGCAAGTTTCTACCACAGTTTTCAGGCTCTACGTACAAAAAATTAAACCAGGTCAAACTCTGACCAATCAGGGACTTGGTTTTGGTAGTGACGTATGAATGACGTCCCTTTCAATTCAGGAGAAGTACCAACCATGTGAAAATTGAGCATTAAGGAGAAATTAATATTTGCGGTTTGTGCCCAGATAGAATTCTATGACACCAAATCTTTCAAATATCAGAATAAAGCTGTGCTAGTGAGACTTGCATCGCTTCAACATTTCGCACCAAGCCTTTTAGATGGCGGACATGCGCTAGTATCGGGTAGTGATGGGACAGTGTGAACACCAAACGCTAGACGCACATGCGACACGCATTCGTGTGAATGTGTACGAGTGAAAGCGCTTTGGGGAAGGTAGTAAAGTACTATATAAGTATACACCATTTACCATAACTTGTTGGGGATGTCAGCAAGTCAAAAAACTAACAAAATCATAAATATGTCAACATTTTTAGAAAAAAACCCACAAAATCAGAACGATTTGGTTAACAAAGCCTTCTCTAAACTGACTTCGTAGCGCACAAATCCTAAGGAGTGATCTCCAAGAATCTCTCCTGGCCTTGGTGGCCGAGATCATCCTCTCTGCCGGTGGGCCCACCCCCCGTTAGAAGCCAACTGCGGGAGGCTCCTGGTAACCACATGCTATCACAGCTCGGCCCTCCAGCCTCCAACCGCGACACACTTACACTCATCCACTCCACATGGGAAGTGTTGAGCCTCGCACTCGGGATGTGACAGCACAAACACAGACACATTCACCCTCCACTACACAGACAACGCTGCCTGGAACCACTCCTCCTCCTCCTCCCAGTTTGATGTTCCTCTCTCTCCTGCTTCCCTCATTACTGCGTTTTTTTACTCGGTGGGTCTGTCTCCTCTCAAAGAGCCGTTCTCCCTCAAGCGTCCTGCTGCTCCGTCCTTCCTGCTGTTTATTTGTCTGAAATGTTTGGCTTTTCCTCCAAAATCCTCCTGTCAATATTAGTCTTTGATCATCTCAATCCCTGATTTTCTCACTAGTGATGGTGTCAGCGGGCTAAGTGAAGCCAGGTGTGTCACCCATCAGATAATAGTGGATCATTTACATGCTAATCTGCTCTGATCTGGCTTTTCATATGCAACTTTCTTCCTTTTGCTGAAATAAAACTAATAAAAAAATAATCAGATGCAGATCGCAATTCATCATTAAGTGAATTTGAGGTGCATATTCAGTCAAAAATTAAGAACAAAAGGCTTTTAATTGACGATTTTGGACAACCACAGGTGGCACTTTGGCAAAACCAAGTCCATTTCCTGTCTTGATGATGATAAATTTACACCAAACACGATTCGCATGCTGTGTTTGGATCCTCCCGTTTAGACAAATCCGCTGCTTGACTCTTGTTTTAAAAAATGTGTGGGAGGAGCTACTGTCAAAGGTTTTTAGCCCAATCGCTACATAGAAGCACTGACTGTATATCTACATTCACAATGCATGGAAGACATAGATGATGTTGAGAGATCAGATTTATTTTAAAAGCTCTACAAAAGCATCGTAATCGTGTCTCCGTGTCTTAGTCCATGAGATTATTTAGAGACTCCCAGTATGGTGAAATTCACTACTGCAGGAGCTGCCTTTTCATGATGGCCGCTTTCAGCGGTACCTCCATCTCTATGTGACCCAGGTTGATACATTATTCATAATACATAATACATATACATAACACGATACATTATTGTCCCGTATTAGTCCGAGGAGGAAAAATAAGAATAGAATTAGTGGAACTTTTTATTATTTTCTTGATAAAAATAATAAAAGCATCACAAAGTTTAGGAGAATGATCACATTCTCCTCCATGTTGGTTTTAGACTCCACTGCTTGATCTTGTCATCAACATGACATGGGCCAAAGCTGAGTCCCTGATTGGTTGATGGCATGCAAACTCATCACCAAAGTTCAGATACTTGAACAGCAAGGCCAAATATTCACCTCTCGTCAGAAATTTTGCCCCGCTGACTGTTGGCAAACTGACGCTCTGAACGGGCCACAGGACCTCTGATTGTGTCTGTACATCGACTTAAAATTGAAACTGGACGCAGTGTAAATCAAGTTTGGTGTGAACGCAGCTTAGAAGTCCCGTGTTTAACTGTCTCACCTTCACTTGCATAAACTAAACTGAGACGAGTTCCAGACCCATGCAGCGACTCTGACTATTGTAGATGTGTTTTTGTAAATGCATGTCAACATGCTAAAGATCGCAAGGAACTTTGATCTGTTTTTGTCACAACTGCCCTTACAGGCTGTCTGGGCAAGGTGGTTGACCACTCAGTAACCCCGTAGAGCAAAAATGTCCACGCAAATTTAAGCTAAGGCTTTCATTGTTGTTTAACCCTTAAACACCAGAGCTTTAGCTCTAACGTTTACATTCTAATTCCAGCAGAGTCAGAAGTGAAGAAAAGTGGTTTGTGCAGTCATGGTACAAAACCAATAAGAGAAGTTTTAGAATCAGCTGATTCACCTTGATTACCCATACAGTAGAACAGTTACGGTTTGTTTAAGGTGTCGCTGGGAACATTTGGAATGATAAAGGGTTAAAAACCAGCTTCATGACTACAACGGTTAAGGGTTTAGCTTTATAATAGTTGTGTGTAATAATTAGAGCTGTCAACGTTAACGGGTTAACGCATACAATGAGTTAATATGTATTCATGCTGATTAATTTCATGTCAGAAACGAACATCTTCCAATTTGCATTGGGCAGTTCAGGCTGCCATGGCGTGCTTTAATTTCTGATAATGAACACTTTGTCGGTCATTATTCCACTTATGTCAGGGTCACTTACAAAATAAATAAATATTCAACTGATTTTTTATACTTTATTATTGTTTTTTTTTTTTTTGGTTTAGATTGCTTTTTAAAAAGCAGACGATTTGAATGGTGGTGCGGCCCACTGTCATGGTAACACGAGAGTGCGTCGCTTGGCCACACATATCGCTTTGCAGAGGAAGGCGATATATTTGCTGATCGTCACGATAGGTTTAGTAAAGCATGAGATCAGAGAGAAAGTTCATCTCTCACCGCTTGTTTTTGTCCAGATGATGGCGCAAAAAGTTTGTTTTAAAGAAGCCCGCGCAGTGATATAGAACATTTGGGTAATGTGACTGGAACTTCTTTTTTAGGTGCGCATCAACACCCAGTAGCCAATCAGATTAGAGTATTCACCTGGACCATTTAAAGTGCAGAAACACAATGTTTGTTTCTTATGGCTGTTTATCAGCATATTTGTTTTCTTGGAGTAAAACTGCAGACATTAAAGTCTTTAAAGTTTTGCTTATCTCACTGTTGAATTATATTTCTGGGGCAGACAGTGAAAATGAAGGAAAAATGTTTTCTCTGGCCTTTTGTTGTTCAAAATCCACAAATTGTCGTAAAACATTTACCTATTTAAACATTGTGATTAATCATGATTATTTATTTTAATTGACTGCACTTGTAATAATCTACCTGTATGTGCTGATTGTCCCCCAAATGTGTCATTTACTGCGAAGTAAAAAGATTAAAGACAAAGCTAAAGATTGCTCGTGTTATGCTTTCGACTTAATTAAATGAATTTTTAAAAAAGCCTTTACATCCGCACACCTTTAATCTGATTTTTACCACAAAAGACCTCATTTTCTGAATGAAATGTCTAAACTTTTTTGAATAATCATCTTCAAAAGTATCAATAAAAGCTGGCTTTTATTTTGAAAGTAAAAAAAAAGGAGGCTCATAAAAATTAAGACATAGATTTAAGTTAGATTGTATCTTTTAAAAAGTTGATAAACTATGTATTTTTTACTTATTTATAAAAATTAGAACAAAATTATGGAAATCTGTATATTTTATGTTGGATAAGACCAACAAATCTCATTAAAATAGGCTCTGAACTCTATATAAGCCATTTATAACTTAATATGAAGTGAAATATATTTAGCCATGGTTCCAACGCTTTCCGTGTCTCCTTCTGAAGCTAAGTAGCAAGTGTGGGTCTGAAAATGTGTGATTTATCCTTGAAATACTGAATCCTAACAGACCTGGGTGTGTTTAAAATGGCCCAGCCCCAAATATGTGGGCTGACAGAAGCCTTAGCATCATGGGTGAGTAGATTGGAACCAGTGCGGACGTGAGAGAGCTGGTTGATACTGTTGACTCAGCGCCAGCCACTCTCTTTTCTTTTTTTTCTTCTTTTCTATCAGCCCTTAGGGCACAACTGGCCTCCCTTCAAAGGAAGAGGCTTTAGAAACAATCTCCAAAATAGTGCAACTGGCGCCGAGTCTTGGTGGGCGTCAGTCAACCAGTCAGTCAGTCAGTCAGAGGAAGGCCCCCGCTGTCTCCCACTCCGGAGAACCTTGAACTAGTTTCTCCAAAGCCGAGTCGGAGATTTAATGCAACATAAAGCCTCTGGGCCCTTTTAGCAATTTGGAGTCAACAAACAAATACGCCTACGCACAACTGGAAAGACATTCTACGGCGGCCCCTTTATGTGCAAATGTACTGAATGGAGGTGTGAGAAGCTGCTGTGTTTCCCAGTCCCTTCCACTGCTCCCTCCTCTTCAGGTTTTTTTATTCTCATTGATCCATCACTGGCCAGTCAGCAAAAAACTCAGCACAAAACCCAAAAGTCCAGGGTGTGTGGGCATGTTCTTTTAATAACTGCCCATTTAAAGTTGAATCTCCTTACTTTGTATCTGCCCACGCAGTGCGGAGAGAAGCACGCAAGTAATTTAACACATATTCGACGGAGCGAGACTGTCAAATCTGGTTCTTTGTGGAGCTTTTAAACAAGCAAAAGTAATTTACGAAACCCACGCGGCTGACATGGCGGGTTTGGTTTGGGCTTCTCCTGATGCAGAGACGAAGGGCCTGCTTTCTGCACCGACTGACAGAACCTCCAGATGTTAGCGTGAGAAATGTGGAAACTTACTATGTTATTATGCTAACAATGCGTCAAGTTACTGATATGAAACAGAATTGGCAACAGAACCAGGAAAGTGTGTATGGAAGTGTGTGTGTCTGACATAATGGTTTCTATTGGGATGATTTAACGTCATTTTTGTGTTTGTTTTTTTTTTGCTTGTGTTGGGAGGAAATGACGGCATCCTAGCCTCAGTTTTACCAAAACAAGCAAAAAAGAAAAAAAAGTTGTACCCTTGCTAAAGAATTTCTTAAACATTCCCAGCATGGAATGTTCACCAATTAGGCATTAAACATTCAGATATCCATCATAAGACACAGGCCCATTTTTGACCATTTTGGTGTCACGTATGACATAAAGAGATGTCATCAACATAGAATTTAACCAAAGATGAAAAAAACCTTAAACTATAATTTTTTTTATTATTGTTCTGAAAGAATGTTTTATTTCAATTAAACAACAATGATTGTTTGATTTTGGTTTATTTCAAGCATTATTGTAGACAATAGAAGAAAAAAATCGCAGATTTATCAAACTCATGACAGAAATAATGAAATGCACTGATTAAAAGAAAAACAAACAAAAACAAAGACACACTTCAGTCAAATTTGATTGATTAAATATAGTGATTATTAACTAAAGTCAAATAGAGCTTGATTTATTGCTTGAAAAGAGCGGGAAGAAGCAAAAAATCTAGTTTTGTAATGACCAACAACAGTTCGGCTAAATAACCCGGCTCCAAATACTTTAATTTTCAAAACTGGATGTAAAAGCAATACTCCTAAGGAAAAAACAAGCAGCACGCAGCATATTGGTTTAATTGGGTTGATTTTAAAGTCAGTTTTTGTGGTTGTTGCTTGTGTTATATGATATCACATCATCCAACTCCAACTTTTACCAAAATAGGCAAGAAAAAAAAAGGCTTCCACTGCAAATATTTTTCAAAAAATTCCCAGGTCAAAAACTGGGAATTAAATAGTCAAATGTTAATCAGGAGGACACGCCCATATTTTACCATTTTTGTCAGTTATGAAAAAGAAAAACATCTAGTTTCTTTGTGACCAAAAAATAGTTTGAGATAAGACCACGCCTGCTTTTGAAATGTTCCATGTTAAATATAAAATACAATGATGTAATCGACATAATATTTAACCAAAGATGACATCTGAATTAAAATAAATTCAACTTTAAGTATTTATATTTCTGTTCTGAAGGGATTTGAACAAACATCTAGTTTCCTGAATAAACGACCTGGCTCCAAATACTTTTTATTTTCATGACAGGAAATAAAAGCTTTACCCATACAGGAAAATCAAGTGGCGACACCTTTAACTTCCTGTCTGAAGCTCCTTTCACACTAACGTAAATCAGGCACACTTCCCCAAATAACCACTAGGTGGCTAATTACATTAGTATACCCATCTTCTTTAAATTCAGCATAACTTTAAAAAGAAAAAAACATGACAATAGTGTTGCCAAAAACCTGATCTCAAAGGAAACCAATGAGTCATGTGACCACATCATTCTCCCATTGAGATAAACGACTCATGTTTTAATAAGAAATTGTCTATACGAATAAAAAACACATTTTCTTCCTCCTTTTTAAAAATGCAGTTTCTGAACTCTATTTTCATCCACATTGATCTTCATCAATCTTTTTCCAGAATAAGCTCTATCTATAATTGTCGGCACCCTAAAGAAAAAAAACAACAAAAAAACAAGGCTGGGGGTGAAGGCAAATGATTAGATTAAGTGTCAGATACAATCTGTGGACGAGCGCTGAAGCCGGATAAATAAAAAGCAGCAGTCCCTGAGCTGCGGCGCCTCGGGCTATTGCATCGCTGGCAGCCAAACATCCAGCCACCTGCCCCAGCAGGGCAGAAATATATCAGGCAGCCTATTGGATACCTGACAGCTGATTTAGCTCGCCCATAATGAACAGAGGGGCTCCTCCACAGAAACCCAACAATCTGTTACATAACAACATCATAGACGGCGCGCTTGGCGGACCGCCGAGGCTGCCAGCATCTCGGGGAAATCAATTGATGTTACATTCAGTTTAGATTAAGAATTGAAAGTGTGTAAATGGTGTGAACGACTTGGAAGAATACATATTAATTTCACCATCCTGCACAATTTATTATTATGCAAACACAGGCTGTCAGTGCAAACTAATTTGTGTTAAGAGATGAAGCTTGCTATTTATTTATTATTTTTTATTTTCCCGTTTGGAGGGTTAGTGGAGTCTGGAGAAGCAGAAAGTAATCAAAAGATAAATGTTTTTTGTTGTTGTTTTGGTCTATCCATTGTGCTCAGACTGAGGCCGACAACGTGTTGAGTTTATTAACAGTTTTTCTCGCACGACAATCGTTTTCAAGAAGGGCTGTCGTTTCTCTAAAGATGTACATTTTTCATCGAAATAACAAGTAAAGGCTGGAAATGTGTGTTTTTGAAAATGCAGATTTGAGAATGAACAATGTTTTATTAACCCCTTGCCACCTGAGTTTAATACAGTTGTGAAAAACAAAATTTCACTCATGTTTTTGCTTTTGAGTAGACGCCACATTCAGGTCATTTTGGAGCCAAAGTGGTTTGATGTATGTATATTTGCATCAACAGGTGTCAAAAGGATACATATTGTTTAGCTCCTTTAAGCCCGACTTCAGTCATCCATCCATCTTCAGAACCTGCTGAATCCTTTTCGGGGTCACTTGGTTGCTGGAGCCTATCCCTGCTACTGTTGGGCGAAGGCAGAATACATTGTGGGCAGACTGCACAATCACATGCACAACCTCAGGGCAATTTAGAGACAGCAATTAACCCAGGGATGGGCAACTCCAGGCCTCGAGGACCGCAGTGTCTGCATTATTTCCAGATATCTAAGCCCTAGTCATGACTGATTACCTGGTTCAGGTGTATCCAGCCTATTAGAACATGTAGGAAAACATGCAGGGCCTGGATTTCCCTGATAACCTAGAGATTTAGCGGGGTTCACTAGTTTTCTTCTTTGTGGTCCTTTGGTCCAGCAATTTTTTCCCCCATGTGAGCGGCATTTGGAACTGCACATTTTTTCCTAGCAGTTTTCTCCACTTCAGTTTTGGTTGTGTGTGCAGTTTGGTAAAACCAACCAGACAAAAGACAGAAATCTATTTGTACTCGCCGTCTATTCCAACACACGACTATGACAAAGTGAAAACAACCTCAATCTGAAGGTTTTGAAGGATATGGACCAAATCAGAACTGTATTTTACGCACTTAAAAGCCTGAATTTTTTTAAAAACCATGTGCCTTAAAATCCAGAGCGCCTTGTATATGGATTAATTGTGATTGTGCTATGTTGAACAGATTTTGAGAGGAACATGGCGCTCTGTCAAAATGTCAGTCTGTTTGTTTAGTAGTAAGCAAGGTTGGGTGTTATTGTGAATAGGCCAAGTGGCTAACGTGAAGAAGTGTCGGGGTAGGTTTTTTTTTTTACATGCTACTAACAAGGTTGGGAGTAAGCAGAGTCACAGAAAAGTTTGTTTTAGCAGTAATCGGTCTGGCTTTTGCACAAATTGCAAATACGTTTCGGTGTTATTGTAAATACGCTACCTTGGCTAACATGTAGCAGCGTTGGACTGTGTTTTATTATGTAACAAGAACAAGGTTGGGAGTTAGCTTAGTCACAGTATTGTTTGTTTTAGCTGTGTCAGTCTTTTTTTGAGTTGCAAACAAGGTTGGGTGTTAATGTAAATATTCTAACATGGCTAACGTGTAGCAGTGTCTGTCAGTGTGTTTTTTAACGGGCTACTAAAAGGGTTGGGAGTTAGCATAATCACAAAAATGTTTGCTTAGAAATATCGGTTTGTTTTTTTGTGCAAGTTGCAAACAAGGTTGGTTGTTACTGAAAAATATGCAAACACGGCTAAGATGTAGAAGTTTCGGATGGTGTTTTGATTGCTAACAAGATTGAGCATTAGCGTCATCCCAATACGTTTGTTTTAGCGAAATCAGTCTGTTTGTGTTGTAAGCAAGGTTAAGTGTTGTTATAAATATGCTAACACAGCTAACATGTAACCGTTTCGAACTGTTTTCTTTAAGTGCTGCTAACAAGGTTGAGAATTAGTGTAGTCATAGTAACATTTGTTTTAGCTGAATCACTCTGTTTTTTGTAAATGAGTTGCAAACACGGTTGGGTGTTATTATAAATAAGCTAACATGGCTAACGTGTGGCGTGTTACAAACCAGTTCTAGAATTACTCTGAGCACAGTTAAAGTTTGCCTGTTAGTTGGACTGTAACTCTTTTTTCTGCCTGTAGTTCGGTGCGCCTTGTATTTGACATTAGACCATTCGTTGACTGTGCGTCTTATAATCCAGAACACCCTATAGTGAATAAAATACTGCAATGTCAGTAATGCATCATTCCAGACATTTTTGTTTGTTTATTGATTATAAACTTGTAACAGAATTTATCTACATCACTGCTGTTATGCGAACAGCAGTTCTGGGCTTTTATTTAAATAATACAGTAAAAAAATACATCATATCAATCCTTTAGAAGGTAATAGGACCTACAGAGAAGCAGCAAACACCAACATACAGCATGACTCAGCAGTTGTTTACGATATTATTCATAGTAGCACAAAAGGTTGTAAGTGGCCACAAGAATGATCTATTTTGCTTATTGTTTTAGTAAATGGTGTTGGACTGGAGCTTTGCTTGGCCTGTAACACTGTTCAATGATCACAGAAGAGTAACAATGAGTGTAAGTGGATTCTGAGAAACAGTCTGACCTTAGCCAAACTGGTTCAGAAGTACACAAGATCTGACAAGACAGATGTCAGGAGAGACCTTCAGGAGTCCAGTCTGCCTTTGTGGGGGAGTCGAGAGGGGAGAAGGACTGAGTTATTCTAGTCTAAGCCAGACAGGGAGGGGGGTCACAGTTCACTGTGTACACCTCTCTGCTTTAGCACCGGCTGACAGGCCACAGGAGTCTGAAAGTCCATGATGTACTGGCATTTGCTGGGCTCCTTCACTGATCGCAGGGCTGTCTCCGTTCCGCATGTCAGCGTGACCTAGAAAAGCACAAAGGAGGAAAAAGTTGAAGGTGGGGTGGGCAGGAGCCATTGTTAAGCCACACAGTTTTATCTCACAAAACCACCCGACTGAGGTTGCCTTTTTTTGGGGATAATTTTCTGAAAAAGTGAGCCACCCACACAACCTAAGCGCGTCTGAGTGACTTGATGAACGTTCGAACCCCCCCAAATGCTGATGGGATGCTGGGAAATGTGGGGGGCATCACTGCTGTCATCCTACATGTGAGCTGGACAAGGAGAGGGAGCGATTACCGCTGTCAGGACTCTAATAGCTGACACGAGCGCCCGCTACGAGAGCAGCAAGGGGGGAAAAAAAAAAAAACTTATTCTACTTGGAGATGGTTTCCATAGCAACCCCTCACATCATATTGCACCCAGAACAGACAATCCCTCTGGTGAACAAAAGCACCTGAAGAAGCACAGATAGAGGAACTTGGCAGGTATTATTGTGCCGAAGTTTCAGGCTGCTGGTTTTGTCCCATTCTCTGAATTAAAAATAGACTCTCGTTATGCCAGCTGCTTTCTGCCAGCACAACCATATTAAGCAGGTCTTTTTTATTGGGAGCGCTGAAGTACAGGTGCCATAGCCAAATTTCAGGGTTGTTTTGAGGAAAGTCCGTGACGTTGTGAAGTCAAATGTGTAATTCTGTCTGCTCAGCCAGAGCAAAAGGCAGTCATGTGTACAGCCTCTCAAGGCTTCACATGTAAAGTACTGGGAAAAAATCTCAGTAAGTAAACAAAACACAGCAAGTCTTTTCTCTCGTTACAGATTATGCATAAACTAAACTATAAATGACGCACAGTATGAAAAAAAACTGGAAAAATGATGGAAGGACTAAAGACAGATGGGAAATGAACACGACTGAAGTGATCTCTGGTGTCAACCTATAGAACCGGTCTGGAGATAAATAGTATGTGAAATCTGTCATTCGTCCCACCCCGCCCGAGGGAACGCTTAGCAGAGATCACAGCTATGTTTGGGAACCAGTTGGTGATTTCACCCCTCAATGCAACCCTTGAAGCGGAGCGCCAAGGAAACCGGGACTCTTTGGCATGACCTCACTGTGGAATTCAACCTACAAACTATGGGTCAGCAGCAGGGTATCTGTACAGAAACAGATGTTTAAGCAGTTTGCTATTCTGCTGCCTTCACTTTTATCCTAAAAAGTTCTAATGTACACCTCTAAACTAGTGGCATGTTTTTGAACCATTATGTGACCAAAATAATCATCTGATATGTCATGATTACACTACCCAGAAAGCCTTGAGGTTTCAAGAAGCAGGCGATTGGTCAGAGAGGTCGATGGGAAGTTTTTTTTTTATATGAACTTGTGTTGTTTATTTGCAATAATTAACCTTTGAAGGGAGAACAACATGACAGGTCCATTTTTATTCACCATAACTCAACTGCACATGACATCAGACCTAAACACCTTTAAGTTAAAGATTTTCTTTTCTTTTTATTAAATTCCTTTGTCTGGTGTATATTTTTGTTCATTTGCTCAATTTTAATCTTTGCTTTTCATTGTAAAGCACTTTAAAGACCCTAATGGCATTGTAAAGTGCTTCATGCGTTCATTCAACATTGTTCAGCTGTAACGCATAAAACACAAATCAATTCTCTCACTTTTGACTTCATTAGGTATCACTCCGAAGTCGTACTAAAACATTTGGAAAGATTTCTGAGTGCCGTGTACCGCAGAAAAACGATTCAGGTCAGTGAAGACAACCCAAATTCATTCGTAAGTACTGTATTATACTTCAAACATCGGATTATAAGATGCACTCCATTCAATTTTTGATAAAATTGAAGGACTTAAGGTGCACCTTATGGTCCAAAAAACAAACATTTTTGCTGTTATTTCTTCTACATATACATTCTGTATATAAAGTACACTAAGTACACCATAGTATTCACCTTCTGTTGACATTATGCATCAGCTATAAAATAGTCAGCAGACAAGCTTCAAGACTAAGATTTGGCAGCGGCTCAGAATGTTGAAGGAGCTATAATCATGTCCTACGATGCTAGAAAAGGCCTGTGGTTCTACTGAGTCACTCCTCTGTTTGGACTTTGAAATCCTGTCTCAGTTTACAAACCAAGCCCTCTGTCATCCAGACATGTTTAGGGGTTAATGATGATGGCGGTAAGTTTGAGTTCAACAGAACTGCAAATACATCGGTACGCCGCGTAATGAAAGATGCACAGAAGGAAGGATCCGCACAACAAACGCTGTTGTGAGCGCTCAAAGATTCAACTTGCACTACATGACAAACCTTACAATTTACCAACAAAAAACAAAACCAGAAGAAAAATTGTATCCTTCCCTACTTTTTTTCCTCTCTAGCAGTTTTTCCAAACTCCTTTCATTATTTTTTGAGCAACGTAAACCAACATTCTATGGGGAATCGTCATCCAAACAAAAACCCTCACATAGAGAACACACCACTGGAACATATTGGGTTTGCTCTGTGAGGTACCAACATACATTATACAAGTCAAAAACCAGGGGTCTACACAAAACTGGGGTGGTGGCACCATCTGGCATAATTCCGAGCATGGATCTCTTTGGGGGCAGTCCAAAAAACGTGTTATGGGTCAATTTGTCGTATGTCCACAGGAGTGAGTGTGTGACTGAATACGTCTTGCTTTGTGATAAACTGTGGGAGAGTGAGCCCTACTTTCATTTAAAGGCGACTGGATAGGTTTCCGCTAGTCCTAGCTAGAAAAAACAGATACCCTAGAAACCATGTAAGCTAGTAGCAAATATTCTAAATAGCTGATATAAAAAAAAACACTTGACCAACATCTCCTGGTTGTAAAAAGAGACAGATAAAAGATGTGGTCATGTTACCTATTGATTCAACAGATTCAACTTGAAAAACGCAGAAAAGAAAACCCCAAGCCGAGGTAAGGGAAGCACATTGCATTTGAACTAGTCTCCTAACTCCCCAAACAATAACAGATGGACAGGACAGATGTTTGGTCTCAATTCACACTGGCAGGCTTTGTGATAACTCTGACACAAACATCCCATAATGTCAAGTTGGGCAGTTACAGGTGGATGTTTAGTTTTGGAGCCACAGGACTGAGTTGCAGTCATTAGGTTTGACCGTAAGCTCCTCTGTAAGATATAGGGAAACATAAGATCATCTGTCCGAACCACATCACATAGCCTACGGCAAAATGACTTGAAGGGCATCAAAGTGATGCCACGTCCTTATATCTCAGCATGACTGAAACACAGAGCTGGAACCTGAAAAAAAGGTGAATATTTTCAAATCTCAGAGTTGAAAAGACAAAAAGATTTCAAGTTATTCTGAGGTGATTTTACATGTTGCTCAGGCCTGTTCCTTCTGTATGCACAAACCTCAGTCTTTACTTGTCCTATGTTAGGCTAGACAACAGAAATTATCATGTCATAAAAGTGAAACGACAAAAAAAAAATCAATAATTAATAAAAAATTTCCATTAGATGTTTGTCAGATTTTACCAGTTTCATACAACTGTTGCAGTTCCTAAAATGACCACTAGTCGTTGGTTTCAAAAGGAAGCAATTATCAACTAACTTGCACGCTGAAAGGTCTAACTTTTCACATTTTCTAGGAGATTATTGCTTTTTTTAAAATAATGTTTGGACAGGGCAAGTTTTTTTTATACTTAAATTTGTGAAACATCTCTATTTGCACAGACAATTCTTTTAGTAACCACATATCCAAGGTAGAATTATTACCACATAAAACAGACATAATAAAAATAAACTTCTTGAGTTTTAGCATTTAATAAATTAAAAAAAGATATCCTACTCTGGTAATCTAAGCCTTGGAACAAATATAGGTTCAAAACCAATGTTACAGGACAAACAAGGCAAAGGCCTTGTTTGTATAGGCAAAGGATCATAGGATCATAGAGATGTTTTGTAATGAATTGTTTAAAGACCCACTCTGGTGAAAATTTTGTTTTTTGGTATTTTTAACATGTTCTTTTGTCATTTTTTTGATGATGGATGACATATTTATATATATATATGTATGTATAGGGCTGTCAACGTTAGCGTGTTAACAGACACGATTAATTTAAAAAAATGTATGTTTTAGTATATATTTACGCAAATTAATTACCGTTTTCCTCCGGATCACGGTTCTGCTGCGTTCTGAATGCACACTTCGTCTGGAACTATCCTACTTATAACACAGTCACTTACAAAAGACATAAATATTCAGTTGGTTTTTAGGTTTAGATGGCTTTTCCACAAAAGGTGGACTAAATTGAACTCGTGAAACATTGTGATTAATCACATTTCAAAAGGGTGATTAATCTCATTAATTTTTTTAATCGATTGACAGCACTAATATATATATATATAATGTGCAGCTTAAAATTGCATTTCTGAGTTTTTCTTTATTTAAATTGTGAATCAGGAGCAAAAGAAAAAAAAACAGTTTGAAAACTGTATGGCAGGACATCCTGCCATACAGTTTTCAAACAGTTTTTCTGATATTGCTCGACATTTATGTTGCAGCGATAATGTTAAGTGGGGTTGTGAGGGGCTGTAAGCTAGCAGGAGAGCATGTAAACGGAGGGTTCTCAGTTATGGGTAATGGGAAGAGGGAGCGGGGTTGCTCCATGTCAATAGTTCCACCCACAACTATGTGGGAAACTATGTACAGAAACTATGTCCTAGAAAACCACACAGATTTTTGGCTAAAATCGGCATAATCGTTATTAAAAAAACGCTGGGAAAACTTTTACAATACGTCAAAAGATGATCGGAGTGGGTTTCTAATCATTTTTTGTTCAGGTGTCGCCAAATTGGCGAGAAATAATTTACCTTTATTTTGGAGGTAAAACCAAAAGTAAGTGATCCCCCAGATGCCAGAAAAAGTGCAAACCTGTCTCATAATAACTCCACAGACACAGTAAGTAGCTGCTTCTGATTCTGTAGCCACCCTGGTGGGGAAAGTAGTGGGAGCTCGTGTCAGACGGCAGCAGATACAGAGTTTAATCTTGAAATTAAACAGCTGAGTTCCCCTTTTTCCCAACAGATTAACTCGGCGCTGCTTAAACTCGGACCTCCGCCGGTAGAAACAACTCGTCTCCGGTCAGCACTCAACCATAGAGAAGAGCGTTTTAGTGCAGAAAGAGAACGTTCCAGCATTTCAAATATAATGAGCGCCGACTTCTGACGAGACTTCATTTAGGCTGCCTGCACATGGTGAGGGGGTGGGGGGGTCGTATCAAAGGGATTCAATTTAGGATCTTCAAAAGGGGGGCCCCTGGATGACACCCGCACATACATTTACGAATGACATTTATAGGACTGACTTGAAGGGGAGGCCCGGCAAGGAAAACGAGATGATTGAATGTGCTAAATATTTAATTGAGCAAATTCTTACACAAAATGTAAATGAATCTCGTGGATGTGATTGAAAGAGCAAAGGCAGAGGGGAGGTGGAAGGAGGGTGGGGGTGGTTTGCAGAGCTACATTTACCAACAAAAACCCCCAATGAGGGCTGACAAACAGGGAAGGGAGCCAGTTTCAATTGCTTGGCTTGAAACAGAATATCTCTTGGCCAGGCAGCTAAATGGGGACACGAGGGCTGAATGTTTTTAGTCAAATGCACATGTGCAGGATGAGACTCTTAAGAGAGCAAATAGAAAACCCCATTTGTCCCTGATTAATACATAGGGAGCAGCTTCTTTTGGCTTTTCCTCCAATTTTCCCTCAGTCCGCATCTCATTTGTGCAGTAAACGAATGTACTTCTTTTAATGTAGACTTGCTCCACAGCTAAGGTCATTTATGTCCAATTTCTGTCCAATTCCACAATTTGTATTGTTCGTTAGATGCATGATACCATTTTTGAGTTCCCTTAACTTTCAATTTGCTGCTGTGTTTCAAAATAAAAGCTTCTAAAGAGAAAGTCAACATCCCAGATAGTTCTAATTTACCTATATCGACGTTTGGGTTTGCGCGCAGTCTGACTGTTAGAAAATAGTCGAATAGACAAACAGGACGTGGTTTGTATGGGAGCCTTATGGGCACTTAGAAATCCCGTGCACGCCGTATGCGTGATCGGTAGTGAGCACCTTACTATCAACTAGTGTGTGGTACAAGGCCACTTTACGACAGCACCGCCTATACATCATAAGTATGTGTAACTTACACTATCCTTATGAATACTTTAGGATACACTTATCACATGCACGACAATCGACTGTATATGACAACAGGACTTAGTGAGCCCTCCCCCCTCGCATTCCAAACAGGAAGTACCCATTAAAAACCAACATTTAATGAACTTCTATAGAGAAATAAACAGCTATTACTGAGTCATTATATTTGTCAGAATAACCCTTCTTGCTGTGCTACTTTTTTTAAAATGTTCTTGATAATCCTAATTTCTGAAGTGAAAGTTATTCACATTATGAACTGGCCAATCAGATGCCTCAATTAAAATATACGGTCCTACGTCGAACAATCAAAACATTCGATTGGTTCCAGGGTGTGGGGGGAAGGCCTGCTTTTGTAAGGGTGTGGACTTCCTACAAGTTTACTCCTGATTGGCAAGAGTGGTTGCCATAGAAATGCCGACCAATTCAAGCCAATCACTACTTACTGACGACTGGCTCCTCCAACATGCGGCGTTGGTGTCACACAAAAAATTACGACAGTTGAGTTTAGTTTGAGCCAGAAATAAGTCATTTTCAATAGGTGATGCCACACTCACTCAGTCTAGTTCTCTAATACAATCAATGGTTCCAGTCTCATGACGACCCTTGAGGTGGCCATACAGATCAACATATGTTGCAGTTGCATATGACTGTGACTTTACTGATCATTTTTATGTCCTGTTTAAATCCAGGAAGCGTTTTGTTTTTCCATTTTGTGCTCTGTTTCTAAGAGTTCCCTTTCTCTGTACGTCAGAGGCATAAAAATGCCCGCTTTACCTTCAGTAGATGTGTTATTTGTTAAACGGAACAAGCAGTATCGTAAGATAGAATGCTTGATTAAACTTAAAATATTCAAGCGTACATCCAGCTTTCTATATAACGTCGGGCTTGACGGTGACCCAACATTATCATCATTTCAAGAGTCTTGACTATCTGCAAAAAAGGATGAAATTGATGGGACTGTTTTGTAATAATGGGAGTTGCAATAAAAATAAAAACCCCTGGTGTGATTTGTTCAATTGCTTCCAACGTGGGAGAAGGGGTAAACAACATGAAACACTGCAAGTGTCTGAAGGGAAGACTGCAATCATGCAAAGAATCATATGAGTGGTGGTCAACAACCAAACATGGTTAAACGCTCTGATTACTACAGCGGTGTGCAGATGTGAGTACTCACCGTAGTGCTGCGAGAACCTCCTTGCCAGCAGGGTTCTCCGTTCTCATAAATCATCTGATTGTAGTGGTTCTTCGCTGGTTCCGCCCACATCCCCCACACCCTGGAACCAAGAGATTTGACCAAAATCAGGGAAGGAGACATTTTTTAAACAGCATTTTGCTAATGAATTTGGGTTTTTTGGGACAAACTAAGCACAAAAACAATTTTCTTTACAATGGCAGGACTCCTTTGGCTTTCCAAAAAGCACTTTTTTTTTTCCCACAGAAATATAAAAGTTGGCAAGATAGCAATCTGGCAGTGCCCTTTTTTGGCACTGGCGTTCTTGCATTCTCTTCTCTGTACAACAATGGAGGAAAAATATTAATTACCATTTTGTCAGAGTTGATACTTGGTGCAACAGCACACAGGGGGAAAGAAAAGAGAGAAATGCCAGTCTCCGACGAGTGTTCGTGTGCCTGTCCAGTGTTGGCTAATTACATTCTCACCGAATGTTTCAAGGGGAGTTATGAAAACCAAACCGGGGTGCCAGTGGATACCATCCAATGTAGCATCGACAGATGCCTTTTCATTATGCTTTCTAACTTCCTCTGATCTTCTGCTGTGCTCGAGCAGCTTCCTTAGGTGGCTTTAACTGCACTCCTGCTGCTGCAACTTACTGATTTCTGTTAAACACTGTAATCCTGTTGGAAGGATCTTTTCTGCATTTGGTGCGTGGCTGAACTGAGATTTCTACAGAAATGTGTGTCTCGCACTGATGCCCTACATACAGTTTCCAACCCACAGCGCTGAACAGAGAGAATAAATAATGAAATTAATCTTTGTCGCTCTTTCTACAGATGATTCTTCTGTGTTTGTCCAGTCTTGTATTAATCTGAAGGGCCATAAAAACCTCTAAATGAGGAGAAGCTTTGTGTTAATTTACCTAAGTACCTCTTTGCCCCTGCCAACACTGTCAGAACTATGGATGTTTGATGAATGTGTCTACACTGACCTTTCTATAAAGCATTGAGGTGACTAGATTGGCTCTGTTCTTCAAGGGCATTAGACATTATGAAATATAATCACCTTAGCTTTATGCTCAGTTTTTTATAAATGTTCTTTTAATGGGTCTAAATGCCTGTCAGGTAATAATACCTGGAAAAGAATCCATAGACAAATGGATGAAGGAGTACATGACCGGATGGATGAATTAGTGAATGGATGGATGATGGTTGGACTGGTGAGAAGATGAATATGAATGGATGAATTTTTGGTTTTAATTCCTCTCGCCGTGTTTTGAGGAAGAATGATGAGTACCATCGCAAGAACACCATCCCTACTGTGATGCACGAGGGAGGTAGCATTATGCTATGGGGGTATTTTTCTGAACATGTTGCACATCGCAGAAGATGATGAGGGAGTTAGGATTAACACATGCATTGCAAAAGTTTGGTAACAACCTCCTTCCCTCAGTTAGAGCATTGAAAATGGGTTGTGGCTGGATTTTCCAACATGACAATGACAATGCACACAGCCAGGAGAACCAAGGAGAGGCCTAGCCAGTCTCCAGTCCTAAACCCAAAAGAAAATCTTTGGAAGAAGCTCAAACTGTGTTTCTCAGCAACAGCCCTGAAACCTGACTGATTTAGAGAAGATCTGCATGGAGGAGTGGGCCAACATCCCTCCTGCAGTCTGTGCAAACCTGATGAAAAACTACAGCAAACGTTTGACCTGTGTAATCATAAAAACAAAGGCTACTGTACCAAATATTAACATCGATTTTCTCAGGTGATCAAATACTAATTTGCACCAGTGGCATACAAATACATCATTTAAAAATTATACAATGCGATTTCCAGATTTTTCATTTAGATGATGTCTCTCACCATGGACATGCACCTAAGATGAAAATTTCAGGCCCCTCCATGATTTCTAAGTGGGAGAACTTGCAAAGTCCAGCGTTATACGCCCTGATCATTTGTAGAATGTTAAGGAGAACTCTTTTTTTTTTTTACCTTGTAAATTCATTATGATATTTAGCGGTGTACATGAAATTTTGCGTGAACACTTCAGCTTTTATTACGTTAATTAGCACTTTAGTGTAAGATATTGTCTGAAATGTAACGATTGCTTCTATCAATAATCTACACAAAAAGTTTTATCTTTAGAAAAAAAATCCCTATACAATGGAGCTATTTTGTAGAACATTTTGTCATTTTTTGTTAAAAGAGCCTAGTCTGAAATGTCTTATTTTTGTATTTCATTTGACCTAAATCAAGTGAAAAAGGCAGAAAAAGCAATCCTGTGCTTTTAAGAACACATAGCTGTCTTCAGGTCCCCAAGTGTGACTCCTGCTCTGCTCTCGATATGCATGGTTTATTTAAGATGCCTGAACGGGTCAGTCGAGGTGAATTGCTCATACAAGTGGAAGCGGGTTGGACCGGAGCGACTGGCTTTTTTCCTTTGAGCCTGTTTGATTGGGTTTTAGCACTGTGTTAGCACCAGGAGGCCCTCAAATGGATTGCTGTCAGGGCAGGCAGACGCGGGAGGCAGAGACGGAAACTGTTGGTCTTGCTGTTAGTTGACCACGCTTTCCCTCGTGCATTACTTCCATGTCTCCTCATCCAACGCAATCCCAATACCCCAACACGTGTGCACAGCCTCACTTTTGTTGGTTCATCTTTATCTTCCTCTGCTGGCCCCCCTGGTGCCCCAGGAGGAAGCAGGCCTTGTCAATTAGACTTGAGTTATCACTGAGATGTAGCCAACACACTCCAGCCATTTGGACACAGTGGAGTCACCAGAAGAAATCTTATTGACAGATCATTCCCCGTAATAATACCTACTCTCTCCGGGTATTGGCAGCACACTTTCTGTAGTTGTAAAGTCAACACCAGGCCACAGCACAACCAACTATTTACAAGAGTACCAAAAACAACCCAACACATGGCGCCTTACTGCCCGAATTCATGTGATAAGACTATAAAGGTCGATCCAACTCGGTAAACCGGGTCCAATTCAGTGGTCCCCAACTCCAAAGCAGCAAATCAGAACCAATCCATAGTTCACTTTGTACCAGACCACAAAAAACTACGACATTTATTATGACATTTACTTTATTATTATCTGATCGTGAAGGAAGTTTTATGCTGTCAAACTACCGGATTCTCTCCATCACATCCGTTTGTGACTCACTTTTAAGACTTGTCAAGTCGCTCTCCTCTGTCTCGTGTCTTAAAGTCGACAAAAAAAACCAAACATCTTTAGAAAGTTTCTTTGTGGAGAAAAGAATCTGAGAGGAAACTGAAGAAGACTTTGACTTCAAAATATAATGAATTAGCTTTTAACAAACAAAAACAGGAGTCTTTCCTAGAAATATGGATTTATTTTGACAGTTGTTCCCACAAACTAAACCTGCTCTGCATAATATGTAGCAACCAAGTCAGTTAATGTTACTAGACGTTGCTAATAAAGTTTAAACACAGTGGATTCATGTTTATTATTACATTATGACAATAATACCAGTATTTGCATTTTATTTTGCTGTATATTTCTGCCACACCATAAAAGTCAGACAAGGCTGAAGTTGGCGTCTGGTTTTTAGCTTCAGCTTAAATGGCTAAGGGGAAAGTTAAGAGAAAATCTAAATCACAGTTCAATCAATCAAAAAGTAAATCAACTACTTTATGTGTAGAGCACCTTTCATCAACATGTATAGAACACAAGATGAGAAGTCATAAAACAATAGACTGTAAACAACAACAATCAAAAGACGTAGGCTACATCATTTGGAAAACTCGGGCTAACTCTTTTAGAACGAAGGCAGTTCAAACGTTTGGAGATATTTAAATAGGATAAAGGTGAACTTTTCCCTCAAAAGTTAGGGGAAACCAGAGGGTAGAAAAAAATTAGAAGCCAACTTCAGCCTGGTATTGACCAGTTTGTGAAAATATTTTCTAAATGTAAACCAGTCCATGGTCTAAAGAAAGGCTGGGAACAACTGGTCCAAGTGGTCACAGTTGGGCTTTAAGCTGTAGTCATGATTAGGGATATCCCGATCAGATTTTTTGGCCCTGAGCTTGACCTTTGTAGATGGTCCCTTGGTAGCTGTATCATTGCCGTCTCTGTGTCGGCAGTGCGGAGAGCAACTCTCATAGAAAAGAAACAAACAGATCTTTTTTCCTACGAAATGCCTTTGTAGGTTGTTGTTTGAATTAAGACAAAACAAAAGCAACACCTGCTGTTAGTGTAAGAGGTTTCTGAAGTCGGAATCTGTGAATATCCCGCTAACTTTACCAAACTGTTTTTTTTTTTTTTTGGCGTCTCCTGTTCAAACTGGTGCCGTATTCTGCCTTGTTGTGCTTTCTAGTAGTGTTTATCTGTAATAATAAGCTGGAAATAAAGAAAAATAAATATCCAATAACTGATCAGGACACAACATCCGATTCCGGTTGAGCCTGATACAGCCCGATTTCTGATCACGTGATCGGATCGGAACATCTCAAGTCGTTCACCTACATCAAACTAGCCCGATGACTCAGAAATGATCACATAAGCCACAAATATGTGGATGAACCGTCCACCATTTAAAAGAAAAAAAACATTTGTTCAATTTGCTTACGGGGACAAATCTCTGCTCCTTTAAAAAGAAAAACCCAAACAAACTCAATTCAAGTTGGTTAACAGAAAAGAGCTGCCAGTGGAAAATGAATCTCCCGTTTAGGTATCTCACAGAGGGAGGGGAGGGGTTAAACAGGCGCATTTTCTTTTTAATGATTGATGACTGAAAATATGAAAGCGCTGCTCCTTGTCAGGCTTGAAAACGCTGAGAATCCTATTTACAGACATCCGAGCAAGGATTCATTCTGTTAGATGGCCATAAAAACACCTCTTCCATCAAAGATACACCTTTTATTAGCAGCATATTTAGCTGGCTAAACCCATTATCCATACATTGTGGGTGAGATAGTGGACCTAGGAGAACTTAAACATGCTTGTAACTGCACACGCCAGTGACTCAGTCCCATTTCATTTTCCCTCTGAATTGCTAAGGTGTAATTTCCATTGACACGCACTACAGTAGATGGAGTTTTGATTTAATTACCACTAAAATACCATTAAAAAATCTGGGCTTTTACTTTGGCATTTTCAGAAGTGATGTAGGACTGAAGAAAACAAATAGAAATTTCTAAAAAATAAAATTCGTATCATTTATTGCAGATGGTTTTTTCCAAACTGCCAATCTGTGCTTTAATTTTTTCCTCCTCTGGCACTGATTTGTTTCATCCATTTTCATTATCTAATCCTCATGGAGAGTAATAACCTTTAAAAAGCTTATTAGCTGCATTTTTTTTTCAGATAAAGGCTTTGGTTGGTATAAGCCTCCCTAACTCTGTTAAAACGATGTGGTCACCAGTTATTCTGTTTTAAACTTCATGGCATCACTAATCCACGCGCCCTCAGTGAGAAATCCTGAAGATCCACTGCTAATCTCATTCAGCACTGAGAGCAGGGTTGTCCCATCTGATAATGCCTTAACTCAGCCTTTGGAAGGTCTTTTTTTATGAACCGTTTTGGTGCTTCAACGCATCACAGACACTAGAACAAAACATCTAGACCAAATGGGGGTTTTTTTGGCGGCCAGGACAAAAGACAATAAGACTTTCTTCAGTGTTTGTTGTAAGAACAGTTTCCAGGAATGAAGGATTAAATTTGTTTATTTTTTTGTCACTGGTCAGTCATTTATAGAGAAAGAAACCATCATTCATCAAACCAGACAAATAAAATGTGAGTTCATGGAAGGAAATCCTATTTAAACAATATACCATCAAGTGCTTTTGCTTTCAATGACAGATGTCTTGAATGGATGTTCTCCAGAGCAGCATCAAACTAGATTTAGGTGATGATGCATTTGTGAAAAGTCTGCAGTTAATGTTTAAAAAAGATGATTTGTTTCTGTTTTTGCATTTGATCTTCATCAAAACACAAAGATGCTCTTTTCCAGTACTACCCTCGCTCATACGTTAGAGTTCAGTTGGCCAGAATCAGACAGCACCGAAGAACAGGCAGCCTGGTGCAACACTTTATGGCATTTCTGCAAACTGAAAGTCCCTAAAGAAACAAAGATGTCTGTAATCTAAGACAGACAGCATCGAAGGAGATTTTAAAACAGATGATGAAATTAATCCATCCTAAAACAAACCAGAGGAATGTGGTTTCACTTTTTTGAGTCAGGAGGGTAAAAGGAAACCAATGAAAAAAACAATGCATGAAAATCTGAATAATTACATTAATATCATTTATAATAAAGGGACTTATTTGGATGAAGTGAACTGCAGCATGAAACCAGTGAAAGTGCTAGATGGGCTACTTGAACTTTAAAAAGTTAAAAAGAGTTTTCTCAACATGGGACTTCATGAGGTTCTTTTGTCTCAAAAAAGAAAACAACATTTTATGTCTTTGATTTGTTTTTTCGCAGATGATCATCCTTTTAACAATGGAGTTTTATTTCCAGTATTTACATTATTTTAATTATCGTAAGTCTTCAACTGTTTATGCAATTAATGTAATTCCAACGGATCCTGAGGCTAGGAGTAGCAGCTTTGCACTAAGATGCAACACTTAACAGGGGTGAAGTGCTTACACAATCAGCTGATTCTGACATGGAGAAAAGTTAATTGTCGTAAATTTTGTTAATTGTGTAAACTGCGTAATCGGTTGAAGAGCTACCTTAGATCAAAGAGCCTGTTTTGCCGGTGTTCTCGGTTTTGCACTGATACGACCGATATGACGATACAGTGGAAAGCTGCTTTTCTCCACGTCAGAATCCACGTCTGGAATTATGTTCATTGCATTAACAATACTATGAATTAACATTTAAAGAAAACTTTAAGGTCAAACAGGTTGGATCTTCACAAGGATGTTTGAGAAATGCGAGTTTACTACAACCTGATTTGACCAATTATGAAACACTTGAAGTAAGTTATTCAGATAAATGTGCAGATACACAGATGATGTCATGCTTGTAATATACGTTATGAATTCTTGTAATACACTCAGGTGGCATCCCTATGAAACCTAACCTGCACCGAAACGATGTATAAACATACACTAATGTTAGAAGCATGAGTGATTTTTGTGGAGTGAACTGTAGACGTCCCAAAGAGTAACAATGATCATCAAAGCAATGACTTACAATGCACTTCCTCCCTGTCTTTGCATCTATAGGAAAGGAAGGACGGTTTGTTTGCAAACCAGACATTGGATTATTTGCAGGTAGTTCTATGGAAATGGCCTTAGACAGAACCCCAACTTTTAATAAATTTATATTTTAAAAAGTACCAGTGTTAAGATGAGGTAATGTCTACATTTATTGCCCTCAACTTTACACTGTGGTGTCCAATCATTAGCAGCTACTATGCCATGAATTATGGCTCCCAGCTATACTATTCACCGATTTAACAAGGGGGTCTGAGTCGCCGACTTAGTCTCCTCATCGTTGCAGCTAAAGTACTAATCATTTACAGCAATGCACTGCAAGGCAGTCATTTGGAAGCTCCTGGTTAATTTGAATTCAGCGAAGCAAGGCTACCAAAGCTCTCATAGCCAAGCGGCGCTAAGCATGGCTAACCTCTGCCACTCATGTCGAGTCACCAATCAGAGAGTGGCTCTCCGAATTGAGCCTGAGCACCGTTATTATCATGCCAGTCACCGATGCTCCCTCCCGTCTTCCCACCATCCATTGTGCCCGGCGCCTTCATAAATAATTCATGGCCGCAGGAACATGTGAAGGGCACATGCTCAGGCATCGCTTTGCCTTCCCTTCATCTCATATTGGAGACATAAAGGGTTTCTCCATTTTTTTTTTTCAAATCTGCGTAAAGGCGAGTTTGTAGAAGCAAACGGCGATGCTGTTTGTGTTTATTGATTAGCATTCGGGACGAGTTACGAGATAAACTCAAGGTGCGTATTTCATTACCGCCTCCATCGAACTCCGAGATGTCAAACGCAAATCTCAGCCTTTCAGTTAACAGTTCACTTGTGCCTCATTAACGACTGGGCTACATGTTGCCATGACGACCCAGCAGAAAAGGCCAATAGGGGGTTCACAGGTTCACCTCCTCCCCTTGCGCTCCACTCCCTGCCATTATAACCTGCTCCTCAGACACAAAGGAGTCATTACCCCTTCACCTAGATTACCAGCTGACGTGTGGCCTGTTGGCTGAGTGGACCATACATCATAAACACATTAGGGGCAGAAAAAAATGGGGCTCGAATGGCCTTGTATGAGCGAACGCGAGTTTTTTGGATCCACCTGGCTGCAAATGCACCATGTCGCTGTCCTCTAGAGCGTCAAGCGGCTGCCATGTTTGCAGGTAAAGAAGGTCCTTCTCTTCCCTAATGGCACTTCAACGAATGACCTTGACAGCTTGAAAGTGAGCACATTAAGTAGTGCACTTAAATGGATAATTATGCACTTGTTCCAGCGGACGTGTCGCTGCTCTTTGGGTGACGGTGAGATTAGAAAAAAGGGAAAAAATGCTTGAATAATAAAATAAATCCTTTTTGTGTCTATCAAAACAATTAAGGGGCTGGCTTTGACACGGAAACATGAAAGGGAGCATCACTGCTCTTATGAGGAGAGCACTTTAAAAGGAACAGAGTGGCGTTTTACAACAAAAAGAAGGATGTGCTGTTTTTCATCAGGATTTTGATTAAAAAATATACCAACTATCAAGAAAACGTCTTCATTGGCCTAGTAACAAATGTTTTGTACTCAAATAGCTTTCATACTTACCTTGGAAGTGGTTGGATCTTATTGGAACTATGGGGACCACTTATACACTGTTCAATTTGTAAAAGCAAATACAAATTCAGTTTTAGTGAGCTTTCGCTACAAATTAAACTGAAAAAAAAATGTTTAACCAAAATTTCCTTAAAATTTGCTTTCACACTCAGCTGTTTGGTGGACAGCTTTGGGGACAGGACTCCAAAATTGACCCAAACGCTGGTGTGGACCAAATTATCAAAGTTGCTCTCCTAGCTTCCTTGCAAGTATCCCTGGTGTAGTTCAGCAACAGTATGAATGGAAAAAAGGCAAACAAAACTAACAAGAAAAAACCCATACCATGATACTGCCCCCATTGTTTTTATGGTCCAGATAAAGATCTAATCACAAAAGGTAGTTTTTGTCTTTGAAACATTACATTATAGCATATAGCACAGCAGACTGGCTTTCATATCAATTCAACCAGCTCAGTGGCCTTGTGGTAGAGTGGTCGCCCTGAGCCTAGGAGGTCACGGGTTTAAATCTATAGTAGGGTCACACCAAATACTCTAAAAATCAGACTCAATGACTTGCTACATTTCTTTAAAGGGTTGAATTGGGGGGGTTTAAAACCACCATATGGTTCATCAGCGTGGTTGTGACTGCACCTTAACGCTCCCCCCGGTAAGGGGTCAAGTGTAGAGTAAATTTTTATCTAAAAACTAATAGGACTTTAACTTTCACTTCACAAGCCAAAACAACCCAGTTTGGATCAGAAAAAGTCATGCAAAGGTGTTGGTAGGAAATATAGGGAAGTACGTAATTTATTTATGATTTTTTTCTTTTATTCTGGTCAAGGCTCTAAGGGCAGTTGTGCAGATTAAACTAGGACATAATAAAAGTTTAGAGAGTTGAGCTTTCCAAAACTTAAAAATAAAATGTCTATAAGAGTCAATAAGAGAAATATCATTAGCAATATGTTGTTGATGCAATGTTGGCTGGTACAGTTTCAATATCAGAGCATTGGGCAGATTTTTTTTTTACGTTGTGATAAAATAATATACTGGAACAGTTGCATTTATGCCCACAGACGTGCAAAAACTTTAAACTTTTAAACTCATGTACGACCCCTGAAAAAGACCCAACTGGCTAACATGCTAACATTTAGCTTTCTGTTGGTGCTTGTGATCCAGTGTATTTTTTAAGTCACAAACACAATATATTTTTAAAATGTATTTGTTTCTTTATTCACAACAATTTGAATTTGAAATAAATACTCAGAAATGCAATTATTGGAGTAATGTCTTCCATCATGAGAAAAAAGCCACAAGAACAAGAACCCAGTTTCAATCAGAGTTGGTCATTTTTTAAACCGAACTAGAAACTTGATACATTCTTGATACTTATGCTGTATTGTTTGCATAAACAGAGTTTGATGTAGCAGCTTCTTTTAGAAACCAAAAAATCCAAAATTGAAAAGAAAGGAATTAGCATATTTCTTGACATGTAAAGATTCTCGTTACAAGTCTCAAATTACATCTTTATTCTTTTTTCTCTAACTTAAAATGTGATAATCCCAGTTTTTTTCATTATTATTATTCATATATATATATATATATATATATATATATGACATTATTTATCATATATATATATATATATGATATTATTTATCATATATATATAATATTATAATATTATTTATCAGAGACTAGAAAAACTGTAAACCTGGAAAAAAACCCACCAACTATTTAGACAAACAGTATAGATTGGCTATTTCAAGATATAATACCATAATGTGTAAAGAAAAAAAGCATATTTTTAGCCAGGGGTTAAAGGCTTTGTGTCTTCACTGTGAACTGCTGGTCAAGGAGACATCCATTTATCTATTGAAAAAAAAAAGAGCTTATGTCAGCCTTTACATTTCCTATTCAAACACTTATTGCCTTTATTTTAATGGCGGACAATTAAATGGGCTCAATGCACATCCTTGTGTTCATATCTAAGCTAATTTCCACTCAATTATGATTTGTGTGCAGAACTCCCTGCAGTTCATCTGTGTTCTTAAGCTTTGTTGGCCTTTTAGCGTTCTCCCGATCCTCATATTCACGCAACATAAAGCTGACCCAAGCAGTTAGCAAGATTAGAATAAGTAGAGAAATGCTGTCGAATAAGCCTCCTCCTCCCAAACGATAGATAGCGCGTACACTTTTGTCCGTAATTGCAGCTCTGTGTCGGGCCGTTTCACCAAGAGGGAGTTATTTTTTTCTTGCAGTTTGGGGTCGATGCTAAAATTCTTTGTGCCCGTTTGTAACCTGCAACGGAGCAATTTTTATTTTTTTAACTGTAATGATCTTACAGCCGCCGTGCAATTGCTGTGGTATAAAATGGCCACCTATGGAGATAATTAGCTGCAGTACTTATCTGCTGTTTATCCAGTTCGAATGCTGCCGCTGCAGAAAAACGGCAAGCGCAGTAATTAATGTGGAAAATGAAGGGAGATGATTTATTCTCCATCAGATCTTTTTATTTCCTCCGCTTGAAAAAGAAGATTGTCCTGAGAAATGAGCACGTATTGACCAAATCTTCTTGCAACCCAGAGTGGAAGCTCCTTGTTTTTCGCCCTCTGTTACAAAAAGAAAAATGTGATCAGCTGGAAGCGTTCAAACTAAGGTAGCTGGAGGGGCTTTGACAGCCTGAAGGCATTCACGTCATTGTGTTTTCGTCTTTCTGCAACCCACCAAGGGCTTTTTTTTTTTTTTTTTGCCTCTTTTTGGTCAAATCTCCACAATAACGTTAAGTATTGCACAGCGAGGTCAATAATTCTGTGTGAAGCCCAGACCTTTAAACAGTCACTCGCATTAAAAAACAAAACAGGAACATCTGCTGGGAGCAAAGCTGCTTCAGACCTGCAAACCGCCACCCCATTTGTGTTGTTCGCCGTGGCCGGCACAGGCCACTCTCTCTGGGGTTGCTCTGCGCTGCCATTTCAACTGCCTGGCTCCTTCGCAGTGGGCATACACAGCCATTCACTAAGGTTTCAATGTTGCTAGGCTACCTCACTTCTCCTCTGTTTTCATGTTTGACAACCTACTGTTCAAAAAAAAAAAAAAAGTAGTTCAAGGGAAACCTGTGGGTTTGAATACTGAGTGATATGAGCCTGAAAAAGTAACTAAACATTAATAGACACCTCCCCCCGTCAACACACACATACACAGTCCTCCATTTTCCCTTGATTTGATTAAAGACCCACTCCAATGAAAACCATGTTTTTAACATGTTCTTGTGGCATTTTTCTCATGATGTGGGACAGATATTAAGAGAATTAAGTTTAAAGTTATTTTTTTTGCTTTATTCATATTGTTGTGAATCAGGAGCAGATGAAAAAAAATGTCATTTGAAAAAGATCCTAAGTAGAAGATACGCTAGGTGGGCCACAAGCTACCTGCTCCTTTCCATTCTGATGAATCCACTTGTGGACAATAAGATCCGTTTACGTCTATGTTTTCCTTGCCTGCACTGGCATCTGGCTCAAAAGTGTACGGCTGGATCACTATTTTAGTTGCACCAGGTTGCACAGGTTCTTTGGTTTTGGCTAACATTGGCACTATCATGAGTAAAAGAACACTGAGAACACTTTTGAAATAGATGATCAGAGTGAAACTGGAGCAGAAACTTGAAAGCACAAAACCTTCCTCAATTTTAAAGCTCCACACCGGGCATGTCCAAAGTGTGGCCCACACGCTCCTTTTATAAAATAAACTATATACTCTGTGTACAATTTCTTGGCTAAATTACATTCTAACTCATTGTTGACTTGTGGTACGACCCTTATGCGACACTTTGGAGCTCATTTTTAAAAATGTCAACTGGAAATAAAAAAATGGAAAACAGTGACAATTGGATATTTGCAACGGCGGTTTTACTTATGGGCAATGTGGGCGGTTACCCAGGGCGCAATCTCAAAGGGGGTGCACAAGTGCGCCTCTGGATATTGGCATATTTTATCTACCACATTTACCAAGAAACTGTAGCTGTTTTAAATGAGTTCAGTATCTAAAGGACTACTCAAGCACTACCAGACATGCTAACTAAGACAAGCTAACTGGGAATAGACGGTGCAAAAAATGAACTAATTCACAGTAATTTTGGTAACAGCTACATATTTGTGTTCTTTGTGAAGAAATAAAAAGAATGTCATTGCAAAAAAATCATCACAAATCATCATTACATTTGCATTTCATTTTATTAAAATAGTTTAAAGAATGTAGGACGAATGGTTGGCTGTATTTACAAAAAGTTTGGACACCCCTGCTTTGCTAGGTCTGCATCAACACCACGGTGTGAAGATTGTCTCATTTACGCTTTAGCTGTTTTGGATGTTTGGCCTATTCCCAGCTCGGCCTGTCTAACGGAGGGCTTTCAAGGGCGAAAGGTGAACAAGCAAGCTGCTCGCCAGACGACACACTATTTTTTTTTTTTTTTGTGTGTGCTGTCTGTGATTATGGGTGTAAAGCAGGTTGACCCCAGCACAAAAGGAGGTCTGGCTCTTTGAACCTTGTGGAGCAGCACACGCTAACCCCTCTGACCCCAACGGCGTGGCCACCTGATTTCCCAGGAGCCCCAAAACAAAAAAAACAAGTCATTGGATGATTTCAAATACTCCTCTGCATCGCCATAAAAAGATCTGTTTATTTGCCATTTTTATTAAGTGTAAACATACACATTTAAAGGATATATCTTTAAGTTTTAGATTTTCACAAAGTTCGTGTTTGGGCCAGGAAAAAGCATGAAATAAAAACATTGGACTGGGGCACTGAAAGCCCCAGCAGTAGTCATTTCCACGTGTTTATTCCGGGCTACACTTGACATGGTCTCCATTAATATTTCAGATGTGCTTCTATTCTTGGTGGAAGGTTATTAAAGACAGGCATGACATTGACTTGCATGAGGTTTTTTTTTTAGTTCCTTAAGTAGTTAAGGTTGTCAGTAGAATGTGGTTTAAATGCTATTCCCTGTATGCTGCCGTATGTCCTGAGGATTTGGGTTTCTTTGCTCTAACAAACCTCAGGGATGCTGTGATTAGTGTGCAATTAAGTCATGTTTACCTTGTTTACTTTGTCTTTGTTGCTACATATTGTGTAACACTGTCCTTTTCCTTCACCCTTTTGTACAACGGAGTAGTAGGGCCACTTAAAAGAAAAAAAAAATATATATATATATATATATGTGTGTATAAAGAGAGACAGAGAGAGAGAGATTATAAAATGTGAGATAAAAAGAGGAAAACATTTAACAACATAAAGTTATAAGATTATAAAAATGTTATAAGATTATATATTTTTAATAATCTTTTATAAGATTATAAAAAAAACGAAATATATTGAAATAAATAGATTTAATATTTGAAAAATAGTAATTGTACAACAAAAAACTCATTCATTCATTCATTCATTCATTTTCCAATCCGCTTTATCCCTTTCGGGGTCACGGGGTTGCCGGAGCCTAACCCGGCTACTCATGGGCGAAGGCAGGGGACAATCCTGGACTGGTCGCCAGTCTGTCGCAGGGGCAACAAAAAACTCATGCTTTTTTTTTCTTTTTAAAAAGTAATTTCATGAAAATAAAGTTCCACATTTTCAAAAAAATAAAGTTGATTTAGGGAGAATTTTCCACATTGTGATGCTGAATCATTAGTAAAATAAACCAAACTAGTCGTAACATCTTATTTTTGATAACTAACTTTTTGAAGCATACATTTGTGGCCTTTTTGCTTAAAATGATTCAATAATTTTTTTTTATAATCGGGCAACTTTTTATTATAATTGTGTGACTTTGTTCTTTTAAAAACGTGTTCTTTTTCTCATAATTGTACAACTTTATCCTTGTAGAATATTGACCTCTTTTCATAGTTTTACGACTTTACAACGTTGCGTGTATCCAACTGAATTCTCCAGACAAAGTATCAACTGGACTTTTATCACATCGCGTGAACAACAATCTGCAGGCTGGGTAACTTTGTACAACGAAGAATGGGTGACCCTGCAGCGGCACAACTGAAGGCGCTTGAAACGTGAACTTCATCTCAATTTCATAATCAATGTAACAAGATAAAAAAAAAAAAAAAAAAAAAAACCTATAAATTAGATGAAATTCTTATTTGGACTGACTTTGCATTCATACACTTTGGTCTCTGTTCATCAACTTCTTTCAGTAGGGTGTTTATGAGCTAATTTAAATTGGATTTTGTAATTGAAGGCTAATAAAGTTTTGTTTTCAAAGAGTGTTTTCTTTTATGCACAGCTACACAGATACAGCAGAAAAAGTAATTAACCACACAATCTCGTGGATAACTGTAAAAATATATATTAAATATGGAGCGTTTCATGATTTAAATAGAAAGAGCACTGCTCATGTAGTGTTGTTATTAAATGCAGAGTTGTATTAGGTCTGCACAAAAAATAAACAAAAAAAGATCGTCATCGCGATATCAGATTTTTTGATATAACATTGCTAAAGATAAATAAGACAAACAGTTTTCTTAACAACCAAAGAGGCAAAATTGTCACAGGACAGTCTCTGTTATGCATCTGTCTCAAACTAGATCTGAGCTTAATCCATTTTACACCAGATATGTTACCGGCAACATCTAAATAACACACGCTCTTTGACATACCATAACTTATCAGCTTATTCTGATGCAGAGAAAATTGGCTTTTTGCCTTAAAGCAACACATGACCAAAATAACGTGTTGCAAAACAGCGCAAAGCCGCTTTTCTCGGCTTCAGAATCTTTTTTTTTTACTTTAAAACACTTCAACTACTCTAGGTATTGCATTTCAGCACAAAGCTGCTTTTCTCGACATCAGAATCCACCAGAATTACCTGATTTGTGTCAACGGTTGAAGAGTTGCGGTAGTCCAAAGAACGTCAACAGTGGAGTGAAGTTTCAGTGTAAAAGGCATGCATTTTTGCATTTTTCATAGACAGTTTTTAATTTCAAATGAATAATAGATATCTATTATGTCCATTTAGGCATTAAAAAAATGACTTTATTATATTAGTACAAAATTAGATGAAACGTTTATGTGTCGTTTATGTATTCGCAGACCGTGTATAAAGACGCATCTCAAATCAGTTGAGAAGAAAAGATGCCTCTAATTACTGAGCAAAACTATATATCTTTTAACATTTAGACGTGATTTGTTAACAATAGGAATTGCACCAACAACCTTTTAACACAAGGCAACTACTGTGACAGAAATTCCAGGAAAATTTTGAATAAACTATGCAAATGTGTGTGGTATTCTTTTGACATTCAGGAGGTGTTAAATTCTTAAATTAGATTAAAATTAGATAATCTCCATCAAAAAAACCCAGAAAACTTGAAGGCTTTTGCTTTATGGAAGGCCATGTATGCACAAGATCAGCTGATGTGTTTGCTTTTTCATTTCGGAGTTTGTCTGCGACTCCCTCATTCCACCTCGCACGCCTCTGGTTGCAGCCGGGAGGCTCGGGGTGGGCAGCGGGGGACATTACGAAGATGTATGACGCTGTCACGCCGAGATGGTGTTTTGTCGCAATGCAAGCATTTTCCTCCACTCTATTATCGTTATCGTGGCTGATGTTATTGTTACAATAGCCATTTTCACAAAGCGGCTGAGCCACTGAGGCCGAAAGGCAGAAAATGCAAAACAGAGATATTGGAATTCAGGAGCTGGAAAATGTTTTGTATAATATCGACATTTACAGAAAATTGGGAGCATACAGTATGACTGCTCTGCCTTTAGAAAATCTTTACTCCGATTTCAAGAGCAACAGCTACAGAGAAAAAAACTGTAATCTTCAGATGATTTTTTTTGTTCTTAAAGAACATTTCTGTAGTTTACGCCAAGTTTGCAGCAAAACGAAGCTTGAAGAAAAGCTTGTATTTTTTGGTTGAAAAAAAAAAAAAAAACTAGCCACGAGCCACAACAAAGAGTCAATGCCAAATCTACCTATTAAAAATGGCACCATGGAACACACACTCCCTTCAAAGAAGTTCACGCAACACAAAGTATCATTTTAGTGAGTCACCAGCGTGGCGGTGACAGTTCCAGCTTCATTTTTACTGACAAGCCCCCTTCCAAAAAAAAAAAAAAAAAAAATGCAAATCTGTTTTTCAGACTCTCCCCTCCTTCATCCCCCGTCTCGCATGGCTGTCCTTTACGAGCCTGGAGCAGGTGTGATAAATGCTGGCGTTTAAATCAAAGCGCCCCCTCCCCCAAACTCCTTCCTCTCCCTCCCTGGGGAGGAAAAGGATGCCTCTATGCAGATTGATATCAGGAGTCCCCGCCATCTTCCGCGCGGTCTGACTGATGGTGTGTCGGGATAAAAAAAATGAACTTTATAGCCACCATGTTAGTCATGAGTCATTTAAATCCCCACTCCCTGTTTCTGAGACCCTAACCTTTATTATAAACTATATGGAATCAGAATAGTATGTGTGGTAAAGAGCCACTCTAAGGAAATGCCAATAAATGGTATTATAATAATAATAATAATAAGGATCCACAGTTATTTTTAAGCTACTGTTATTGTTAAAGTCTCACTCCAATAATCTGTTTTTAACAAAATTTTAAAAAACCTGTGTCGTTTAACAGGACATAGTTTCTGCAGAGCAGCAATAGTTCGTTAGAAATTCACCTCTGAGTTGTGGGCGGAACCATTTGCATGGAGTAAGCCTGCGCTCATATCCCATGATCCCCTTGCTTACTCTTTCTCCCAATAGCTTACAGTTCCTCATAAACCCGAGCTCACATTGCCAGTACAACAGAAATAGTGTGATGATTCTTACCCACTCAGATAAAATTAGTGTATTGGTGTTTTTAACGTGTTCCTGTGGTTTTTTTCTGATAAAAGGGGTCAAATATAAAGAAAATTAAGCTTTGATTGAATTTATGAGTATTTCTTTATTCAAATGAATCAGGAGCAAACAAATAAAAAAGAAATTCTGGAAAATAGATAATAATAAAAAGACCACAGTGAACGCCTTTAGATAAGCCATCAAAAGATAAATGGAGTGGGACTTTCAATAATCCTTTTTCCTGTTAGAGATTTACCATGCATACAAGTAGGACTAAACTACCCCCCCCCCCAAAAAAAAAAAAAAGTAACATTTTCTTTTTATGTTATTTTGGCAGAAGTTTTCTTCTTTCCGGTGGCTCTGCCCTTCCATACTGCGATGAGTGACAGGCAGCCAGGGTGTGGGGGTCACATTACTCACATTTCGCATTCTGTTCCTCCGTCTTTCCTTCACTAACAACACGATGAAGTGCTCGACTGTTCGCTGCACATGTGAGTAGGTGTGAGAGGCGCCGGTGCAAAAAAGAACGCGGCCCCGCTTTGGACTTCAGCTAATTATCCACCTGAAAGAAACCGGTATTTTCTCTGAGATGGAAAACTGCAAATAAATGAGCCGCAACGTCTGACTTTAACTGGTAACAGAAGACAAGTCTTGTCAGGCGACATCACAAGCCAAGAAAAAAGCGTGTTGCAACACACAATTTTCTATCAAGTCTTGGTTCTTTGTGTTTGGAAAACCAGTCTCCAGTATGTAGATGCAGAAATCAGAACAACACTGTATTTGGGAGGAGTTTGCTAATAACTACTTCCAAGATTTTTTGAAGATCCACTAGTGCAAATATAGCATTTTTTTTTTTTTTTGAAAGATCCCCAACAAATAGCAAGATGATATTTTAATTTAGAAAAAATACTTTGAAATTATTGTATTGAGGCACACTTAAAAATTCTGTAATTATTTACAATATTGATAGTGCATTTTATGTATGGATTCTGGTCGTGTTTTCTGACCTGGAACCAATTTTCTGTGGTACACAGCACTCAAACATCTGTCACAATGTTTTTAGTACAACTTTGATAAGCAATAAAACCTCACTGCTGGATGGATTGTTGGAGCACTGTGGGTACCGTAGTCGGGAATGATACATACTTTGCTCCAACATAATGAAATAAAAAAGTATTGTATCGAGAGTATTGTTTTGAATTTTAAGTGTTATTACTGAACGACATTGAGAGTTATTGTCGATAAAGTTTGGGTGGGGGGTGTCGTGCACTATGCCGAAAATTCATTTTCAATTTTCCCTAGGTCTCCAGAAATTTTGGTGAGTTTTCGAGTATGTGTCGGGGGTGTAATTTTTGCTCAAAGGCGACGTTAGAAAGAAGACAAATAATAATAATAAACAAAGCAGATACAATATAGAAACATTAGGGGGCTGTGTGGGTTCGTGCACTTTTTTTTGTACTACACACTGGCCAGGTCTGTGGGCTTAAAGGCCTGTTCCTTCAGGTCGGTTAAAGGCTTTTTGTATGTTTTTGGGTCTTTTCTTACGTGTAAAAACAATACGGTCCTTGCAGACAGGACCCTGCTGCTGCGGGCCATAATTAATATAAACAAAGTTCAGCCTCAAATATAAAAGCAGTTTATACAAATATAATCCTGATGGGTCCAAAGATTCATAATCCCCTACTGTAAGAGTAAAGTCAGTCCAACACAAGAGGCCTTCAGCTCTTACCAGTTTGCTCAGCTGCTGGACAGCAGAAGTTTAAAAACAAAAAAAAAAAAGAAAAGAAAAAAACTTGTTTGCCCCGCCTATTTAACCAGTTTTTAGATCAAATTGGTGACAGTTGGGTAGTTAAAATTTAAGCTTTTATTCAAACCAAAATAAAATAATGGGTGGGTCCCCACCTGCTCCACCTATTGTGAATCATTGCTCCATTACACGTTACATTAAACTACAGAAAAGGTCATTAAAACCACAAAAATAATATTCCTGATTTGGTGGAGTGGTGGTTTCCTAGGTGTCAAATGATACAGCACACAGAAGTTTGTTTCATGCATTTTATTCTTTAGGTTATAAAGATTTGGAACAAGTCTTCCGGCAGCTAACTAAAACCGTACGTCTTTGAGGACAGAGTGTAATTTAAAAAGACACTCAAGTCTACAGAGAAACACAACCGACCCCCAAGGTTATGGTCAGATAGATTATGGTCAAGAAAATTAAGTCTTTAGAAGTGGAGAAGTAATAACTGCAGCGGGTATATGAACCAGGCCCCATCTGTCATTGATCAAAAGGTATTAGGACTTTGATAAAAAAAAAAAAAGTTAATTAGCAAATGAAGGCTACAAGTAGGTATAAATATGAAAGCTATTTTACTTCATGAAGACTGTAAAAAAAATATATATATATATATATAAAATAATAATAATGAGGTTCATTTCAAGGCAAATCATGAAACGGATTTACTTTATTTAAATGGAATCAACGAGTAGACAAAAATGACCTTTTTTTTTACTTTGTCAGCGCATCGTACCAAAGCTTCATTAGAGAAAATCCTATCCCCTTTCTGTAGTTTTATATATCACAGAAGTGAATATGGTCTCGTTGATAATCTAAATGTCAGGACATAAAGAACATCTGAGGGGTTGTAAAAGCGTGTGTGGGGAAAAAAAGGCGTAATAACATTTAATTCGACATAATGGCCTCGACACGTTTCCACCGTCCCCGACACATACCGGCTTGGAATCGATTGGGATTTTCAGGAAGGGAATAAAAGAGACAGTGATTGAGGTACTTACCCCAGTGAGACCTCTGTTCCTGCAGTACTCTTCTGTGTGATGTGATTGAATGGGCAGAGGGTGTACGTATACCTGCAGGAGACACGGAAAGCACATTGCAAAAGATGTCATCTCAAAAAGCTTTTGTTGAACATCACAAATTGTACATGTGGGACTTTTCTTTTTCTACCATTTAATCAGTCAGTTAATAATATGATGTCATGATATAAAAAAAAAAGAAACTTCATCCATACAGAGTAATTTGTTTACCATATTAGGGCTGGATGTCACAACCAAACCACTGCATCTGTTTAATTTTGATTCACAAGTCAAGTCCCAAATTTACTTAATTTATTCTAATTTAATCACAAATATATGTATATTCAAGCCTACATTTATTTCCATTTATTTAAAAAATATTTTATGTTATTGATCTTTAAAGGCGAGGCTAAAGCAAGTGGGGTCCTGGATTAAATTGTACGTTCCGAATGAACAAAATTGTCAAATGGCAATTGTCCGAACGTCATACGGCAGAAAGGTTCTTATTGGTTATGTCAGTTTTTGCATAACAACTGATTAGAAATAAGCATTCATTAGTAAAATGATGAATTTCTACTGTAAAAAACTAACCAAAAAGAGGTTTTTAGGTAAAAAAAAAAAAAAATACAAGAATTTGTTTTTGAAAAATACTTTTTTTTTTGTTTTAATTAATCCATATATAATGAATTTTCTGAGCTAATAATTAATAACTAATTGAACAAGTAATCAGTTTTCATAAAAATTCACGAGAGTGCAGCAAGTACTAGTAGCGGAATCTAAAAGCAAATAGGAATCTCATAAGTTGTCAAAACTTGTCTAATAACTTGAAAAGGTTTCAGAGTAGTTTTAAAAATGTTAGAATGAAATATACACACATTTAGGAATAGTAAGGGTCCCATTGGTCAATGATTTTTCTTTGACCAAATTATATCATGGCCATTTGGTAATTTAAATGTTAAGAGCTCTGGTATTTGCCTCCTGAGGGTGTGATTGCAAAGGAACAAACAAGATTAGAATTCAACTTTGTTTTTAGGGTAGAGTTGTCTGAGAGACATAACCTAAAAGAATGTGCATCAGCATAGAAAAGAGTGGGTCCCTGCATGGTTATTACTCTCAGATTTTGTGTTAACCAAAGCGCTCTGCGATCCTAACTAGCACTGCAGGCAAGAGAACCATAATTGGGTCGGTAAAAGTCAAATAAAAGTCGGCCTATATAAAGATACTTCGAAGTTGAAAGGCTACCCATTGAGAGTGGTGAGGAGTTGCCATTTACCCTCCCACCCGCAGCTCCTCCACTTGAGCAAAGGCAAGTCTGGCGGAGTTAACAATTAGCCGAGGCTGGCGCTAATAAACTTGCCGGGGACCGAGCTGGAGAGCGGAGGCACGAATGAATGGCGGCTCCAGAAGCTGATCAAAGACCGCGATGGTGGAACTGACAGAGAGAAAGGCAACAGGGCTTTTTTCATTGACATTTGACTTGTTACTCTGACTGCCATAATACAGCAGAGCATGCCCAGGCGGGCGCAACGAGAGGAAGATGTGGAATGAGAGAGAAAGGGTGGAGGGCTGCATATGTGGGCTGGAAAGTGAGAGGATCAAAAGCTACAAGAGAGAAAAAAGGAAGGGAAAGTCCTGAACATCTAAGAGAGTGCTAGCAGAGACGTAAATGACTGGATGCTCTGTTCTTCCGTTATCTTCAGTGGGTTGAATTGAACGCGTTTAATCATGATGTGATCCGTCCATTTCAATTGGGATACCCCTCTCCCCCCGTTTACGGATTTATCTTTAGCTTTTAATCTTTACAGAAACTGTGATTCTTTTCTCTAACATTAACTCAGGAACCAATTGCTAGTCGACATTCGGTACTTTTACAACGTGAGAATTGCTCTCATCGCAGCTGTGAGTCAAGGCTTTCTGCCATGAAATATCGCAATTTCCCAGAATGTTCATGCTTTTGACTTGGAAGGTATGTCAAGTCATATAAATCAGTGTCCCCCAAACTTTTTGTGGCTGCAGATTGGTCAACCCGTGAGGATTTTACCTAAGGACGGGTGTGTGTTTAATGTTGGGGTGTGTACCGACAAAGAAACAATATAATACAATAAAGAACATGTGATTTAACTTAATTACAAACAGTTGTGACAATAGATTTCATCCTCATATCACTCAGTCATCTGACGCGTGCATTTTGGAGGATTGATAAAAACATAAACATACAAACAAAAAACATAATAAAGGTCTCTTTATCTAAAAATTAAAATGTAATTATTAAAATGGGCAAATATGAACATTTCTGGTGACAGATTGCGCTGATATAGTTGTGCTTTGACCATGAACTCTCTAAACGCATCAGAGCACCAGCGCATCTGTAGCAAACCAACAGCAAACCAGGCTGTGTTGTGACAATCTGTCAGTTTATTCAACTCTTCCAGTATTTCTAAACGCCGTTGGAAACGTACCTATAGCTCCGACATTCACTGAAAGCTCCTGGAAGACAGCTTTTAAGGAAAAGAATTCCCACAGTCGATAGAGTGAACAGCTGCTCAGATCAACAGGAGCAAGGAGCATACAGCTCAGCGGTAGGAACTTCAAACCCAGTGTTACATTGTGCGCCTTATGTTACAATCCTGTGCGGCTCTAGACCTATAGGCTTGTGGATGTAACAACCATTAATGTCGGTAATCTTCCACTTTATGAAAAAATATGATCCAAACCTGTGGAAGTCAACTTCAACATCTCCACTCTGAGCTTTTGATTTCAACTGCTTCTCTTTCAACGGACATTTTTTAAATTTTACCAAATGGATTTAGACGATTCTTGAACCAGACCGATTAATAGTTTAGAGGTCAGGCACCAAAAAAAGTGGACATTTGACTTGTTCTAAATTGGTTTTTCATCTTCAATAAAAATTAATAGGGAAAATGAAAAATACCTATATAATACAGGGCAAACTATCAAATATTGGCAAAAATCCCCAATCTTATTCATCCTCTAATAAACAAACAAAAAAAATCTCTCTAGATCTTAAACTATCACCTGTTTCAATCTGTCTTCGCTATAAATGACTTTAGCAACACTTAATATAAATAACATGAATTAAAGTTGCATGAAAGTTCACGAAAGATTTCGTTTTTTTCTGAAAGTAAAGCAGACATATACTTGCATCATACCTTAAATATTTACCGTATTTCCGGAGTATAAGTCGCCGTTTCTTTGCATAATTTGAAGAAGAATTGCTGAGTTGTTCCAAAGCAACACTGAGAGGGAAGAATTCAACAGATTTTAGCGATTTGAAGTAATCTAAAGAGTTTAGTTGACTTGTGAGCATGTTTTTTTATGGTTATCTGAATATTTTGTTCATATGTTGTGCTAATATACAAGATGTCTCCAACTGTATGTTTCATGAAGCTAAATAAGCTTCATGTGGTCAAGTCTGTATATTTTCAGTCTATTATGTTATCGATTTTGTTATCATGATTTGCCTTTCAAGATGAAATGTTTGTTCCTTTATTTCGTTAAATAAACTTCTCCCAAAAGTGAGACTCGTATATGTTTGTTTTTTTGCGTCTGCGACTAATACTCCAGTGTGACTTGCTGAATTTTTCATCAAAGTTCAGATATTTGAAATCTGGACATGCCATGACGCCAGTGGTGCCTAAAACGTGCAGCTGCCAGATTGCCGCCCCACGCCTCAAATCCTGCCACAGGACCTCCAATTGCGTCTGTATGTTGACTTAACATTCAAACTAGATGCCCCTGACGCTCAAATCACATTTGACATGAACAAAACGTAACCACCATCACCTCTGTCACCCATTCAGGTATACCCGTTTTTAACCGGAGACAGTCCGTTTCTACCCGTAAGGGCAGTTGTTACCTAGCCATGAAGAAAAACTCCTGAGTTTAGAAAACAGTCGAGTCTTCACCCAACTTCATCTTGGGATGACGTTCCAGAACCAAAAGCAACATAGAACTGGTGTGGTGCATTCAAAAACACGCTGCATGTGAGTTTTTGTACACGTTTTTTGCATACAGTGTTCTCACCGGTCTGCTGCTACTGGACTCTAGCACATGTACTCAGACTTGTAAGAAGCTTGGCGCAAATCTCCCAATACTTGCTCCAGGCTTATTCTTTCACAGCTCTAATGCAATGTTTTCTAACCCCGCTGTGAACGCATCATTAAGCATTCGTTTCGAAATCAAAGCAAACATTCTGTTGTCCGTTTTTAGTGGATGAAAATAGCTAAAGCAAAAGTGGAACTACCAAATGTAAAATATTTAAATAACCAAACAAACAAGACTTTTGACGTTTGCTTTTCAAACCTGAGAGGCAAACGTTTGAGCAAAACACCCCAAAACAGCCCAGACAAGATGGCACCTGATAGACTACAGTAAAAAAAAGAAAACCTGAAGACAGGACTAACCGAGAACTTGTGTCTTTGTCACTTTGAACCTTGTACATCCTCACATCCCCCCCCTTACTTGAGGTAACACAATTTTATCTCTGTTCAATTTGGCTGAGAAGCCATCTTCCCACAGAAGACATTGAAACAGGTAAACAAATAAATTAAATTGGTATTTGTGTGAAAGTTAGGAAGTGCAATCTGACCTTGGATCCTTGCCTTCATGTAGCCTCTGGCAAGAAAAAAAAAAACACAAAACAAAACAGGCAAGACGAGGAATAAATGTGTCGCCAGTTATGGGAGGAAAAAAAGTTCATAGATATTAGATATGCTGGGCTTAATATTCAGGCTGAAGGTGCGCGTTGATTAGCTGTTTGCCGGCAAGAGCGACGTCTCGCTTTCTGCCATCTGCGTTACATAAACGGAGCACTGATGAAAGGGCAAACACATGCATTTACACAAACTGTCCCCAGCTATCCTTAGCAATGAGCACAGTGTGGCACTGAAGGGGGAATTATTGGCTGAAAAGCACATGTGGTGACGAGGGCTCGGAGGAGGAAAAAAATAGATAAAAAAGAAAGACTGGCAACAGTGGAAATGTAAGACTGAGAAACACCAGGGAGAACAAAGACAAAGACAGAAGGAAGGGCACGACTGGAGGATAAAAAGAAATAAAAAGTCTGCAAAAAGAGAGTGGGAGGGAATCAGAGTGTGCTGGTGACGGCGTGCATATGAATCACCAACTGCACAGGCTGCAAATATGACAGATGATTATGTGAAACAAGAGGGACACCAAATCAATTAAGACAGAAAGAAGAGATACAGACGGTCATTTATTAAACTTTTGATAATAATTGGATGCTTCAGATGAAAAATGACAATGGTGAACTTTCCGTTGCAGTGCTGAGCTCCACAGGGTGTCTCCTTCTGTGTCCTTCGTTTCGATCTGTCAGCGCCTCACAATGCGGCTCTGACACTTGCTATAATAAGTTGGTTTCGTTGTATAAATCTTTGGCGGGGGGTTTTCCAGGGCCCGAAAGGTACAAAGCAGAGAATAGATGAAACCCACTCAGCCCCTAAGGGCAGGTTTTTCATTTTTCACTGAATCCGACAGAAGGTCAAAGGTTTCCTGTACCACCACACAGTTCTCGAGCAAAATCAGTCCATTGTCTAAATAAATCTATATGATCATACGAAGACACATAAAGGTGATCTGTCCTTCTTAAATCAGAGGGTAGAAATACAGAGCCAAAATCTTTATACAATACAAAGAAAAGTCTGTATTTTTATTTAATTTAAAAGCAGCTTTTAATGGCGTAACATTGATGTATCTTAACGTAGGATACGAAAAAAACGATAGGCACTTAAACAGTGAAGGTTACCACAAAACAAAACACTTATAGCTTAACGTCTTGAAAAAAGGTTGCATACAGAAGAAGCTCCTTTTAAATACATTTTTATCCCGGAAGTCTTTAAAATTGTGTTTTCAACATGTTCTTGTGACATTTTTCTGATAATGGAGGGCATATACTAAGAAAATAATCAAAAAGTTAGATTTTGGAGTATTTCTTCATTTAAAATATTGTGAATCAGGAGCAGACAAAAAAATTGTCTTATGAAAAAGCTTGTAGCTGTAGTGAAGTCACAAGCTCCCTGTTCCGGTTCATTCCGATGCATTCTTTTGCAAATAGATCCATGTATGTCTTTGTTTTGCTGGTTTGAGCTGGAAAATGGCTCCAAACTGTACGGCTGGATAGCTCTGAAATTACTTAACATTTTTGATGGGGGTGTGAGGGTCTGTAAGCTAGAGGGAGAGAGTGTAAACAGATGGATGATGGGAAGGTGGGGGCGGGCTTAGTCGGCGCCAATAGTACCGCCATAACTCATAAGCAAATTTATAATGAACTACTGCCACTCTGCAGCAACTCTGTCCTAGAAAACGACTTTCATTTTGGCTTCCAAAAAACGAATTACTCAAGACCATAAGAAGATCAGAGTCAGACTTTAAGTCTTTTAAAAAAACGATTTGGTCAAGTTGTGTCCCCTTTTTCAACAATAAACAATGGCTTCTTATTTTTCAGTTGCTGTTGTTCATTTTGGAGTCATCCCCAAGTCAAATATTGCATCGTAACTTAAAAAAAATAGATTTATGTGAACAACTTTTTCAGCCTTGTACAATATTTCCATCAATAGGGGTGGTTTTGTTTATCTTTTCAGAATTGCTTTAGTCCATCAAGCTTTCCAGACACTAATTTACTAGTAGCTTTTTCAGCACCCCCACCCCACCCCCGTCATTTTAGCCTCTGTAAGTTCTATCTAGACATTGGCAACCTTCTTTGGCAAAGCCTCGACTCTGTTGCAGACCTTCTGGCGAGCTTGGGAACACTATCCTGTTGCTTGACCCACTTTTAGCCAAAGGTTAGTTGTTAAACAGATGGCGGCACATTTTACTCCAGAAATACTTCAGTACACAGAGGAGTTTAAGGCCGATCCTTTGCCTAAACTTTGACCCTCTTCGCCCAAAGGACACCATCCCAAAAGTCTTCTGATTTGCTCAGATTGTAATTTATAAAACCCCGATCACCCGTATTGCTGCCTTCAACTTACTGCACGACATACTTGTGAGGCCTTTTTTAACTTTCCTCCCATGAACGCACATGTTTAACACGGTAGTCTCTCAGCATAAAAAATAAGATACCACTTCTTGGTTTTTTTGTCAGTACTCTTCAAGTATCGGATGGTCTGACCTTGGAGGATGTTTGATGTTCATTCCAATACTATAGTGCTCTATATCTGATTCCTAAGGTGACCTAAAAAAAGGATTTTTTGAATGTAACGATCACAAAAGGTTTATATAAATGATGGACACCAGTAGCCTTTAAGTCTTGTAGCGAAGGGCAGGAACTAAAACATTGCAGGGTTTCTGAGTTTTTTCTTTAGAATCCACTTGCACAAGCTACTAAATCTGATTCCCTCTTTCTCCAACTCCCTGCTGATGTTTTTTGACTTTGTACTTCCTGCGGTCAAGCATGGATGTTTTTTGTTCACTCTGATACAGTAGAAGGGCCCATCAGAAACAGGGATTACAGATGCTTATATATCAGGATGCAACTTTTGAAGGGAGGGACCTGGCTGCAGACAAGATGGCGCCTGACATCATCAGTCAAAAGTGGAAATTATACAACTTACCCCAACCCGTATCTTAACCCTAAGTGTTAAGAATTGTAGAAAAAATGTCATTCAAGCTTAAAACACGTAAAGTTTTTTTCTTTATTCCGAGCAATGTGAGGGTATTTCCAAATCCGACTGAGGACTTTAGGTTCTGAAAGTTGATGTCGGCAGCCAGGTCCTTTTTATTGACATTTATACATCATATCCCCCACGTCTATCCAATTTTGAGTTGTGGTGTAGTTTGTGACAAGGGTTTGTGTGTAGTAGATGCCACTAAATTAGCATTCACACCAGTTGTGTATTGTGTCTTTGGAGTCAAACCAGGCTAAAGGATCCAATGAGCTGAGGAGTGGTCTGATTGCCTGGTGTGTGTGTCGATGCTTCTAAAGCTGCGTTCACTGTGTCAGAGGGTCAAGTCAATGTAAAGATGCGATCAGAGGTCTTGCGGTGTGTGTGTGCGTTGGAAGCATCGAGTTGGTCTGGCAGCAGTCCTATTTTAGTGGTGCAATTTGGGCGGCGCCACGTGTCCAGAAATTAAAAAAAATCTCAACTTTGGTGAGAATGATGCATCACATCAATCAGAGACTCAGCTTTGGACACGTGACATGTTCAGTGATGACATCAGCAGGTCGAGTCCAAATCCAACATGAACAATCGATCCTCCTGTACTATTTGATATTTTTCTTGTTTGTATCATTAATTTTTTTAAGGTTACAGTCCTGATGAATTCCAAGATCAGATTTCCCCATTCACTACTGATCACCTGCATGAGGCGCCTCCAGCCAATCAGAAGCTACAAGGGCATAGTTGGATGGAGAAGTAGCCGGACAGTGCCCCTAAGGATCTTGTGTTGTCCACTTCTGGTTTAAGCAAAGATGCAGTTCAGGATTAAAACTGGAAGACTTGGGAATAGTTGCTAATGATATACAGAGATTGAAATATTTGACTGAAAACAACTTTATTTCTGGTTAACTCGTGCAACGACACGGGCTGTCCAGTAGGTCTGGATATTTGATACAGAAAAAAAAAAACTTTAGGCTAATTTATTCCTCACTGAGATCTTGTCAAAAGACAGGAAGAAGAAAAACAGCAATTAAGCACATCTGCCACTAGACTGCTATGTGGCAGCGTGGGAGTAGTTCACTGAAGGTTACACTGCAAACTCCAGCAACATCAACAATGGCTGCAGGTAGCACTGTTTACTCTCAATGAGCACACCACAAGTCAAAGGTCATCTATCGGAATAAAACAACATTGTTAATTGTTTATTATCAAACCTTAAGAGAAAGCCATCACTTCATCTCTATAGCCTACAGCAACTCATGGACGTGTATTTAAGTAAATGTGTTTCAAAAACAGTGATTCTTAGTTAGTTAATGACTCAAGAATATTTGTGATATACACAACTGTATTGACTTTTTAACATGTTATAGATGTTTCACAATGTTTCTATATTAAATTAAATTACAGGTAAACCTCCTAGGATTTTCCTGTCTGTATAACTCTGTCTGTAATAGTGATTGTCTTCCATCCATTCAGTTTCTATACCTGTTTGGTCGTGCTCAGAATCCAGGGGATGCTGGATCATCCTACCCAGCTAATGTCAGGTGAGAAAAATGATTTAAAAACAGAGATCAAAATATAAAAAGTAAAATTTCACCCCTGTGCTAAAAACTTGGAATAAAAGACTTGTGCTTGATGGTTTTGCTATGTATTGTCACTAAAGATCTCCTCTCTGTCTTCTTGTTCTATAAAGTTCTAGAAATTCTCAAATTTGAATGTGCAAATGTGAAAAAGCCATTCTAACTCATTTGTTTTCTTGTGGAACGGTTTTCACCTGAAGGGAAAAAGCTTTAGCTTCCGTCCTGAAGCTGGTTTAAAAACGTAAGTCATGGTTTCATTTACTCGTTTTGCTAAATTAACTGAACCCATTTCTGTGACTACATTTAATACTTTACTAGGGATGTTCTCTTTATATATCTATCTTAAAAAATCTATTTCAAACTTGAAATAAAAAATGTGGGTAGGGCCGTTTCAACAACCACCAAGGGTTTTTTTGTATTCAACACTACCGCTTATTTTTGAGTTGCCAGGGTTCTATGATGTCAGAGAGAGAAGAAAAAACTGGTCTTGAACGTAACAAATTCAGGGATCATGCAGTCGCACTTCTGATTCATGTCATCTACAGTAAGTTATCATCAATCGTTCAATTTTTGTAGAGCCTGTAAAGTCTGACAACTAGCTCTAAAGATCCAAAGAGCCTTCAAGAATTTTAGTCTGCAATGATGGACGTCTTCTTTTGAATCTTTTAAGCAGGCGAGTTGAATCTTATCACAGTGAGGTTGGACACCTTTATCAGAGACACCAAAGAAAACTATTGACAAAAACATTTTGACAGGATATAAGGTCTTCTTGCTTCTCGTGTCTTGCTTTTAGACCACACATACCCACATTTCCTTTTTAATTAATATGCATAGACAAAATGTCACTCTGATGGAACGTATAATGTGAGCCACTTTCTATAACTCAATGCTCAGCTCAGTCTGAACAGGTCTATGCAGTTATCTGCCCTTGCTTTGGGTCATGGGAGCAGGAAAACTGTATAGACGAAGGCAATAAATACACCAACCTAACATCCAAAAGAAATCAAAGGTCTTTTGAGAATTAAATACAGTACAGACAATTACTGCACACAGTGTACCTTTTCAAAACTGATTAATAAAAACAAGTGGAGCATTTGGAAAAGATCACACCATGAATGAGTGCCGAAGACATGATATTTTTAAAAATATCTTAACTGAAACTATAGTCATCGCTGATTAGGTTTGATGGCTCAGTTCCTGTAACTGTTTCTTTATCTAAAAAAGTAAAAACATTTTTTATATTGTACTGTCAAAACACCCAGCTTTACTGGGCAAAAACCTTTGTGCATCCATTCTAATAAACGTGGGAACAAACGTATAAAACAAAACAGATACGGACATCCATCCCTTAATCCTGTATTTTCTCTTGTGTATGATTGCTGGACTGCTTCCAACTAACAGAAAGTAGACGGTTGACCATGGACATGCCTGCAGTCTATCAAATATAAGAAAACAACAATATCTATCAAATATAAAAAAAACAAGAATAAACACACTTGCCTCAAAGTAGCTTCAATAAACTGAAAAAGCAAATACACACCATGAATTTGTTTAAGAACTACAGTTTGAAACTGTTTATCTGGGAACTGCAATGATTGTTGGAAGGCTAGAAATGGAGGATCATCCACCTGTCTGTCAGGCTGAAGCCAAAACACTGTATATGGGCAAGTTCTTAGAGAGGAAAGTCCTTTTAAGCAAACAAAGAATGTACCTTTGATTGATGTCCAGATTTTTTACTATCTAGAACCATATTTTGCTTGTCAAATAATCAGTCAATTTTCTAGTTTTGTTTTATTCCGATTTGGGAACACACCGTTGCTGGAGCCAATCCACCAACTATCAGGTGAAGGTACACTCTGGACACTCCACACAGAAAGGTACCAGTTGGGGTTTGAACCAGGACCATCTCGCTGTGAGGAGAGAGTGTTAACCGCTCCACCATTAATACAACAAAAAGATTGAAGCCACCAAAACATGGAGTTAGGAAGTTAGGATAGTCCTCCTCATCTGTCAGGGGTTCAAACTCAGTTTACTTGATAGTAAACCCAGTTGAAGGTTAGCAACGGTGGGAAAGTACATGAAATATGCAGCAAACCCAAGAGAAGAAAAGACCTCAGAAACCCTTATTGATGTCCAATGAAACACATTTAACAAAAGCTGGAAAGTCTCTTGTGAGTAAATGTGATGTAGTTACCAAAGTGGCAAAGACGTTTCTATGATGGTCACAGGCCAAGTACAAGTGACTGTGTCATGTTTCTTAGTGATTTGTTACGCTAAAGTGTGAAAGATAACTGAACATTAGAGTAACGTAACGTAGATAACGTGGCTATAGAGTTACGCTCTACAATGTGAAATCCACAGTCAACTTTATTTTTTACAATAATTCTAGATGCTTTATGGCTGTAAAACTCTAAAGTATTACTCTTGCTAAAGTATTTACTCTTGCTAAAGTATATAGATTTGGAACTGTAAAAGAATTAATAGAAAATATATTTCATGTCACTTACACAAAATTCGATGATATATTTAATCATAGATTTTTAACCACACAAAACTTTGGCTGCTTTCTGACAAAAATTCCTACTAAATTATTAAAAGAAACCAAATAGAAAAGGAAAGAAGCTCTGTCCCTCAAATGATTTACATGCATATAAATGGGAAACAATAAAAGTGAGAATTCAATTGTTAATTTGGTTTCTGACGACATCACTAAGGCCAATACAGCAAACCTCCAGCTAATCATTTCAAGCACTCCCTTCTTCTCTCATTACTCTTTCCTCAAATTTGTAAAAGGCTGAGAGAGATGTAAACAATTTGTTAAAGACAGTTGTAAACATTTTTATTTCCAAATATTTCTACTTATTTTTGTGTGAACAGTGTGTGCTAACAGTTCAGATTTAGCCAAAAGCAGCAAAGCTGACTGGACAAATCAATAAAGATGCACTCTCAGGTGCCGAAATGCACTGTAGATGCAAGCCACGAGGGGTTGAAAAAAAGAAAATGGGAACAATTCAGCGGCGAATGCTTGAGTCACCTGCTTTAAATCTGACCCGGCTGTACAGAACCACAAAAGTGCCAACTTAGAAAATCAAATCTTCTCTTAAACCTCAAATAATTAGCGACAATTTATTGGTATGAAGACCTAAGGAGAAATAAATAGCACTTTTTAATAGTTATGATATTAAAAACTTCATTAAAACAACGTAAATGTGAATAGTTACTGTAAAAGGGTATTATAGTAAATTATAAACATGTTCTTTAACACTTTAAGATATATAAAAAAAAAAAAAAGAAAAGATTTCTTTGCAAGTTCTTGGACACCCAAACTGGTTGTGTGATGGCAACATTTAATGCTTTTTATAGATGCATATAAAATGTTGTTGTTTACTTAAGTATGCATTTCCCCAAATATTTTTTTTACTTGGTAAACAAGTTATTTTTAAACTTAAATGATAATTAGAAAAAAAAACATCAAAAACAAATATTTTATTCATTAAATGTTTGAATCCAAAAGTATCTTTTACAATACCTATCAAGTACTATTTACTGAAGCAAGCTAACGCTTTACTCTTTTTTTCCTGAAAGGTGTAAAAATATTTTTTTAACACTTTGACGTGTGGAGAAATCTCTTTCAACATGGCTAGAGGTGATAATTAGTGTTGCCACATTAAAAGTGAAAAGTAAAAAAATATATATATATCAGGCCAACAATGAGAACAACAGTGACGCACGCATCTGTTCTCACAACACACTAGCTCATCTGCAGTCACTATTCTGCATAAGGTCCATGTTGAGGAGCGCCACTATTAACAAAAGGGTGCAGCCTTCTCAACAAGTGTAGTGGATTACAAAAATCTAAATACGTTAGGATTCACAAATGCCATGAAGGAGAATAAAACACAACTGCAGCCTAGATATTTTCAGAACTTAAACTTAGTACCAAAAAATATATACACATATATATACATATATATATATATATATATATATATATATATGTACATGGACATTTTTGTATAAAATAAAAAAATTAATGGTGCCAATTGATTAAAAATTAATCAGATTAATCACACTTTTGGATTGAGATTAATTACGATTAATTACAATGTTTCACAAGTTACATTTCTTACGACAGAGAAGACATATTTCCTTCATTTTTATTGTCTGAAATGTTTTAATTTCAAACATAGATACTGATATCCAGCCATAAGAAATAAACATTGTGTTTCTTCACTTTAAATGGTTCAGGTGAATACTCTAATCTAATTGGCTGTTGGGTGTTCCGGAAGAAGTTCCAGTCACAATGTTGTATATGTGCAGGCTTCTTCAACACAAACTTTTTGCTTCATCTTCTGGACAAAAACAAGCGGTAAGATGTTAACTTTCTTTTAACTTGCTTAATTGAACCTATAGTGACGATCAGCATGTATATCGATTTCTTTTGCCGCTGCAGTCGAGGTCTGCTGGCTTAGTAACGCATAATGTTACCTTAACAATGGGCCACAATACGTTTCAAATAGTCTGCATTTGTGACCTAAAAAACCTAAAAAACAACAATAATAAATAACTAAAAATCGATTGAATATTTATTTCTTTGGAAAGTGACCATGTTATAAATGAAATAGTGCCAGACGAAGTGTGCATTCAGAAATCGCTGCGAGCCGCGGAAGCCTGAACCAGTAGAAGATGGTTGCTACGCGGAGTGTAATTAATGAGCATAATATTTGTATTTGTATATATATATATATATATATATATATATATATATATATATATATATATATATACACAAATACGTTAAATTTGTTTTTTATTAATAATCACGCATTGACATTGACAGCCCCCCCCCAAAAAACCTAAAGCCCTTTAAGGGGTTTAGTAGAATTAAAAACTTTGATATATTTTTGGTCTTGAATAGTATATTTAATGTAACTGATAAAACTGATAAAAATAGACTTAAAGACCCCCTCAAATGAAAATTGTGTTTTTAACATGTTCTCGAAGCATTTTTCTGATGATGGAGGACGTATACAAAGAAAATTAAGATTAAAACTGTGTTCTTGAGTATTTCTTTATTCAAATCGTGCTGCATCAGGAGCAGACCAAAAATGCTGTTTGAAAAAGCTTATAGTTGTTACGTAAAAACTACAGTTCCCTGCTCAGTTCCATTCTGATGCATCCACTTGTAGTCCAATAGATCCATATATGTCTAAATAGCTTTGATTTTGCTCACTATTTTTAGTTGTTCGTTGTAATGGACAACCGGTGGTCTAGGTTTACATCACTTATTCATACTTGTTAGGGTTTCAGACTACTGTTATCATTAAGGTTTATGAATACATTTATTTACATCTGTAAAATAATTTTCCCACAGAATCACTTAATGAGTTGTATGTAAGTACAAGTATATTAGTAAAAGTACATTACCTTATGCAGTTTCACGCTGCACTTCCGTTCCTGTTCCACATTTTAATCTGTTTGACTTCAGTTCTTTAGCATTTGTTCAAGTCTACGTTCATACAGGAACTAATTTAGCTTGATGCTATCCAGAAAACACTGGCTGAGACTAAAATCTTAATAGCTTGCAACTACTGACAGACACAAAACTGCAACAACACTTGAAAAGTATGTAAACCAGCATCAGTTTACAGATAAAATGTACTCAAGTAGCAGACTTCTAGCAACATTGGAAAAACTGTCTGGACTTTATGCACCTGCTGCATAACAATTACACACATCCACACTTACACTTGTTGTAAAAGTTGCTTTTGAAAGCTGTGTAACATTTGCCTTTCTTTTTTAACACTAAACTGATTTAAAACTAGTACAAGAAATCTGCAGAAAAGACATTTGTTTGGAGGATTCTTCTGAACTCCTTGCAGCGAGACACTGCAAATAGAAAGATAATATTAAAACCTCATGCAAACAATTTGAGGCATCTTGGGAACTTCCTTATAAAGGGAAATTTGATGTGGGCCGTTGCACTTCATGGGGCTTTTATGCATTTTTTTTTTGCCAATTGTACAGGTAATTCTCTTTCTGATAGTTAATTTAAAATGTTACGATTGACTTTTATGTAAAAAAAAAAGTTTCAGGGTGAGAGGTTCAGATGTGTCTTACACCGTTTAAGATGAGTAATTATCACTGAGGATGACGAATCGTGATTTGCTCCAGCTCCCTCCTCACCATTTGATTTGAGATTTGCGCTAAATAGGTCACACTTAAATTTGGACCTATTTCCGAGCTTAAACTGCTCAGCGTAAGACGGTTTGTAGATCAGAACCATTACTGGAGTAAAAACAGACCAAAAATGACTGACAAGACGCAAGACTGGAAAGCTCTTTTACAGCTTTTGATGTGTGTCTTCTTGCAGTTTTCCTATCCTTTTTCAAGTCTCTCAGATGTCTTGGCTTTGAACATTTCTGCACTGATCTGAGGATTATAGACTTAATGCAAACATACAGTTTGACAAGAGCTTTACATTCAATCAACACTTGACGTGGATTTCATTTTTCACTTAGAGCAAAAGTGACAGAACTTAGATATTGTTTATGAATTTTTATGTCTGACTATAAATAAAAACTAAGCCCTTAATGTTTCCCTGCTGCAGACAAAGTTGTGTCGTAGAAACAAACTACTAACAAGCAAACACTATTCTTTTTTTCCATATTTACGACACAACTTACTGCATTTTTCACATTAAAAGGCACAGTGAAAATCATAATTTTTCCAGAGAGCCTTATATGTGGATTAATTCTAGTTGAGTTTATTAATGTTGAAGGGATTTTGAGGAGGTACACATTGTTAGCCAACGCGTAGCAGTGCCTGACTGTTTTTTTTAACATGTTACAAATAAGGTTGGGAGTGAGCGTGGCCACAGCAACTTTTGCTTTAGCAATATCAATCAGTTTCTTTAATTGTTAGAAGCAAGGTTGGGAAGTACAGGTATTGTAAATATGCTAATATGGATAACGTGTAGCGGTGTTGGACGAGAACTTTTTGCATATTCCTAACAAAGTTGGGAGTTAGCGGTGTCAGTCTGTTTTTTCATGGGTTGCTAACAAGGTTGGGCATTGCAGGTGTTATAAATACACTAGCGTGGTTAATGTTTCTAACATAGCTAATGTGTAGCGTGTTAAAGACAAGTTCTACAGCTAATGTGAACGCAGTTAATAAAGTCTGACTGATGACCTAATCTCTGCCTCTTTTATATATATTTATATTTCAAATCAACTTGCATATCACATACGTTTGAAAATTGACCACTGGTGTGCCTTGTAATCAGGAGCGCCTTATAGTGCAAAAAGTGGTAAGTAAAAGTTAAAAGAAAGTGGAGAAGACACAAAAATACTTGTAATTCTAGTAGTAGAATTCAGAATGCTAAAAATGCCACTGTGGTTATCTAAAGCAATCCTGACTACAAAGAGTTGGAGTGGAAACATTTACAACACTTTACACTCCTGATGGAGCTCTAACAGTTGCCAAATTAGATCATATTAAATTTGATTAGATAAGATGAACTTGGTTTATCTCTCTAGGAGGTCCAGGTTGTCACAGCAGGAACTGTAAATGGGAAGCAGCAGGAAAATAAATATGAGATAAACATCATTTAACAGAGGAACGGTAATTTTCAAACACGCAGGCAAGTTTTTATGTCTCTTTTGGGCTTCACAGACTCATTCAGCTCTCTCCCGTGTATTTTTGTTCAGTCAAAAAAAACAAAACAAAAAGGATTGTCAGTTTTAATCTGTACTGTATTTCTATGTATCTCTGCAGTAGGATGAAAATCTTGTTTAAAATATCAATCAAACAAATGTAATTACTCTTGAAGCAAAGTGGTCGGGGGGGCACATGTTAACTGGGTTTTAGAAGTGGCTCTATCTTCCAATATTTTACTAGGTGAATTTTATGCAACAATATGCGGCTTTTGAACCAGGGAGAACATTTTTCTTCATTTTTATTGTCTGAAATGTTTGAATTTGTAAAATGTTAACTCAGATATCCCAGAAATGTTATTTGTGTGCCAAAAAAACACATCAACAGTAAGATAAGCAGAACTCTAAAGAACTGTAAAGACTTATATGTCTGCAGTATTACTCTAAGAAAACAAGGATGCTGATTTACAGTCATAAGAAACAAACATTGTTTTTCTTTACTTTAAATGGCCCGGGTGAATACTCTAATCTGATTGGCTGCATTTTGGGAGACTCTGACATTTTCTGTTGGTCAAACAACATGAAACAGAGATTCCTTGATAAGCAAACACAGTAACTGGTACACCTGCATGTAAGTGCGCGCAGAGTTGGGGATCGGTCAAAGTCCAGACATGCCCTCATTGCTGCAGTTACAGTGTTTTCCAAACTGGCTCAAAGATGACATAAAAGGGCAACAGGTGATTCCGTCACACTTTGCCTGTTTGCATAGAGATGTGGATTTAATAATTAAATAAATTCACATAACAGCTCAAACAAGCTCATCCATTCAGATGCACATTTCATATGAGTTGTGAACACTCAATTCATGCAAGTAGATCCATGAAAAAAGAAAAGAGAAGCTGGAGTCTGATTTGTTTCTTGTTGAGTATAAATAATAGATTTGCTGGTTACATTTTGATACCATCTTTAAGATTTTTAATTAGATAATCTTAATCTATAATAGTAAAATAAATTTGTTTTTAACTACTCCCGATACCACACTAAATAAAGAGGCCTTGATTGTTTGTTTTTTGTTTGTATGTTTATGTTTTTTATCAATCCTCCAAAATGCACATGTCAGATGACTGAGTGACATGATGATCAAATCTATTGTCAGAACTGTTTATTATTAAGTTTAAAGCACACGTTCTGATGGGTTGACCAGTGCCATGGTGCCATTTTTCACAGTGTTGTCTGAATTCAATTGTCTTGAACCAAACTCATTCCTTGCACACGGTTTAAAAATATGTTATTTTATTTGTATTTCTTTACCTTTATTAACCACAAAAGTCCTATAGAGATTTAATATATTTTCTTTAAAGGAGCCCTTTTAAATGAAAGACAAGAGGACCTTGCTTGTGCTAAAGCTCTTTTTCCTTGAGAAGTTGTATATGAAAAAGAAAAAAAGTAAAGTAACAAATAGTGAATTACTTTATCAAATAGGTAATGAGTAAAGTAATTTAATTACAATTTTGATCCAGTAACTAAGTAAAGTAATCAATTACTTTTTAGAAGTAACTTAACCCAACACTGGTTGAAGCGCAGTTTGTATCATTCTGTCAGGCCACATGACTACCAAATTCCTAATAAAACATTTGGACAGACTATTGAGAACTGTGTACCACCAAAAATCAGTTCTACGTAAGTAAACACAACCAGACTTCATAAATAAGTCTGGTTGGCACACTGCTGGTTTTGAGAACTACAGCTTTTTTGAACTGCTTTTGGCAGTTTGTTACAGGCATCAAAACACAGAAAGGCTAATTCAGTGTGTGTAGGTCTAACAAACCCCATTGATTTAGCAAAAAAAAGTCAAAATGACTTTGATAATCTACTAATTTTAACACAAACACCCAGTCACATCAGAAGTAAATCACATGAAGGGTGATTTTCTTTTTTCCTTTTCTTATTTTTTTTTCATTTGGTCCCTCATGCTGGGAGCTGGACAGACACTAAACATGTTTTCAGCTGCCTACAGGAAGAGATCAGCGTCCTGACAGACAATGGCTGTGCTGAATCACATTTGTGAGGGAGGCAGTGATTCAGCAGGAAAATGAACAGGCTGTTCTCCTTAAAATAGTTCTTGGAAAACATTAGGAGGATGGTATTGTTTCCAAACCCAATTAACTTCCAGCTCTGTCTGGGTCTCCTCAACAAAATAAATATCAGAAACGCGCAGTCTACGAAAAGCTGTTAAACCTTTCCCTCCCCAAAGTAAATTTTCTTCTTTATTCCATGCAACCCACACAGATTTATGGAGGTTATTAATTACTGACTATTATTCATTGCAAATCATTTCGTTTTTATTGCTGCAATAGCTTTTATGGTGCATAAAACATGTCTGTGTATGAGAGCTGACAAATATTAAAACGATAAAGCTGCATGATTAGAAGCCAAAACAGTTGGTTCATTGATGGAAACAATTTTTTAGTACGAGTTCCTTAAACACTAAGCAAATCCATTGTTTCCTGAACATTCTGGTAATAGGAGCAGTTTAAAGCCTCACTCCAATGAAAATTGTGTTTTCTGTGTTTTTAACATGTTTTGTAACATTTTTTAGATGATGGCGGATATATGTTAAAAAAAATCAAGCTAAAGATTATATTTATGAGTATTTCTTTATTCAAATTGTAGACGAAAACATGCTGTTTAAAAATGAATGCATACGTGATCTTTCCCTCATAAAGCTCCCTGCTCACCTCCATTCAGACTGATCCACTTGTAGATGACTGTGTTTACTTACTCATCTGAGCTGACATCTGGCTGTAAACTGTAAGATTTGATAGCTCCAATACTGATGTTTCAATAGGAGGTTATGAGTCTTCTGACACACAAGGTGCATATTTGTATAAACCCCTTTTTATATTTGAGGTTAAGCTTTATTTATATTGATTATGCTTGTGAACCGATTTTTTTTTACAGACAGAGGACAAGGACCAGAACCACAGGGACACGCCCATGCTTAGATGTTCATGGTCTTCCAGAGAACTCAGGAATCTCTCTTCCTGGGTAGCGACAGGACCGCTGGGCCCAGGAAGCCAGCACCCGAATGACACAGCCATTCCTCTTTTTTATAATTTTTCTTAAGAAGTTGTTAATAATATGTTTTTAAAGTCTTGCTAAAACTAGTTTCGGTTACATTTTTGCATTAAGCTGCTCCCTTCTTCTGTGCTTTTCAGAGAAAAACAAATCAAATAAAAATGTATAATGGCCTTTTCACAACAATAAAGCTCAATTCATAAATAGAAAAAAAACAAACAACACCACACATTTGTGGGAGCTGAGTATTGTCAGAGTTATTAGTAGCTTCGATGTTTTCCTCCACACAGCCTTCAAAACACCAATAATGAGTCACGCTGCAAAGGCATAAAACAAATTCAGCTCAAGGTAATTGGCAAAAATTGTTCATTTGCTTGTCTCTTATCACCACAATTGGCCTGTTTTGCAGAACAAATCTTGAGAAAAAGAGCTGCAAACTTGCAGCCTTCTTTTTTTTTCCTTTCACTTAAATTCATTGTCCAAATACTTTTGTTTTGCCTTGTCCTTTAAAGAGACAAACGCTGGTTTAAAACCAGGAAGACAGAAAAGGGCTTATTTAAGCAGTCAACTCTCATCCTGTTGCTGTTTGTGTAAATGCTATTAAAATGACAACTATAGCTCTGCCTCTCATCATATTTTTACTTTTACTAACACATAAAAAAGGCATGGTGCAATGTTACACATTTAATTAAATAGTGAGATTTCATAGTACAATTTTAAAAGTAATTCAGCTTCTATGAAAGTATACTTACACATGTATAGACGGGTATAAAATGCAGTTATGGTACTTGTAACCCTCCTTTCCACTAAGCAGTATGGTCCAGTCCGGTTTAAAATGGTCCAGGCAATACAGGTGAGTGTTTCCATTCAAAGCTGGACCGTCATGGTGTATGCGGGGTGAAGCTAACAACAACAATAATGGAGGTCATCCAGCAGCTCATTTTTTGCCCCTTGGCTTTTGGTGCTTTGGATCTACAAAGCATATAATGTTGTTTGAGAGAAGATAACGGGCGGCGAAGAGGAAGAGGCGCCTTCTATTGTTGAAATGACCTTCCGCCAATCAACAGGTTTCATTGTGTGACAATAGTAGCTCCACCCTAACTATTTTTCTATAAACCTACAACCAACAGAGCCCCAAAAATGGTACGATTTGGTCCGGCTTAATGGGTCAATTTTATAATGGAAACACTCAAAATACTGGACTGGACCGTACTGTACCGCTTAGAGGAAGTGAGGCAGACGCAAAGAGCTTTACAGTCACAAATCTTATGCACCCATGCACACACACATTCACTCACTCTCTTACACACACACACACACACAAACAAACTCAAACACATACCCTTAGCACACACATTTATAGTCAAAACTTTAAAGCTAATGTTCATTTTCAAAAAACATGTTCATAAAAACATCTAATATTTCCATGAATAATAAATGCTGTAAGGTTTAAGCCTTATCCAGGATGATGGGCCAACCCAAACAGGATCACCCACCTGCACACACTGATTCACACGCTAATGAGCATAAACACATTCACAGAAATACAGACATTCACACACTCATCCCATTTACTTACACACACTCACAGACAGTAATTCACACAGTTACCTACATTTACAAACACACTCATTCACATACAAATACACACACACAGACGTCTCATTCACCCATTCGCACACACAGAATCACACTCATTAACTCCTCCCTCCACAAGCACACACACACACACACACACACACACACACACTCTGATGGTGACAGAGCAACAAATCATTCAAACTAATATATTATCTTTCATAAAACATTATACATTCATTTCATTCTGATATTTAATGGTCTTATTTTGAAAAGAAGATGTTTTGCGTTTACATAAAGCTACTTCTTGAAGGAAGTTTTTTTTTCTGCTTTATTTTGATTTTGATTATATCACGTGAACGTGGCTTAGCAGAGAAAACTGCATTGAAAGGTCTGGGTCACAAATCTTTTCTGCCCAGATTTTTAAAAAACTTATCTGTTCAGATTCATGTTTTTAATGCAAACATCCCAGACAAATCATTACACTTGAAAAGACATCAAGCAACAGTGAGTTTCTCTGCTGCTTTTTTCCTTAAATTCTGAGCCATTTTTTCTATTTTTTGTCAAATAGGTTTCCTATAACGATGCAAAACAATGTGTTCCAGTCACATGATTTATTCGTAGTTGTCAAAGCATCTCTGCAGACCACAACTTGGAATGTTATTGTTAAAACCTCAACTCTTGTGGAAGGTTTTGCTCTGCGGTTTGATCTAGACAAAATCAACTTCATAAATCCATCATTTGAGCTTCCTTTTTACAGTCCTCCTTTCAGCAGACGCATTAGATGAGTCCATCTTGCCCGCCCTGACGTGGCTTTTATTCCATCTCTCTTTAAAGAACCCGTTGCTCCATAAAGGCCATATGATGTTGAAGACAGTCGGAAGTGTCACTCGAGCGGCATTATCCTTCTCTCTTCTCTGTCAAAGCCAAACCGCTATGGCAGGCGTGACTCACTGAAATGCTGTACTTTCTAATGACACAAGAGCTGAGGCAATCCGACCTGACAGTCTTGCATAAATCCCGACCCTTCGATTTAAGTTGCTTGGAGGAGTGTCAACAAATCAACAGGAGGAGGCATTAAGGCTCTAGAGTAGGTGGGGGGGATTCTGCCTCTGAGAACTCATACCGAGGCGTCTCCCTTCACGCTGCGCTCAGCTGTGACGGCTGACATTGCCAAGTTTTATTTCTGATTCAGAAGCCTGCGACTTACATTCTCAACTTGTGATGAGGGCAAACCAGAACACTCAAGGCGGTTTGAGGATCTCAAGGCAGGACCTACAAATCACTGAAATTTAGTCTACAAACAAGAGTTATCTGTAGGGTTTTTTCATAAAAAGAAAATGTTTTTGTGCAGTTCGTAGCGTACCACACCGTTAGCCTGATACTTCACAAAACACAAGATGCACTACAATAGTAATTTCAGGACGTCTCGAGGTGGTCGTACAAGCATCAAGGAAACCTTAGGACACACCTGCGCTCCCTTTAAGATGTGGCCCCTCCTGTCTTTGACTCTCCACAGGCCTAGACAACCCAAAAATCTGCAGCACCAGTACAGGTCAACCCATCGTAGAGGTGCATGTGCCTCAGGCTTCATGTGCGTTATATTTGCATATTGGTGCAAAGCTGATATCAAAAGCCGCATCAGAATTAACTGATTCGCGCGGTCAAAGAGTTAGGGTACGTCAAAGAGCGTGTGTTATTTACTGGCGACATCTCCAGTGTTAAAGGGTTAAAACAAAAATCTGTTGGTCTAAAAATACAGATGACTCTCAAGTGACAAAGAGGAAGTGGGCTTGACGTATGGAAGAAGGACTGCTGGTTAAAAAGGTTTAAAGCTTCTGGCTCAAACCACTTGCAGCTCTGTTGCTTTGATGTTTTAGAGAAAAGCAGGGAGAGCTACAGCAAACAAGTGTCATTTTAGGATTACAGTTCAAGGCAAACAGAGAGGAGGAAGAAGAAAAGGAGGGACGCGGTGGTGGTGGTGGGGGGACATTTCCGAGAGAATGCTGTTAGGTTAAAGCACCTTCCACAGCGATGACACCTGTGGATTTTCTGCGCCACGGGGATTTAAAGGATCCAAAACGACATGGAGAGTGTGATGTGAGTGGGCCAGAAATTGAGGAGGACAAAGAAAAGGAGTCTGTTTGTAGAATACTGGAGGCTGGGAAGTCGGAGGGAAAAAAATCAAAGTCAAAAGTAAAAATATCTTTTCGTTGTACATCTCATTAAAGTGGAATTTACTCCAAAAGTTGCTGCTTTAAGTGATTCAGTTCAAATTAAACTATTCTTGAAACAAAGACTTACACATCTTGTTGTTTTAACCCTTTAACATCAGAGATACCTAAATAACACCCACTGTTTGACATACTGTAAATCTTTTACCGTCTACGGCATCAACATGAACCCGTTGGTTCTTACGGAAAAAGCCTTCTCATTCCAGCTTTGCACCTGATATGCAACACATTACTGACAAATAAAGTTGTATATTGGCGAAAAGGCGCTTTTCATCACGAGAGAATTAACTCATTTACATTGATGGTGTACAGACTTCACTATTGTAAAGTGTTCTTATCCATGCAAGGCTGCTTTTTACCGCCTCAGAATCCGCTGGAATTTCGTTAATTGCGTAATCAGATGAAGAGTTGCGGTAGTTGAAAGAACGTCAACACTGGAGCTAAAGCTACGATATCAAAGAGTTAAACAAAAGCACATTAAAATTTGATACTGTGAACTTATGGAATTGAACACTCAGTTGGCCCGCTACTGAAGACATATGTAAAGAATTCCTCTACCTTTACGCATTTCGTTAGTCTGGACCAGCAAGCTACACGTGATCATTTTCCAGGAATTCTGTTCTTTAGTTAAAGTTTATTTGGTTCTTTAAACTCTGTTTACCACTTCACTTTACCATTTAGCCCTTTAAGACCAGAACTTTAGATCCGGTGTCTTTCGACTACCATAACTCTTCAAGCAATTCATTTTTTTCCAGTGGATTCTGTTCTTGTTGTTCACCTTTCGGCTTGCCCCGTCAGGGCTCGCCACAGGTTTGGCAGAGAGGTTTATGTTGGATGACCTTCCTGACACAACCTTGTATTTTCAAGGCACAGGGAGACCAAGATAGGCAGTAGCGTAAATAGTCTTGCCTAGGAACCCACACTGGATTAAGCTCATTGCAATCCCTGGGAAGCAAACCCTGGTTTCCTGCGTGCTTGTCCTACACCCATCCATCTGAGGCATCCAGCTGCTCTCTAGTGGATTCTGAAGTGGAGAAAAGCGGCTTCGTGCAAATAGGCAACCCTTTACATTAGTAACTGGTTTCTATTGGCAAAAGGTCATTATGAATAGGCGTTTTTCTTCATGTCAGAATCAGCAGACTCACGTTGATCACGTAAACAATTGTTAAGTTATAGTATGTCAAAGAGCGTTGGTGTTTATGGGGTTAAACATCAACCAAAAAGGCCTAGAGTGAAGCATCAGGTGTATCCAAGCCCATCTAAAAACCAAAAACTCATTTACTAAACCTACATAATCTCTTCTGGGGTCACGAGGATGCTGGAGCCTATCCCATACACTTAGTTCTACAGAGTAAAGCTGTATTCCTCAGCAGCAACTTATGAGTTTAAAAATGTCAGTATTTGCAGTTGTAAAAGTGAATCAATGAAGCTAGAATAAAAATATGAACAATTTTGCAAAAGCAGCATTTTGAACAATGAGAAAAACATTTAATTCTGGTGTTGAGAAAGAACAAGAAAAAAATAATTTTTTTCTTCTCCAATACCAATCTGCAAATGGCAAAGTAAGCAAAAAGTCGTTACAATAGAGAATAATGGCAGACAAAAAGCACCAAAGCTGCCTGAAAAAATGTATTTGCAGTGAGAATTGCATAGTGCAGATCTCTGATAATTTTCTTTCAAAACTGCAACCACCCACAAGCTTCTGAGGCTCCCGCTGGCAAGCAATCCTGAGGAGAACAGATTCTACCCCAGCAGGGGCCACAGAGATCCAGCAGGAGAGAGTAAAAGAAGCCCATTCTGTTGATTAAATTTAGTTGATTTAGCTCTTTGGCGTCTTTTAGGGCGGCTTCAAGCTCCCAGATTATCAAACCTTTAAACGGTGTGTCTTTACATAGATCCTTCCTGCCTTATTTTGTATGCAAACAACTTTCTTTTTTCTAGACATTTGGGTAAACTCAGGTGGCTCTTTGTTTTTGATTGCTGTGTGGGATTTGTGATTTGCAGCTCTATGCAGTCACATTAAAACATAAATCTAGAGTCTCGCATATGTGCAATGAAGCAACTGCCTATTTGAATGCCACTTCAATCAAGCCATCCCATTTCTTGTTCCATTGTCTGATGAGGGCATAGCTAAAACGCATAGCAAATGTCGTGTTTTCATGTGCAATTTAAAAAAAAAAGAAATTGTTAGGTATGTGTTTTGCCTTTTTGTATGTCCTTTTTGCTTAATTGTCTGAAGGTGGCGGGGCTATAATGGGTAGCTATTGCTGTTTTCATTTTCTTATGCTACTTTGAAACAATTGTCAGGTTTTAGTTTTGCCACACTTCTTGTTTCAATGTCTGATGGGGGCGGAGCTACATCTGGACACTAATGCTGCATTTTTCTTATGCTTTTTATCAAAAAATTGTCAGATATTTCTATTGCCACCATTTTTGTAGAATTGTCCGGTGGGGGTGGAGCTAACACAGGTAGCTAGAGCTGTGTTTTCTTGTGGTACTTTCAAAAATTGTCAGATCCCCAATATATGGATGTGGTCTGCTACGGTGTTACAGTGGCACAACACTATTTTCTATATTAACTGAGAGGTGAACTGGCTCTATTGGGAAGTGAGCGAGTTTCTCAAATTATTTGGGGACTTTCAAGATCCTTTTGACAACTTACATTTAAAAAAAAAGCAGTTTTCGACAAATCTTACGAATCTTCCAGGTGTCTCTGGAGACTTGGCCTTGCTATTTGATTGGTAGTCTCCATATACTATATTTTATATATGGTATTTGGAAGCTCAAATTGAAGTTCATGTCTGTTCTTTCTGAACAGAAGCTGGTAATGCAGGCTCCACCCATCACAAAGCAGTCTTCACAGTTAGCTCCACCAGAAGCTGCAAAGACCAGAGGGAGATCTACCCCGCCATATTAAAAGTGTAAATGAATGATGCATGCGTGATGTTGCTTTTTTACCGGGTGGGATTGTAAAATAATGTTCTGATGTAATTAAAACATGACACGCTGTACTAGACTGAAATAGGCCAATAAATTGACTTATACTATTAAATATTTAATGATAAAATGAACAAAAAAGACTAAATGTAGATTTATTTGTAGTTTTATATGTAGTTCCAATGTTTTAAGTCACTTTTTTTGCTCTGACACAGTCTCATTCCTTGATAAAATAGATTTGAGTTAAATGCAAAAAAAAAAAACACAAGTGAAGACAGCAGCTGTTAACATGAATTCCTTTGCATTGATTTAAAGTAAAAATTCAACCTTTTTCTGTTCTTTTAAGATAAAAAATTAACCAAAGCTGACCAAAGCTGTGTTCAAAGTTTCAAATACTTCAACAAAAGAATAACTTCTTATAAAAAAAAAACACGCCATGCTTGACATGAGCAGATCCACCCTAAATTTATGGTAAATTTGTAGTACTTTACACTATAAGACACTGCTTGTCTATTAAGCTTTATTACAGTCAGCCTTCGGGTAAGACAGTTTTCCAGAAGTTTTTGCAAACATTAGTTTAGCCTTTTTCATCTTTATGTCAGCATCCTTTTTGGCCTTTGCCCATGAAGTCCACCGTGGGTTGAAGTCAACACTGGAGATACTTTCAAGATCAGCCTGAAGCTGTCAGTTTTTTTTTTCTTTTTAATGCTACATTTTCTTGTCTTTTTTTTCCAGACAATTTGTCCATCAATTTTTTTTTAATAGTTAGAAAAGTTATAAAAAGGATTTATGCCTATTTAGATTTTTCTTATATTTGTGAATGTGAACATTTTTGATGCTATCTTACAACTTTTTTTACAACTCAAATTTGTTAGAAAATGTTTGGATCCTTTCTCTATTCAATAAAAACCGTTTAACATTATTTTTTATCTTTTATACCTAAAATAACAAATTCCATTTTATAGATGTTTATTTAAACACTTTTTTTTCCAAAAGTCAAAGTATTTTTACTTTTATTTTGACAATCCTCACTAAATTTATAGTATTCTTTGGTATTTAGCCACTGTTTGTACACATTTCTATAATATTTATGACAAAAAAGAAACACAGTGCACACAAATCTGTCATGTACTTACTCGTAGACCTTCAGCTTGTAACACTGGCTGTTCAGAAACAGAAACTCCCAGTCCGTCCCGTAGTCTATAGCCAACTTTTTCTGCAGATCACTGAGGAAACACAACAAGCGCATTGACGTAACGCTACAATGCAGCCAAATCAGTACCCAGAAAACCTTCCTTGTACTAATATTTAGGATGTTACTATAAATTGTAAACTTTTTCCACAGGGTGGTTGATGCACTGTACTGTAAGGTTGCAAGAAAAAGTATGTGACCCCTTTGGGAGTACTAAAAACCAAGTAACCAAAAATGTGTTCTGATGTTTTTCTAAGTCACAATAGAAAATTAGTCTGCTTTAATTATTACCACACAAATAGATTTTTTCAAGTGTAAATTGATCATAACATAAAAATTCAGTGTAGAGTGGGAAAAGTAAGTGAACCTTTTAGACTGATTAGTCTAAATGATTAGTCCAGGGGCTAATAAAAGTCAGGCGTAAACCAGCTTGGAATTCTGCCCTTGTGATGAAGAAGCATTTATTTGTTTTAGCTATCCTGCCAAATAAAACATGACCACACGTGTTTGGATTTTGGCGTTCTTAAGAAAAAAAAGGGTCTGACCTGAACTTGTTCTTGTTAAAATCTCTAGAATGCGCAAACATGTTTACTAATCAATCTACAATAAGAATTACATTCAACGAGAACACACTATATGAACTACTATCCAAGTAATTCCAAAGGGTACAAATACTTTTTCCTGCTACTGTATTTTGAGTGATCAGTAAAAGGAAAGTAATGGAGAGGAAAGTTAGCATGACCTTAATCAGTCAAAGGAAAAGCTTTTAGGCGAAACATTCATGGACAACAGTTTTAATAACTGTATCAACAGTGTAGCATTAGTTTCTTCGCCTCTTTGAAGCCCAATTTCGATGCAGTATTTCCAATTATCTGAGCTGGCGAGGGCTGCTCTTTGTCACTAATGGCAGATAAGGCAAGTGAGGCCTATCTCCAATGGTACACAAGCCCACATTTCCATACCGAGAATTCAGCGCTGCTAATGGCCTTAAGAAATGGTTGGGGAGGGTGATTGTTCCGCTTGAGGTTGATAAGGTAGGGTGGCATCACGGGGGAATGGAGGGATGCTGGATAGGAGTCAAGGAAGCGATGATGGTCGTGTAACTGCGCGTGCGAGAGTCTAAGAAGGGCAGAAGTCATGGCATTCATGTCTGTTGTCGTTTCCTTTGTCTGATCTGCACTTTAAAACGTAAATTAGGAGAGAGTTTGTTTTATTTACAGCAGTTCAAAAGTGGATTTAAGATGTTAACACATCTATATCTGTATAGATATAACCTTTTCCACCTTCTATTATTCGTTGATAGACGCTTCTCTAGCAAAACCTGAGGATTGTGGCGCAAATTTGCATATGGGAGGAGCTACCGTCAAAAGCTTAAACAGCCTTATTACTACATTGCAGAAGACATGGGCGACGTAGAGAGAGCATCATAGGGTTATTTATATTGGAGAGCTCAAAAAAGACACGATAAGTCGCCATGTCTGGATTTAGAAAATCATTGGAAGACTCTCCCACCATCTTCACCATCTGATGGCCACTTTCAGCCATACTTCCGTCTCTATGTGACATACAATACAAGTCATCTAAAAGACATAGAAATGACAAAAGAGTCATAAAGTTCAGGACAAAAACTGCAACAATCAGCTTATATCCAATGTTGGCTTTGGACTCTTCCTCCTGATCACATCATCAACATGTCACTATTTAAAGGGAAAGTCAGTCAAGCATCAACGGGTTATTAAGTTGTCCGGGCAAATATGCACTTATGACATATGCTGGATGCTGTCGTACGATGCTCTTACGCTGCACTCAAGTTGTTAATAAAGCATTAGTCACAACTGCCCCCACAGCTGGACACAGGCTGTCTAGCAATGACAGACAGCCCATTTGGTCCACAGGTTTGGCTCTTTTTTGCCCACAAACAACCTGCACCTAGCCATGAGGGCAGTTGTGACTAAGGCAAAAGCTGTGTTCCTAATTGATGCAACACTACACCCAAGTCCAGATACTTGAATATTTTGGCCTGCGCCAAAAATGTTGGCACTTAAAATGCCCACAAACAACCAATCGCTGCGCTGTACCACATTGACGTACATTGACTTAACTTTGAAAGTGGTTCCCCCTGACCTGCAAATAGCAATTGGTGTGAATGTAAGGTTAAGGATGGGAAAGTTATACGAGTCTCTCCACGGTTTGTAGCAAAGCACATCTCTGACATGTCAGCGTCATATGATCCCGGAAAATACACTGAAGCAGATTCAGTTTTATGCTGTCTATATGTACAACAATTTCCCCGATGCTTTTTAGACCAGCTTTTACATTGTTACTCAGTGTATGATGGCTGGAAGTCTGTTATTTTCATTCTTCTTTTACAGTTCGTTTTAGAGTGATTGCAGCAACATTTTCTTTTGATTCTACAGTTTTGTTTGTAACTTACTATTTAATTGTAATTTTTGTCATTGTGCTTTTACTTTGTCTCTCTCTTTAAAGTACTTCAAATTAGTGTGGGCGTGAATAATGCATGACAAAATAAACTCGCCTTGCCTTGCAGCAAGGAGGGCAAAGAGCCATTAGAGAATACATAAGGTCAGATCAGCTCCTTTTTACTGTTTTTCTCAGCATGCAGGCATTTTTCTTTTGTTTTGGGGGGGAAAATGTTGACCTTTTGGTAACTGCTATGCCCGTGCTTGGCGCTCCTTATAGTAATAAACATTCTGCAAACCCAAAGGGTCACAGAAACTACTTATCAGCTTTTTTCTGGCTGGCTCACACCTCTTGGAAAACACAGTAGGGTAAGTATGTAGCATGGATGTAAATCTAAACTTTTTCTTTCATTTTCCTTGTTCTCAGCTGTTGTGATCACTTTAAAGCAACAGGAAGCTTTTGCTGTTAAAGTTTGAGGAGTGAAAAAAAACTCTAAATTTACACTGCATATTTAAGGTGATCCCTTGTGCTCACAGCTACAACTAGATTTTTTTAAATTGAGATTTAGTTATGAACTTAATTTAAAAAATGAATTGAACTATTCTGGATCTTTCCCATTCAGGCACACTCCCCGGCTTAAAATACGCTGGAAGTAGCACCCCTCCGCAGAGCACAGTGGGCAAAAAAAAGCATTTGTTTTCCTTCATTAAAAGTTGCCTTAGGTATCACACAATGTAAATTCATTACTGTGCATCTTTCCACAGTGCTTTAGCACAGAGGGACATTGACCTACTTGTAGTGCACCAGTGGGGCTGTGAGTGCCAACAGCACCGCAAGGGATTGATTACTCACTGTTCCTGACTCCACTCAGACTCTTTTTTACTGCAGACACGGCTAGCGTGAACATCCATGCAGCAGGGGGCAGTGTCGATTCCGTTTTAGGCGATATGATCAGTCAGGGCTAGCGATCCTGTTTTGGGACCAGTACCATACCAAACCTCTAAAAGGCGGGTCAGGGGCCAGTATCCAGTTACGACACAGTAGAACTCGTTCAGGTCGTTGGCGAGGCGTCGGTCGTTGATGGAGTGAGGGGAAGAAAAGTCCCTGTTTCTGCCCAACAGTTGCAATTCTTCCACTTTCCAAAAAATATTCCCGGTAGCGCTGTGCGTAGTCCGCGCTGAGGAAGACAGACAAGTGCATCGGCCCATTTTCCTCTCTTCCGAATGAGCAATGGTGAGCGTGCCTTTGACCAGAATTTCCAGAGTTGGAAGCAGAAAGCAGGTGTTTTGAACACAGAAGCCCGAAATATGCATATCTGCGTCTTTACAGTCTTGCCACTTGAAGTGGTCCCTTCTGTTCAAAGTGCTTTAGAACTAGAGAGTACGTAAATAAATCAAGGGGGCAGTGTGACTCCGTTTAGCCATATGATCCATCAGGGCTAGCGATCCCGTTCTGGGGCCAGTGTTGTGCCACACCTCCAAATGTCAGTTTTCAAGGACAATGAGAAAGCTACCAAAAGAGCCAATTTTGGAGGCCAAATGGACTGTAGCACGACCCACTAAGTGTGTTGTGAGTAGGCCCATTCTTTATTTTAAGTCCTGGTTAGATATGCCACCCTGCTAGGAAAGTGAGAAGCAAAATGCACTGTTCCCAGAAAGTGTTGAAGCTTCAGGCAAAAACATGTGAGAATAAAAACAAACCCCTTCCTAATTCTTTATTTTCCCTTACCTTATTTCCATGTTGACGGTCTCATAAGCTTCTTCAACCTTCTTCAGATTGGTTGCCTCCCACTCTGCAACTAGACAAAACAAAAGGTCAGGCAAATTAACAATTCAGAGCTGTTGCCTGTCATCAGATCAGGTTTGCCAAAGAGTGGGCTCTTAATATCAACTAGCTTATGTAGGATTGTGACAAGAAGAAAAACACAGGCATACAAACACTAAATGCTATTTATAGATATGCAGGGAAGCGAGTTTATTAGTCTCTTGAAATGGCAAATTTTGTTAAATGAGACTGGAAAAAGGAATATGTTGACAACGGAGCCAAAAACATGTTTTTTTTCTAATTGAAAACACACTTGTCACAATGGTACATTTTAGCAAAAAAAGAAAAACAGAAAAGCCTTGTAATTTTTACAAAATGACTACGATGCCACATGACATTTTAAAATTCCCCAAATCCAAGTCCAAAGTTCACCTGGTTTAACTTTCAGCACATGTTCAATGCCCATGCGTTTTGCACATTGAGCCTAAAAACGGTCTTAAAAATGTGCATAGCTACGCATGAATGAGAGAGTTTCGATCGTGGAAGCCCAAAATGCACGTTTACACGCATTTGACTTTTCATTGGAAGTGGTCGATTAAACTTGTGTTGCAGTGTTGATGTAGCCTTATAGTTTACCTTAACTTACAATTGTTATTACACAAAGATGAACTCGGTAAAAAAGGAAAAAATATAAAAGAAATAGAAAAGAGAAAGCTATCAGTATCTTTTCAATAAGGTGACAGTATAGACAAAATGCTACTAACCTCCATTAGCATGTACTGGCAGCTAACAGGCTAAAGCTTTAGCTACAGCTTAGACTAATGGTCTGATTAATAGCATGCTAAAGCTAGCTAGACATCAAGTCGATTTTTAAAATCTTATTTTTTTTGTGTTTTATTAGAGATTGTTGCTTTATATATTCATCAAAAATCATGGTAGAAATTGATACTCTAAGCATAAGTATGGAGCCATTTTTCTTCTCGGTAGTAGAAAACCTCAACGACAGCAAAATAACATAAAATGCTCTACACTGCATCAGAATCAGCTGGTTTACGCTGAATGTGTTTATACTTTACGACTGTGCCTTGTTGCAAATAAGAACAAAGCTTAATTTGTCAGCTTCAGAGAAAAACATTGATGCAAACCATCTGATCCTGGGGTGGAAAAAAAGAGACTTTGCACTATTACGGCACTAAGCCAAAACCTCACGCAAAACACAGGCTTCTTGAACTATTGTAACCTTTCAACCATTGACACAAATGACGTATTTCCAATAGATTCTGATGAGAAGAAAAGCGGCTTTGCGGTACAGAAGTGTTTTACTCAAACAAGGTAAATCAGCTGATTCTAACGCGGAGAAAAGTGGCTTTGTGTTGATATGGCACAACTCTCACATCAGCTACCTCTGATGCAGAGAAAAGCGGCTTTTCACCAAAACAGTTTATGCCAAAAAAAAAACAAAAAACAGAAAAACACACAAAACACACCCTCTTTGAATTACTCCAACTCTTCAACGGTCTATGCAATTAATGTAATTTCAACAGATTCGGATTCAATTATCGTAGTTCCAACATGTTTTTTTGCATCAGCGTCAGCTGGTTTATGCTCACGGCATGAACACTTTACAATTCTAAAGTGTTGCATCTCAGCGCAAAACTGCTTATGTCAGCTTTAAGAATCTGTTGGAATTACGTTGATTGCATTAAAGGTTGAAGAGTTACTGTAATTTAAAGAACTTTAACACTGCTCCAGCGTTAAGGGTTAAAAACATGCAAAAACAGTAAAATCGTGGCCAAATAATTCTGACAATGTACTGTGTTTAAAAACCCTAAATTAGAAGTTAGCGTTGTTGAAATTAGATGATCAGAAATCTTCAAAAGGCTCCAAACCGACTGCCTGGGCTCTTCAATGGTTTTTTTTTTACTGTGAATTCACTGAGTTCCTGAAAGTAGACAGGTTTGTCTTTGACGTCAGAGAAATTCTCACTGGGGCCTGGCACTGTGGCAACAGAGGGGAAATGTGCATGTGGTGAGGACCAACAGGGAAGCAGTGACAGCTCTGGCCTGCATGTTAATTAGTATGTTTCTTGCATGTGGTCTAAGCTGGTTTTAAATAAACACACACTCCCCACTGAAAACACACACAACAAACTCAACTCTAAATGACGACTCTTTGCTGAACTTAATAAAGATGCCTCGTTTACCAAAAAATAAGCAAGCTCTGACTTTTTCCTGTGATGTAACGCCTATTTAAAGCACCTATGAGGGCAGATTTCTCCCTAGCCTGCCCCAAAATCACAATCACAGCCTCACATTCTCGGCCTTTTACTCACAGATATGTGCACACTCTCCAATCACTGGGATCAGCTATGACAAAAGGAGACACTGAATCCCATGTGGGTGACTTGTGACCCATCACTGCAGCTCTGTTGTAAACGGAGTGGTGATGGGGGGGGGGGAAGCAGCCAGGCGTACAGAAGCACCTAAGGCAGGAAACGCAAAGCAAGTCTGTTTCATGGCCTCTGCACCAGTCGGCCCAACATGACCTGGAGACAGAGCACAGCCTACCAATAGGGAGGCTACCAACAACTGTGAGGATTGGATTAATCCGAATGGAAAAGACGATGTAGAAATGACTGAAGGAACGCCAGCCTGAACTGGTAATAAAGCCTTCTTTGTTTTTGATCTGATGGACTCATCAAGGTATTAGTTATATACAAGAGGCGCATCATTGTTTCTCTCTAGATACAGTGTATTCATGTAGAAAATATAGGGCAAATGATGTTGAAGCTAATCTGACCAGTAGATGATGTTTTTCCTCCTCGGGAAGTGCTCACTGGAAGCTATCAAGAGGGTTGTTTAGTCGCAACGGCTGTGTACAAAAATAGAAGACGAGGAATACACTGTGCAGTAGAAGTAATCTTCTGCTGGATCTCTCCCGTGTATACACAACTTGAGCCGCAGACGAGCCTCTGGTTTTATTCTTCTTCTTCTTTTTTTTTTTTTTTTTTGTACTCGCAGGTGGATCAATAGGCGTGACAGTTCCTTTGCAGGAGTCGACGGAACGAGACAAAGACGATTCCAGTGAGGAAACTCTTACCCCACAAACAAACTCCTCGGCTTGATTATGTTCAATGGCAGAGTCATGGAGGAGGGCAACATGCCGCTTTTTTCCTTCAAAAACAAACTGGCAGCTTGTTTTAGCTTCTAAGCTGATGACTGTACTTTGCTTAACTTTCCACCAGCTAGCTTCCATGATTTTCCCTCCTTTTGTCCGAAATGTTCATGTTTCAGTTTCAGCATTTCTAGAAATCACCCTAAAGCCTTAGCCACATAAACCTGTACAGGTTTGACCGCTGGTTTTGTTATGTTTTTTGTTTTTTTTTGGTTGCTTTTTTTTTTATAAGGTCGCATCTAAAAGACCAATCCCAAATGAAATGACATTTTTGTGTTTGTAACATACTCTTGAAGCATTTTTCTGATGATGGAGGACATATATAAAGTAAATTAAGCTTATAGTTGCATTTTTGAGTATTTCTTTATTCAAACTGGTGTCAATCAAAAGCAGACCAAAAATGTACTTTGAAAAAGATTGTATTCAGAACATAGAAAATACACCGGGCATGGCAGAAGCTCCCTGACCCGTTCAAGTCTGATGCATTCACTTGTAGGCAAATACATCCATTTAAGTCTTTGTTTTCCTCGTCTGAGCTGGAATCTGGATCAAAACTTTAAGGTTGGATTGGTCCAAATTGGTCACAATTTTAGTTGTACCTGAAATGTTAGCTTGGGGGTGTGAGAGGTTGAAAGCTAGAGAGGGAGCATGTAAACAGAGAGCTCTCAGCAACAGGGAGGTGAAGGGGTGCGTGCCACCCACAACTCAGAGGTGAATTTCTAATGAACTGCCATTCTACAGAAACTATGTCCTAGAAAACAACAGAGGAGTCCTGATTGTGGCTAAAACCAGGATAATCATAATTAAAAGACCATTGGGAACGCTATTAAAATACATCAAAAGATGATCGGAGTGGGACTTTAAAGGGAGCGCAGGTGTGTCTCACAGTTCCTTTGAAACTCATCCAGCCACCTAAACGGACGCCACATATGTGTATTGTGAAATTAGGGCTGTCAAATTGTCACAATTAATGAATTACAGATATTTTAGTGTGTTATTTTTTTACCTGTTACATATTGAAGTTCAAATCATTTTTCACAAAAAGCAGACAAAAAGCGTTGGGTTGTCATGGTAACAGCGAGCATGCAGTGGCAGCGTTCTGCTATCGCTTTTTCCTCTGAGGAAAGCGATTGTCAAGAGAAATGCAACAAAGTGTCATTTCAGAGGAAAGGGTTACCTTTACTGCATGCTTTTATCCACATGATGAAACACAGTCCAAAGTATAAAAAGTTAAATTCCTCTGGTGTCACTTCCTCGTGTTTAATTTCATCTCTCTTTCTCTTCTGCTGCATCTCTGTCTTCTAAATGATCAAATTCACCAAAAAGATCAAAGGAAACTCTAGAATCCCTAAACGTCTTTTCCACTGTTGTGATAAACTGTGGAATAAAGTATGCCAACATATGAATTATGGTATTAATAAGAAGTTTGTAAGTATGTAAATAATAATAATAAAAAGAAACCTTTTTAGTTATTATGATCTTTTACTGAGCCACAATCTCACAAATTTAAACCAAAGTACCTGAAATGAGGCTTTTCACAGAAATTATTAGGTTTAAAATATTTGCGATTAAATTGTTTTTTTTGGTTTAATTGATTACAGGTCAATGATTAATTAATCGCACAAAAAAATTATCACATGACAGCACTACATGAAATACCTGTGAGGCTAATGTAAGTTCTACAAACTTATGACGTACGGGTGACGCTGTTGTACAGTTGTTGTCGTGCCTTATGCCACTCTATGGTCGTAAGTAAGATACAAGTACTGGCTTCTTAGTGATCACGCACGAGAATGCTGCATGCATGGGGTGTCTGTAGGATGTACAACATGCCTTTATCTCACCTACTTCACGTCTACTTACCCTTGGTGTTGTGTAGGTGTTCACTAAAACCTGTCGCATGCCAGTAGATAAAAAATGTGTGATCATTCTACGGGTTCACCAAGCTTGATATTTCATAAGACCACCTGCATGCCTTGTACGTGTTTAACCTTTTTTTTTCCCCACAGACAGCCCGTCTCCACCTGCAAGGACATTTGTGACTAAGGCCTAAGTTCTTGTTAACTCCTTATATCATCTAACAAACCTACTCTTACTGCAAAAGCAAAGAGGACTAAAATATAGCTTGAAGACTGCAGTGATAAAACTTTGAAGACAGATTGCAACAATGAACAAGGCTAAACACTTGCTAGGGTGGAAGATGATTGGTTCTTTTTAAAAGAGTAACTTTTAGATCTTAAAAACAGATTAAAGCAAACGCAGATTTCTCATAAAGTAGAAATATTAAATGCAGCAAGAAGAACAGCATTTTGAGTGATAGCCCACGTTTCCTTATGTTCCCTCCGTGTCCAAACTGTAGCAGAGGCTGCTTGGAGTTGAGAGGAGGTCAATGTAGCCCCCTGCATAATCGTTGTGTTAGAGTTTCTGATGATATTAGGGCTGAGTGAATAACAGTAGCAGGCAGAAATAGCATCATGCTTTGAACTATCAGAGCATTTCAAAGCCTTGTTACTGAATCAGTTTGTAGTCATTCTCCCACGCTCAACTGGTACTTTCTTTTTCTTCATTTTTCTTCAAAGTGAGTGAAGGACAGACGGGAAACAAAGCAGAGCATGTTCAGAAAAATAGATAAAAACTTGCAGGTTTATATATAAAAAAAAACACACTACAAATTCAAAAGCTTTATATAATTCAACTAAAATGTTTGTAGAATGTGTTTAACAAAAAAAAAAAAGATTTTACAACATAGTTTTAGCTAACAAGTAACATTTTCAATAGAAATCATGAAATAAACACAGCATTGTTATGTTTTCTTGGTCTGTAAATGCTTCGCAGCATTCACACAATAGTGATTCTCCTACTTTCTTCATACTTTTCATTGATATTAAAACATTTTGCACTTTAAAATTTTAAACAATTTTGATGATTTTTTTTCACTAATTTCTTCAAATTCTTTCTGCACTTTTCAAACCTTTGCAATATTGGTATCAAAACATTCAGGACATTCATGCTTGTACTTATGGTATTCATACTTTATACACATTTAAAATTTTTAAGCAATATTTACCTTTTTTATCATGAAATTCTTCAAATTTTTTGTTCACTTTAAAAACCTATGCAATATTGGTATTAAAATGTTCAGCACATTCAGGACATTCATGCTAGAACTAATACATTTTAGTTAAGCTAATAATTTAGCATGCTAACTTTTTGTTTTTCATTTAGGATATACTGAAGTTTTTGGGCTATTTTGAAATTAAGCTAACATTTTAGCAACATGCTAACTTTTTTCGCTAATTTGGCATATAATGAGGTTTTTTGGGCTAATTTTGAGTTAAGCAAATAATTTAGCTCATGCTAACTTTTTGATTCTCATTTGGCATATACTGAAGTCTTTTGGGCTATTTTTGGGGTTAAGCTAATATTTTAGCAACATGCTATTTATTTATTTTTTTTTTACTAATTTGGCATATACTAGGATTTTTTTGGGGCTAATTCTGAGTTAATCAAATAGCTTTGGCATCTTCAGCTAACATCCTTAGCATATTCAACAACCACTTTCAGCAAACAGCATTCACACTAGCATTATCAAAGGTAATGCAACTTTTCTAGTTTTAACTGAGTTTTATTTTTCAGTTAACTCCTTGAAACCTAAACACCAAAGATGTTGGCAACCAAAGAACACACACACTTTAACCTATCGTAACTGTTTGATCCAAATATGAAATTCTTGGGAATCTGCAAATTCCTATTTATCGTGGATACTTCACTATGTAAAGTGTTGCATATTGTTGCATATCCTGATTACACCCTGTGTGGGTGAGGTTTAAGGTTTTTTGAGCATTCTGGTTGAGAACATCCGGTTCTGGATGTTGATGTCAACAGCCAGGTCCTCTTGAATGTTACGCTAAAATACTACATTTCTCTTATGTTTCATAAGCCAAATAAGCATTAATGTGTTATGGTAGTGAAGTATGCTTAAGTCAGTCCAATCAACTAAATTATTATTATTTGCCTTCCAAGATGAAATGTCTGTTCTTTGTCCTGCGTTTTGTTAAACACATTTCGCCCACAAGTGCGACTTATGTATATTTTTTCCTTGTTTATAATGTTTGTTTTCTTTTTTAACTACAGAGCAATTTATAGTCCAAAAAATATGGTACACGCCATTTACCATTCCATTAAATATCGTCTGACTATGACCCAAAAAAGCTTTAGAACCACTGATCCAAAACACAATTGTATCAATTTCTAGAACTCCTTCGTCAAATAGTTTTAAAATCCAGTCCAACAAATCCTAAAATGCATCAGTTTCAACGACGGTCCTCTAGGATCAGTGCAGCAGCAGCAGCCTGCAGCTCTCCTTATTACTGAGATGTGTAACTAACATTTAAATGGAGAGAGGGACCAATGAGTAGAATAAACAGTCTGTCTGGAGTGAGTTCACTCTGTAGCGACTGGGTGCTGTTAATGAATATGCATGAGGTAACAAACGCCTAGGAGCTGACCTACTTCTGTGTCTCCTCTGCTCATGACTTTGTCCCCTTCTGGGGTAAACGCTGTCATCTTGCAACATCCTGTAATGGCAGGAAGCACGCCACTCTCGTGTACAAATCAACATGCTCCCGACTGACGCTTTTGGAAGTGATAATGACTGTGTGCACTGGGAGCACGCTCAGTTAAGTGCTTTTTGTGAATGAATAATCAAGAAGTTCTAATAACAGGTAGCTCAGTGAATGCTGTTTTGCAAAATGCGTCAGGTTTCCTTGCGTAAATATATAGAATTGTAAAGTAGTCTGAGAAAATAAAACCCAATGGCTGTTGTGTTTACCTTGATGCATTTAGCCAGGAGGTAAGACAGTGAGGAGAAATGTAGTAAAGGTGTGATGGGGAAAAAAAGAAAAGTGTGCAAAGGAGGACTCTCGACATAACTGGGGCTCCACACTGGAGAGTAACCGTCTGCACATTTTCTTAAAATACATTTATTTGGGTTCATTCTTGTGCTGTTCCACAATCAGTTTAGAAAATAAAAAGAAAAAAATTATATCTCTATATGCTTGTGTGTGTTTTGGGAAGTTGACTAACCAACTAAATCTAATATCCAGCTGATTGATTGGTTTATTTCAAAATACATAGATAGAGGAATAATACATTGATTCAGAATCAAATAAAAAAAAAATACTATCTTCCTGGCATTATAAATAGACATATTTCTACTTAAACATTTTGATTTACTTTTCTTTCAATTAAGAGTTAAACAGGAGCTGTTTAGCCAAGCCGACACTTTTTCAAAGATTTTCTTTGATGGCATCAGAGGTTTTACCAGACACATTAAGCACAGTGTCGTCAGCATACATCTGAAGGCCAACGTCACGACACACTTTGGGCAAATAATTTAAGTACATACTGAAGAGAATTGGTCTAGTATGGTTCCATGGTGGATTCCAGTCTTTATTTTACCAGTGGAGAAGGTACATTATCTATTAAAAATTGTTCTTGCCCTTTCACGTATGAAGTAAACCATGAAATTGGCTGGTGTGACATGTTAAACACTGACAGCTTAAAAATTACAAGGTTGTGGTTTACGGTGTCAAATGTTTTCTTTAAGTCCAGGAATACAGCACTGTGTTCTGCGTCCTGATTGGCTGTTGACCTTGTAAATAAATCTGTCTCCAATTCAGAATGTATTCAGTTTCCCAAATCTACATAAATCTCAGATCCCAATTAGATCTTTCTTTTTTATTCTATAAAATTGACTTATTTTCTTGTAAAGGTTTGAGTTTTGAGAGTTAATACATGAGAGAAAAGTGTCAAAAATGTTAATGTCTGAGAAAAGTGTGTATAGTGTGTAGTGGGGAGTTTTACAGCCTTAAAACATCTATCAATGTAGAATTCTGTGATTATTAGTTTTCTGCAAACAAAAGCAATATAAAAACTACTTGTAATATCACAGTATTAATTTTATATCTGGTAAAGATATTAAAAAGTACTTTAATAGACATCTAAAAATATTTCACGATTATATGATTACTAGTAGATATGTAGGACACTACTATATGCAGATATCCAGTGTACGAGGAGAATTTTACATTAGTTCTGTAATTGACATCTTAAGCCCGGTGGGTCAAGTAACAAAGATAAAAGTTCTTATTGGTTTTCAACAAAACATATAACCTAAATAACACACACTGAGATGCCATAAATCTTCTGCTGTTTATGCAAAAATGAGCCTGGACTATGCTCTCAGTGTTGGTATTTTATGAAAGAAACCCTGTTATGTCTCCTTTATTAATTTTAATCAGACGTAACTTCTCAGTAACTTCTACAAATCAAAAACTTTGCTTCGCCAAATCCTCGTCATCTGCAAAAAAACAAAAAAAAGTTTCCAGAAGTTTTTACACTTTTTTTTAAACTGAATTTCTGGAATTTCAATGTGAAAACTAGGTTTTTCAAAAACCATTGAACGCCAACTTCATCCCTGTTCGCAATGGTCCTTGAAAATATTGTCTGACATCAAACAGGCCCGGTTGAAGACCACTGGTTTACGCGATCAAAGGGAATCAGCTTATTCTGACGAGGAGAAAATGTGCTTTTTGCTTGCGCCATTATGCAACCTTACAAACTGTTGCATGACGGCAGCTGAAGATGGAAGCTTCAAGAGTCTGTGATTTGAAATGGTTTCTCGGTCGACCGCTTCAGGGCCCTGCCAACTGCGTCTGAAGGACAGGTCACCATGGCGCACGGGGGTCAGAGGTGGTGCTGAACAGCACATTAATAGCAGCCTCCCCCTCCATTTTAACATTTCACTACTAATTTGAAAAAGTGCTGAGCAGAGCTTTTAATTAACATCCGCCCCTCAACAAAAGTTTGTAACCTGTCAAAGTGCCAATACCCACGATGTCTCGCACAGTAGAGCTCAGCCGGATCAGTTCATTTGCTGAGTGCTGGAAATAAAGAGAGGCAATTAAAAGGTTTGTTTTTATAGGAGACAGATCTTTTCTTCTTAATTATATGTTGTACACATGGCTGTAATTTATGGGTAAATTTTGTACCAGAAGACAAACAATAAGCATTAAAAGCTTGGATTCATTTAATTACGTTGCCTACGATTTTCTTTTTCTCATTTTATGGTTGGAACGACCCCCTCTTCTTACGAGTCGGCTATTTTTAGAAAAATTCTTATATCTTAAGATGCAATCCTCACTAAATTAGATCAAAGTGAACCACGCTTCAAACACACTTAAAGTTAATTCATTTAAATGACTTTCAGCAGCCGCATCTAAACAAATACAATGACAAAAATAGCCCCGCTTTAAATGCACTTGCTTCAAGGTTGTTACATTTTTTAAAAGAGCTTTGAGAGAGTGTGACTTTTTCTGAGTTTCATGGTGCATTACAGCATTGAAAAATGGGGTTTAAGAGACTCTCTAGTTTTTTTTTTTCAGGTCCAAGATAGAGAAGTAGATCGAAATGTGCAAGAAAGAAGAACAGAGGAAGCAAAAAGAAAAAAAAGGCAGGTGCACCCTGTGCTCCAGGCTTGATGAGACCACAGGAGAAGATGCTGCAAAAAAAAGCAGTCAACCGAAACTGCTGTGTGCTGCTAGAACCCTGGTGGCTCTCGCCCTGCTGCAGCGCACAGAGAATTAAAACAACGAACAGAGAAAATCTTCCCTGCACCTTAGAAAAAGCTCCACTGCATCTGCACTTCAATGGAGCCCTTAAGCGAGAGCAATGACAAATCTGCAACCTGATACCTCTTTAGCTGGCAGGAAATGAACTGGTTGTTAGGAAAAAGGAGAAAGAGGGCAAAAAGTTCATTTTCAAGTATTCAGAGTGACAGTTATCAGCCAGGAACGAGTTACCAGGCCATGCTCCGTGGGCAAAACAAGCAGCATTAGCAATGCAGATGACACGTGCTCTCTGTTGGAAACAGATGAGCTAGCATAAAAGCTACAGCAGACAAAAGCCAACCCGTTTAGCTAGAGCTCAGCAAGCGTCGGGTTGAAATGGGAGTGGTGACGATAGCACTCTGGACAGCGCTGGCTTCCCCAGCTAAGTCAGCACCACGGAGAGAGCTTGCTGACCAGGGAAAACACATCCCAGAGAACAAATGCAACCAATTATTAAAATAATCATGTATTTTGTGGCATAAGCACCAATTTGGCAGAAAACCATGCTTGAAGAAGAAAATACAACATTTTAAAATATATAATATGTAGTAACCTCTGAAGTTAAAAGACTGCATTTTGTGCATTAACACCCCATATTGTGGAGATTGGGGTACACAGATATTGAATAGGTTACTACAGTTAAGTGTATAGCGACCATCTTCACATGTCTGCCATTTTGGATTATTGTTAAATAAGGAATCTGATTACTACGTTCACACAGCCGTCTGCAACGTGTGTTCAAGTGACCAATTCCAATGAAAAGTCTTTCTAAACGTCCATATATGATCGTTTTGGGTTTCCGCATTTAAAACTCTTGCATTCACATGTTGCTACGCACATTTGTAAGCCTGTTTTGAGGCTTTATGCACAAAACCTGCGGCCATTAAACACACGTTGAAAGTTAAACCAGTTGAACTTTCACTAATCAGGGATTTGGTAGTGACGCATGGGTAATGTCCTCTTTGATTCACAGAAGTACCAACCGTTTCAAAATTGATTATGAAAGCAAAATTAATAATGGCATTTTGTGCCCGGCTGGAATTCTGACACCAATTTATCAAAATCTGTTAAAGAAAAAGCCTCAGGCAATATTCACGAGATTTGCACTGCTTTGCCTTTTCGCACCAAGCCTCTTCCAACTGCGAGTACATGTGCTAGTGTGGGGTAGCGACAGTCCAGTGAGAAAGCGTATGCTAAAAGCGCATTCAAGAACCCGCATTCAGCACATGCCTGGTGTGTACGTAGCATCAAGGTACATCCATGTCAAATTTGGTGTACCACAAAATGCAGGATTTGTCTGAAATATCAACCCAACCAGCTCCGCTGAACAGAAGAAAGCCTTCGGTGACGATCAAGGCTTGAGTTATACATCAACCAGGCACCCAGCCTGAGGACTTCAGAGGAGTTTTAAAATCTTTATTTGGTGTAGTTCACTTAGCAGTAGTGACATTTCTTTGTTCTGTCCTTTCATGAGATACAGTGAGGACTGCAGAAATCCTCGTGATAGGCTGTCGGTTCCTGCACAGGAATTCATTTTGTCGATTCAACGGCACTCTGAGCGGCGCTTGACAAAAGCCTCAACAAATAGGGCCTTTTCATGACATGTCATACAAATCAGCAAAATAGAGGGCCAGAGAAGCAAAGACAAAAAAAGCATGAGTACACGCACACATATGAGACCGCTGGCCCAGCTGTGTGCTCAGATCAAAGCACAGAAGCAACACAAGTTTGACAGAAGTAGCCTGTAGAGCAGTGAGTAAGGGTAAAAGGTTATACTGGAATGGGGGATGGAGGACATGTTTTGCAGCAGATTGTGGATGTGAGGGAGAAGTCTTGAGAGATGTTTTTTATACTTAAACTGGCTGGGAGATGTTACCAAGATCAACGCCACCATTGTAGAGCTTTCCTGGAGGGCCGAGCAACTCCACCGATCAGCCAGTAGAAATGAGCCTTGTAACCTATGGTCTTCCCACTGGCAACAAGTCCTTGTGACTACATGAGTACAATACACAGCATATCTCTCTGCACTGAAGCCTAATCAGGGAGAAGAAAGAGCGACAAGTGTGAATCAAATTGTCACGCCATGGCTGGCGATACCTCGGAGGATAGCTCTCCTTGGCTCTTTTTATCAGTGAGCTCGGTTTTCATGAAATGTACTCCATGAGAGCCTTTTGCGGATATTTTAGCCACGAGATTAATGAAAGAACATGTGATAGACATTTATTTTTTACCATTTTTAGGTTGCACTTTCTTCATTGCAGAGTAAAAAGACAGTGGTAACAAGTTGGTAATATCGTGTACCTACCACAATAATACAAAGTTGCAAATTGGTAAAAACACTAGGAGTTACCTGTTTACATTATGCAATCAGTAACAAAACCTAGGTTATTAGAATGTAATAAAATGCAAACATTTGGTAATACCATGTATATATTTGATATTACTTTCATAATTACATGGTAACTTTCTTACTACAAACTTTACGTATTTTTTTTTATCATTCTTAAATATCACCATTTCCCATATAAGTTTGTGATACTGTGCAATATACATTACAAATAGATCATAATAGTGGCTAGTTTTTTTTTTCTTTTTTTTACACCATGCAATGACTAGAATAAAACGATTGAAAAAAATTGAAAATAATTTGTTAATAAAATGTAATAACCAAATTTATACAAAATATGAAATAAACAAAACTGTTAATAGGCTATAACATTTTTGTTATTGTGCAATTACAATCCTTTTACCATATTGTAATGTGAAGTGTGACATTTTTAAATTTAATAATTGAAACAATTTATGAATTGCACTGTAAAAAAAATCAAATTCTAAATATCTACTGTGTTTTATGGCATCTGTTAGTTTGATACATAACAATTTAACTACACAATTTTAGCAATGTTATAGGTTGGTGATAATAGTGTGTATTACCTGTTTACACTATGCACTTGTTTAGATAAAACCCAGGTTATTGTGTGGTAAGAAAAATATAATAATTTGTTAATACAATTATATTACTAATGTAATACAACATGCAATAACCACTAATATTACCAGGCTAAAACCATATATTACTTTGGTAATTACAGGGTATAATATTTTACTACATCATTTATTTTTTAGCATTTTTAAACAGCAGTTTTTCTTAAAGCACATGAATATGTAGGTAGGAAGTTAGTAAATTGTGTAATTGCAAAGAGAATTCAATGTTATCAATTGGTAATAATAGTGGCTCCTCCCTTTTTGAACCAGACAATACTTAATATTAAAACCAGGTAGATGTTAATTAAAACCAGGAATAAAAACATTAATGAAAAAATCTTTATGGAAAAACATCCATTTCTGACTTTCTACTGTATTTTCTGGCATCTGTTAGTTTGAACGTACCAAATTTTTAACTATGTATTTCCAGTTTAATTCTCAAAGGAGGGTTTCCTCCCCCTTTCCAAGTCTTTTTATGTCCAACAGAGACCCATCTGCCTCATTTACTTTTACAACCACCTTCTACCCCACTGGGATGAGTGCGTTATCTCCTTCTCTCCTGGCAGCATCTCAGTTATGATCAAAAGCTGCCTGCACATGTGTGTGTGTGTGTGTGTTTATCGTGGACAAAACAAATGGTGAAGCCAACACCACACCGTCTTGTGGCAGTTAATTATTTCCAATGCTCCAGATGCTGCTGCAGACTCAACGCACAGCTTAAGATTTTCGCTGAGGGCAGTGCTTCGTGAAGCCGCGCCGGCCCTTTAAATAATACTACAACTTAAGGCGAGGGTTGGGGGCAACACTGATACAGCAGCCACAGCCTGATAGCAATTATTTAGATGTTGGCGCACTAATTATAATAGAGGATGACAGGTGCCTAAAACAATTTGTGTGCAAACTGCCTGTGAGATTCCACGTGTGGCTGCCTGCTTATGGTTGTAGACAAAGATAGCCACGCAGTCTAGCTAAACAACGCGCCACAATGTCGAATGCTGTTTGTGAGATGCTGCTTTATAGCTGGTTTACTGTTTCTCCAAAATGAGCTGTAACAGACCTAGGAAGAGTCAGATGAGGATGTCAGTGATGTAATTTATACCATTTCTGCCCTTGCTATTTCAGATTGCCCCAAATCACATGTATGAGGCATGTGCTTTAAAAAAAACACTTGAAGTGTAAAACAAAGACATTTTAGAATTTGTTTTATGCTAATGACAGAACGTTCTATTTTTTTTTTTTGTCCAAGAGAATTCAATATGGCCGCCAATTCGAAAGCACATGTGACAAAACAGACCGACTTTGAACTAATAGGTCTTCAACTCTCAACAAGATGTTCCTATAGTTCAACACTGAGGTAAAAATTATGTCAGTTGTATGAAATGAACAAAATAAAAGTGGAATGAGGTAGATAAAGGCCAAAAGGCTAAAGCTATGAGAACGTGGATGGTATGGACGACTGTCAGGAATGCACAAAAGAGATTGTTACCATCTTTAACCGCTTAAGACCTGGTGTCCATATGCGTGGACATCATACTGTGAATTATATTATCACAGTGGTTAATTCTGCTTAACATTGGCTCTCTGACTGCATGTGTAGAGGGTTAGCTTACCTATTAGCTCAGGCCATAAGAGGTTAAAATGTATGTGCAATAGCACTGCACTTTTAAATCATTTATCCAGTGTAACTTCATATTTAAACATATTAAGAAAGATTTTACAATAAAAAAAAACAAACTATACTTTTTTGTAGATGCTGAGCTAAAGTAAAATCAGAACAATGGACTTGCTAATGTCTCAATACATTTTAGAATTTCTTTTCACTTTTTCTAAATTGTATATTGCAAAGTTTCTTGTAAATGAAATGATATTTTGCACACTTTCTTAGTCCAGACGTAGCAGGCAAAAGACACACAAGTGCTGCCTTTAGTGGAGTTTTTAGCCATAGATATTTATCAGAATATCTTGAGTTTAATGATATGAAGACAATACGTTTCTTATTTTTGGAGATGACTGCAACTCTCTATAGATTTAAATGATCACATAACCAGTGCTTTTATTAAATTTCTTCCCCCAGCTCAGTGGCCTTGTGGAAGAGTGTCCGTCCTGGTACTGGAAGATCATAAGTTCAAATCCGTGGCCCATTATACGAAACACTCTAAAAATGGGACCCATTGGACCCAATACCCCATGATCCAAACACAGCTGTGTTTACAGCTCCGCTCCCCCAGGGGATGGGTCAAATGCAAAGGCCAAATTTCACACACCTGGGTGCGTGACAGCTATTAGGACTTTAACCTAACAATGCTATTCTAAAATTGTTGTTATTGTCGTGCATATCATGCACTTTTCTAACAACAGAGCACAAGGGGTAAAGGGTAAAACTAAGCATTCACAGAAATAAAAGCACATGAATGGAGAACATTGATAAAAAATTTAGTTATCTCCCCTTTGGATTGCATTGATGTCCATCATGATAGGGGGAACTGTGTTCATTTACGCTGAAGATAAGACGGTAATCCTGTCTGTCACTTTGTCTGCAGCTTACTTTTACTACCTTACTCTGTGGGTTTGCTGCTGTGTGTCTATGAGACATATTGATATTCTCCATAGTGACTCTCTAACTCCTGACAACTCTAATCAGAGGGACGAGTGGGAGGCAAAGGGAGGAGGCCACGGCATACTGTTATGATGAGGGAGTATTAGTGTATTAGTGGGCTTCCATGTGTAAGCCGCCAAAAACAAGCAAGTTCTGCATGCTAATTGGTGCTTTCCAGATATTTTAAGAATATTGGAGCTTCATCGAAGAATGTCATCTAAAGCCTTAGTCACATGCACCCTAAACCGTACGGGGGCTGCAGGTTTTTGGGTTGTCCGGGCCTGTGGAGGGTCGTAGAGAGGAGTGGTCTCAACTTAAGTGTGACTTGCAGAACCGTTGAGGCTCGTCCGGCCACCTTTAGTGACATTATGAAAATGAAGCGTACAATTGTTGTGCATGTCATGTAGTAAGTGTGTCGTGAAGTATTCATAAGGTTGATGGAAGTTGAGTGTACTTATGATGTACGTGTACTGTTATACGATACGCCACACTCTAGTCGTTAGTAAGGTAGAACTATTGGCTCCATACTGACTACTGCACAGGGTTTGGGGTGGTTGAAAAAAGGACATTTTCATACAAACAGCTTGCATTTCACCTTCTACACCCTTATTTTACCCTTGTCTGTTGTATTAGCTGCAACTTTTCACCCGCAACATGCTTGTAGAAAAAATTTCAATGAACATTTTTTCTCTACGGGCTCACCGAGTAGTCTACAACCTTGATATGTCATGTGTCCCATTTGTGTGCTTCATACTGGTATGCCGATTTCTCTTCAGAAAAACTACCCGTAAGGTAGTTGTCACCAAGGCTTAAGTAAAAACCCAAGTTTTTTGGAGGAAATACAAGTTGTGGCGGGTGTAACTTAATTTTTTGGGATGTCACAACGTACATACTAGTAGTGACAAAAATATGAATTAAAAACAACATAATTTTTTAAGGCATATATGTAAAAAAAATATTTACTTTTTTATCTGAAAAGCCTTTTTTGTGCCACATCCTCAAATATGTCAACTCCTATTATACGTACAATTATCTATTAACACCATCATTTGCATTGGGGCTTTTTTTTTCCTTTTAAAGAGTCACATGTCAAATGATGTGACAGCGCTATTTTCTATCAACAAGGTCCAAATTTAGCCTCTACATTAGTCCTTGCTTGATGCCAGGTTCCGGTGTGAATGAGAGACAGGAAAACCGTTGCACTTAGTTTAACACAAACACAATCCCAGATGGTTTTCCTCTGCTCTCGAGAGGAGAGCAAACCCAACACCATTCGCACAAACCTATGTGTGATTTTTAACACAAACCCCAAAAGGGAAAAGGAGAGAAAAAAAAATCGAAATACACTGTCATTCTTTTTTAGACAGTTAAGTCACTAGGAGAATACTTGCTCCGGTTCTTGTGATCCCCGCTAAGACTTGTTTAAATGCAGACGTGGCCACGAGGCTGCAAAGACACTTCTGTCCTTTAGACCCATTTGAAGGGAACTTGCCATGCTTGTCCAGAGACCATTCTGACAGAATAAAAAAAAAAAAAACAGTGGGAGAACAGTTTAGGCTTTGGTCAGACAGATAGGAAAGACGCTGCAGGGCCACTGTCAACTTTTCAGGCAACAACCAAGACATTTTGACGCTGATGCTGCTCATACGGCTATTGTGATAACCCAAACGGTGCAAGTATAAATTTCCTCTGTCAATAAAAAATCCTAAAGCTTATAGAGACTGTGGCAATTGTACCACGGAGAAGGGTCCTTCCAGAGTCCAAGCTGCTGTATTTTCCGCGCTATAGACGTAACGTCAATAAATGGTCTGTTTTCGAACTTATGTCATTTATAAAGCGCACTGAACTATAAGGTGCATTAAGCAAGACTGGAGTCAGAGATTTGTCTGTCAGAGAGCCTATATGAACTGTGTTCATAATAATTTTAGAACTTGTTTGAAACATGCTACACGTTAGCCCCATCAGAAGCGTTAGCATATTTACAATAACTGTGACTCCAAACCTTGTTTGCAACACATAAAAGAAAAACTGATGCCGTTAAAACAAACATTACCATGACTATTTTCTTAGTAGCACATTAAAAAACAGTCAGACACCACTAGATGTTAGCGAAGTTAGCATATTTACAATAACACCTGCCCTTCTTCGGAATACGAAAAAAATTAACTTAATACCATAAAAACAAACTTTATTGTGACTTTGCTAACTTTTAACCTTGTTAGTAGCCCTTGCTACATTAAACTTTAGCAGCGTTAGCATATTTACAATAAAATCCAACCTTGTTTGCAACGCATAAAAGACATACTGATACAGTTAAAACAAACTTTACTGACTATGCTGACTCCCAAACTTGTTAGGGTCAAACTAGTTTGAAGCTCGTAAAAAAAAAAAAAAAGTTTGACATTACACCACTGAGCACTACCAGAATTAATCCATATATAAAGTGCTATGCATTGAAAAAAATTCAAGCTTACGACTACGCCTTTTAGTGTGGAAAATGTGGTAGTTGAAAGAGAAATCTGAGCTCAGCACTAGTTGATCCATGCACTGACTTATCAGAAATATTATATGTTGTCTGTGGCGATACTCATCCTTTCGCAAGTTATCAAGAGCATACCAAGTTTTAAATGACTCTAAAATGATAAAAGGGCATTTATTTTCTGTAAAAGTCTCTGCAGTTCTAACTTCACCTGGTGTACACTGGTGTTAAAAAAATGAAGATATTAGACCCTCAGGTCTCAGATTGTTAGAAAAATGACTCTTCAAAAGATCGAATGGAAACTGCTTTGCAGAATAACTCCCCAGTATGCAGATGTCAAGTGAAATCTCGGTGTCTAAACGTGCATTTCACAGAGTGTTCCAACGACTGAAACATAAATCTGAAAACTGATGTTTTAGCCTGGAGCGTTTCCGCCTCGGTGTAAAACTCCACTCTGTTTTATGCTCTCATATTTCTCATACATGGCGTTGCGGCGCAGTTGCTGAGCACACAAAAGGACCGGCAGCCAATCTGAGCGGAGAATGAAAAGGCCGTAAGAATGGTGACAGTGATTGAAGTCTAATCTAGTTTCTCCGTTTCATAAGGCAGCAATTGCACTTTCATTTCAGAAACCAGTTTGTCAGGCCCGGAGAGCCCAGTAAAAAAGGGACGGAAAAAAAAAAGCGTGATATTACATGTGGTGTTTATGGTACAGCTACAGAGATGTGGACAGCAGGGAATTTACACAGAACAGTTTGAACACCCATCTAAACGGCACACAGGAAAGAAGAAAATTGATGCAACAGTGCTTCTTGGCTATAAATCTTGTAACATTGGAGAGACTGCATATTTCCTTCAAAATGTACCAACCAATGATTTATTGTTAGAGCAGCAAAGCTAAGTATGTAGGTTGTGTCTGTGTGAAGGAGTTTTGAAGGCACATAGGAGATGCATCATAGTACTTGTATTTCTACTTTGTTTTCCTTTTGATCCTAAGATAAAGATAGTTTGTGAGCTCCAGTGCTTATATTTTCTTCTTAGAGAGGAAGTCGTGAGGGAGATGACTAATGACCCAAAGTCTAGGAATTCATTTTTGCAGCCCAACAAGAAAAACATAATATTTTGGACCATGAGGTGAACTTAAAATCATTACATTTTCTCAATAATCAACAGTGCAACTTGTATATGAACTTGTATATGGTTGTGTTTACTGATATGGAACCGGTTTTCTATTGTGCACAGTGCTCAAAACACTGTCTAGGTCTATTGGTGGAGCTGGAGCATTATGTTGGAGTATTATGGGTAATGTAGTCAAGCGCCTGGTGCAGCAATACATTCTGTGCTTCAACATAATGAAGTGAAAAGTGAGAGTATTGTTTTTACAATTGAACAATGTTGTTTTTGTCAATATAGCTTGACTTTTTTGTCGTGTTGGTCTCTCTGCAAAGGCTGATTATCAGAGATGAAACAGACAAACATGAAGAACAACAAAGTTCTTTCGAAAAACTTCCTATCAACCCCTTTGACCAATCGCCTGCCTGTTGGGCCCTCAAACATTCTGAGGTATATGTTTATAGGTTTATCACATTTATATGAATGTTTTGATTGCACACAATAATCTGGTGTGCCTCTTGGTGGCAAAAATATGATATAGTGTTAAAAGTCGTATCTTCGCATAGCAGACAGTTTATAATGTTAGCAAAACAAAAGATTCAAAAGGTTAATATTGCCTGAGTGTGTGGTCTTTACTTTTTAACACTGTACAAATGTGATTTGTACAAGAGTTTGTTGCATCGTCACATAAATGGAGTAGATACAGTCTAAAAAATAACAGCTGCAATCCAACAACGAAAAATGCCATATACTTAAACAGCACTTCACTACCTTCTACCGATCTACTACCTAGAATACCCAAAGCGCTTCACAGTCACAGTCCCATTCACCCATGCACGCACACATTTACACACTGATGGCAGGCAGCTCCGCTGCCGAAAACTCACGCTTACCTATAACTATCGATGCGGGGTTCAGTGTCTTGCCCAAGGACACTTTGACACATGGGTGGTAACAAAACCCCATCAGAGGCGACCACCCTATCCCTGAACCACAGCCATCTGATGATTTCTACTTTCTTGTTGTGTGGAGTCAGCAGGGATTTGGCAGAACAAGTCTACTGTTTTTTTCATCCATCATCTTTGTTGTGACATTCAGCAGATTAGCAAGAATTTACTGAAGACTATCAGCTTCATTTATCTTTCTGTGATGCTTTCATTCAATTTGGTGGATTGACTACTGGTCTGTAGCATCACGCGTACAGCCTCTACAGACTTAGCTAAATTGCTAAATGACATTTAGCTTTTTTTGACCTTTACTTTTAGCTTCAGGGTACTTGGGGGAGGGTATTTGAGGTACTTTTACTGTAGTATCTTTACATGTTCCTCCAAGGTAGAAGAACTGCAAAGTCTTAAAGGTCCATTTGCTGATATTGCACCATTAACATTTTGTGAAGAAGTCTGCGTAACAAATGTTTCAAAGCCCGGGAGGCAAAATACTTATACCCTATAGAGCTTAGTTTTTCAAAAACCTTTTTTTTCTCCAACCCCGAAAATACACGTTCATACCATCCATTTTCTACACCTGCTTACTCTTGTTTGGAGTTGCAGGGATGCTGGAGCCAATCCTGGATGATTTTCCAGTTCACCAGAGGGCCACATAGAGACAGACAACCAAACACACTCACATTCACACTTGGACATGTTTTTGGAGTGTGGCAGGATTTTGCTTGCGATTTATTCAGTGCAGGTGCAAAAACGCTCCTAAACGTTGCTCAAACAGGTGCTTCAAAAATAAAAATTAGACATGTGCACATTTCTAAAAATTATTTTAATAATAATAATTTTAATAATTTATTAGGCGCCTTTCCCTGAACTCAAGGTCGCCGAACAGGAATAACAGCACAAATTTAAAAAAAAAAGATAAACCTCGTCTTTTTAGCATGACGAAGCAGAGGGTGAAGGAGAGCGTTTAAATCTCCCTAAAATGCTTTATTTACTTCTTTCTGCATCTTCTTTTTCAGACCATAAGGTAAACACACATTTTACTGCTTATCGCAACGACGTTTGTTTTTTTTTTTGTAGCATTGTTGACGTCACTCTTATCCATCAGGTTATTGACTCCGATGTTTGCTGTGATGTACAACCAAACTTTTCTGTGCTTTACCTTTGGCATTATGACTGAAGCTCCGCCACACCCATTCTGCTATGAGCCCACCCACAATCGATGAAAAAGTAAAATGATTGATTAGAATTGCACAAATAAATGGAATATAATACATTGATTAACATTTCCAAAATGAAGTTTTGAAATGAAGCACCGAAATCTGTGTGTTTATAAGGTACTGGTAGTCCTGTATCCATTGTTACTGGTAGCACCATATACGTCGGGATTAGCAGTACCATAGTCGTCAGTACTGGTAGTAACATATGCCAGTACGGGTACCAACTTGGTACTGAGTTTCAATACCAATCCCTAGGCAAGAGTGCTAACCTCTACAACACCATGCAGCCCTAAATTAAAACTAGGATTTTACCCCAGTAAAAACTGGAAATGTTCTCACAGACGTGTCATATTTTCAATAAATGTAGATATCTTCAAAATATAGACATCTGATTTAGACCATTACATGTTTTATGTATAAAATATGTTTAAAGAAAATATAACGAATCCTTACATTTCATCTGTTCTGGTTTTTTTTGCAACCAACCTCATTCTGTCTGACGTAAACAAGTGAAAAGAATATTGTAAAAGCTTCTGAAATCAGAGCAAGGTAACATGGGAAATCGTTTTGTTCAGGCTTATATGATTTTGCATTTTACCCCACATATTGATGAGTATCTCTTTCATTTCTCTGTTTCTTTCTCTATTCTGTTACATTTCAACTCTGCAGTTCATCAATCAGAAATGAATTTTGTTCATTCAATCAAGAAACCTGTGTCGTTTTCTAGGACATAGTTTCTGCAGAGCGACAGGAGTACATCAGACATTCTCCTCTTAGTTGTGGGCAGGACCGTTGGCGCTTGGCTACCCCGCCCCCATTCCCCTCCCTGTTGATGAGAGCTTGAAGCTTGTGACCTAACCAGTGTATTTTCTACATCACAAGTTAAACCTTTTTCAAATGATCTTTTTTTTCATCTGTTCCTATCTCACAAGGATTTAAATAAAGAAATACTGAATTTAAGATTAATCTTCCATAATTCCTGCCCTCTGTTGGCAGAAAAATGCCACAAGAACATGTAAAAAAAAACACTTTCATTGGAGTGGGTCTTTGAGGGTAAAATGAAGTTTTGTCCCACAAAATATAAAAATCTTGAACCCGATGTTGGGAATATTGCAGTAACAGCAATAGTTTACAACCAATTGAATTCTTGCAAATGGTCCCAGAGCCATAAGGCAGGTAAAAAGCATCACATTAGAAGCCCAGTGGTCTGTTATCGCCTCTGCTGTAATGACACATCCCACACAGTCAGCGCCAAAGAGCTCCGCCGTGGGAACCGGCCCCCAAGCACTATTTTACACTAGTTACACCTTAATAACATCCCCGCAGTGATTGAAATCTGAAAACCAAATGGTAGAACTCTTTTTTTTCTATGACTCATTTTGCCACACTCACATGGTAATGGCTTTTATTTCTTTCATATGATCCTGAACTCACTTTATCCTCACTTCTTTCATAATGAGGTGATTCTGGGCTGCTCTTGGTTGATTATTCGGCTACATCGACTGAAAAAAACAATACTATAAATGAAAAAAAAAAAAGAATAAACTGCATTTGTTTTAGAATCTCAGGTGTCTATAAATTGAGATTGACATCCCTCTATTACTTTTGTACATATATTTATGTTAAAAAACAACTATCTTTTCATATCTAAACATGCCACTATTCATATTTTGCCTCACCACGCAGGGCCACCCCCCCCCTCCCCCTCCCCTCCTGGCAAGAACAACAGTAAGAATTACACAGATATGATTGACTCGTCTAATCTGGTTACATTAAGAAACCGTTGTTCATTTAAGGAGTACATTAAGCTCTGATTTGAGAAATATTTGCCCATTAACAGGCAGCAACAAACAGACTAATTGTTGCATCTGCTGATTTGCGCCGCATAACTTCGTTCACGCTCCGTCAATCAAGCCTTGGCTCCTGGGTGGAGGGGTGCGCTGGCGCTGTCAATCAACAGCCCCACCATGCAAATCAGATGCATGTTTTAACTGTAGAGTCTGCACAAAATGTCCTTATCGCTGCCTGCGTTTTTTTATCCATATTTAAGAGACCTGACATTTAACAAAATTGATTTTTCTGTGGTTTTTTTTTCTCTTTTGCCTTTCACGGCCCTTGCATTTGTTTGAACATACAACCACGATGGCTCTGTAATCCCATTTTAATTAGAAAGATGTAGCAAGCATGCTAAGCTCACCGCTCTATTCCCTGCAGCGATGCCACACTGGCGAGGAATCAATCACCAAGGCACTGGTTGCCGGGGAAACGGATGGGGGGGCTTCTTCACTACTGACTAAAGTGGTAAATGACTGCCAGTATAACTCATTGGCAGATGTGAAGAGTTTTTATCTATCTGCCCCCCCCTCCCCTCATTGCACATCCTGAGAGTTAATTAATAGCAGCCGACGTGGAATATATTCAAAAAGGAGCAGAAATGAAACGTACAGCGCAAATTGAATTCCCACGTCAAGGGGTTTGAGGCAGGGTGGAAAAGGTGGCGGGGGTGGGGGTGGCAGGGAAGCAGTGGTCGTGAAAAATGAACATGCGGTGTGAGTGAGGTGTGGAATGATTACAAACATCCCTGCAAAAAAGGAGAAACTGGAGCAAGAAAAAAAAAAAGGAAAGGACTTTGAGGATCCAGATCTCAGTTTTAGTTCAAGTGGTGTCACTTTTACTTCCAGAACATTAAACGTTTCTCTTTCCTAATGGAGGCCACTGCCAACCTCATGTCTGAACAAATTCCTAAGTTAAAAGACGTGATCCTGCATTTAGAAAATGGTTCTAAACAATATCAAAGAAAACTAGACGGCTGCACTTGACTTGCTACCACAAATTCTAGTGTTCTTTATCCGCGGTGTCACATTCTCTGGGCTCACCAAAGCCCTCTACCTTGAGGCACGTGTACTGCGGGCCTCACCTAGTGTGTTTCTAATGTGCATTTTTAGCAGACAAAAAAGACTAAATGAGTCACAAACGGGCACTAATGTAATCAGACGGTTGGTGAGAAATAGAAAAATGAAGTAAATAAAAAGAAAGTGTCTTTTATAGTGACAGAAACAGTAAAGGGTCAACTGCAGCTCCAGTCAGTGTGTGCGGTGCAGTCTGGGTGCAGGGAGGGCACCGGCGGCTGCTGCCTCACCTGCCATTTGAAAAGGACATTTGTATTCGCTACTTTTTTTTTTTTTTTTTAACCAAAGAAACGTTGAAAACCCACACAGAAAAAATAAATAACCTTTTCACTTTACAGGGTCACTTATACGACTTTGCGTCCCCTTACTGTTTTTTACCCACAGACAGCCCATATATAGTACCGATTTTCCTCCGATCGTCATCTGATCTATTTTAAAAGCGTTCCCAGTGGTCTTCTAATCATGATTATGCCGTTTTTAGCCAATGTAAAAAACGGCTGTTTTCTAGAGCATAGTTAATGCAGAGCAACAGCACTTCATCAGAAATTCGCCTCCGAGTTGTGGGTGGGACAACTGGCATGGAGCAACCCCACCCCTTCCCGTCACCCGTACCTGAGCAGCTCAGCCCAGTGTATTTCCTACATCACAAAAACAATCTTTTTCCAACTGCATTTGTTCATCTGCTCTTGATTCACTATGATTTAAATAAAGGATTAATTAGAAAAAGGCCATTTTGAGCTTAATTTTCTTCATAATTGTTCTCCAACATCAGAAAAATGCAACGAGAACATGAAACACCAAAAGCACTCTCTTTATCGGAGTGAGTCTTTAAAACTCAGAAGAAGTCAAAATGTCTTCATCATTGAAGTAAATATCCTGCAACTTTTTTTGTCAGATACCATCTATTTTTTTTTTCCTAAAAGGCAACTCAAACCATAAAATGATGAAAGTCTTGACACGCGTGCAGCTGGGGAAAAAAACCAAAAACAAAACAACAGGAAGAAGATTTCTCCATTTGAACATTTTTAACTCTCACAGAGCAGAGTTTGCATCGCAAGTGAATAAAAATGGAGACAGCCCCAGCGGCTGAACTGCTTGTTTGTATTCCATCTTCCTTTGAAAAGATAAATATGGTGCAACTTTCCAATATGTCTCCTCCAGCTCAAATTTCCTTTCATGCTCACAAAAGTCCCCCTCTGCAAACAACAAACGTAACAAATCTTATCTTTTTAAATGCGTTACATCGTCTTATGTACTCAGCAACTGATCTTAAAAGGCAAAGATACACAAGGTATGTGGTCACCATCTGTCAATGTGGGGTAGCCAAAGTAATGGTGAGTCATTCCAGCCTATAAAAAATGATGCGCATCTTTATGAGGCAGCCCCAAAGCAGCACTTCATCTCCGTTTACAACCGAAGCTCGAGCGTTGAAGTTCCTTGGTTTACCGCAACTCTTCAACCATTTACAAAATTAACGTAAATAGAATGGATTCTGAAGTGGTAAATCCTTGCGCTGATATGCTACACTTTAGTCAAGTGTAAAATGCAATCAACATAAATCACTTAAGGGAAAAGTTAAGGGAAAACTATCTAAAATGAAATCTAGTGTAAAAAGACAGTTTTTTTATTTAGATATTGTGATTTCAGACATATGAGATATTGTGACAACTGACACAATAAATACGTATTTTTAAATTAAGACTCCTGGTTTTGTTTGTCAAATAAAGATTCTGAAGTGGAAGTTTCTTCTGCTGTTTCCTCATTTGCCCTTGTATGTGCAAAGACATTTTCTAAAGCTGTTTTCTTTTTGTTAACATTGCTAGCTTGGAGGTTTAGTGGTTGGAGCAGCTGCTATACAAAGGTAACAAATGTATTTGATACACCAGACTGAGGAGAACAAATTGACATGCATCAGGAATGAATCATTGAATCTGTGAGTTTTCCAAAAATAAACTTCCTTCAGAAACAGATAATACATAAACTGAAATAATGTTGTGTTTTTTATTTTACCAAGTGACTTATGGACTGGTACTAGTCCACGGCCCAGAGGGTTTGGGGACAATTGCTGCAGCAGATCAATCAAGGAATAAAACATTGGAATTATCTGCTCACTAAATAAAAACACAGTGCATTCAGTTCAGTTTGGGATCTTGCCAAATGAATAGCGCTTAGAACTGCTAAGTTTTTTAAAAGCTATCCTCAGTGGGAATTGCAGATGGAGCCAATGTTTTTTTTTTTAAACTAGGAAGCATGCCTTATAGGGAGCTGCAGTGGAGACCAGCCGATTCAGGGGAATTAAAAACTCACATGCTCACATTTTAGGAGCCGGTTTGTGAAGAGTAAAGCTGGTGTGAAAATTTCTGACTCATCAAATCGGAGCCAAAACAGACTGCTTTCATAACGGACATTTGAAAAATGAATTGTGGATTGGTGATACAGAGCATTTCCCTTGTTTTTTTTTTTCTTTACATATCTTAGTAATGTTGAATTTAAAATTTGAACTTTGTAGTTAGTTTTTTATTTTGTTTTATCCCCAAAATCATACCTATTTATGCTTCGATACTTCGTAAATAAATGTTTTTGGTCTGAGCCCTAAAGTCATACCCACTAAGGTTAAATTTAGAATTTGAACTTTGTAACTTTTTTAAAATTTTATTTTAGCCCTAATTATTTACATATTTATGCTAAATTTGAAATTCTCACTTTGTTTATGTGGTTTTTTGTTTGGGTCTAAGCCCCAAAGGCAAGCCTTTTATAATTTGAACTTTGTACATATGCTTCATAGCAGAAAGACAGCAAGAATCCAGCTCGGTGGCCTCGTTGTAGAGTGTCCCCCTGAGACTGGGAAGTTGTAGGCTCAAACCCACAGTTTGGTTCAACCAAAGACTCCATCAAGGGAGACCCAATGCCTGCTTGAGGCTTAGCTTTACAGAGTTGGTAAGGGTGGTGAACCACAAAGCACGGTTATGTCTTAATCTCACCGCTCCCCCAGGGGGATGGATCAAAGGCAGACAGCAAATTTTGCTCATCAAGATGCGTGACAACTGATGTGACTTTAACTTTTGTTTTTCGGCTAAATAATTTACTAGTTCTGGTTATGGTAATGCCATGAATCCCCAACCACTTGCCCAGAGCGTAGAGGACAACATTTTGGCCGTCACCGCTAGCTAATACACAATCCTTTAAACTGTCAACTTGTTAAACACGCCAAAAGCGAGCTAAATACCAAAGCAGCTCCAACATTAAATGACCATCTGGTATCTGTCAGACAAAACCATCTAATGCTAATTCTGAACGTTGCTCTAGACAAGCTACCGTGTGCGTTCGGTTGCATTCACACACACTGCCCCTTTATCACAATCTCTGTATAAAGAAGGACACGAAACACACTGGCCTACGATTGAAATGGCGCACACACATACACCAATGAGATCAGGTTGTCCATCTGGCGGCAGGCAGAGCCTGTCTTTCCACTGGGATCATTCCTTCCTACTCCTCTGCCTCCCACTACTGTCTCTCCAATTAAAAGTTACACATCAGCCTCAAGTCTGAGCCAGACTTCCAGATGGTTGGAATGATGGAGCACGTTTTTTTTCCTCCGTCTTGCATCGTGAGTGGAGAATTTTGATACCTGCAATAAAAGAACTGTACTGTTAGGTGGAAGCTTTAGGAATCGGCCTGCGATTTTTGTGCTTAGTTAAACCTCCGAACTCCACTCTGGATTTTCAGGAAGACCCGGATGAAAGTGAGGATGGGTCTGCACATTCATGCAGCGCTGGTCTTTTTGTTTCCTCTATTAAAACCATTGAAATTTTTGACTCTGTAAGACAGACTTTGAGAGGCCAAACATTTCCAAATGTTAGCAAAAGTGTCAAATCTAGCTCATCATTTCACCATCATCCAATTTAACTTGCACTCCGGAAAGTAATTTGGTACGAAGCAAATTAATTAATGGAATAAAAGAATACAAGCACTCAATGAAGTAATTGCTTAGACATTGGTCTGAAAGGTTTTGACAATGCAGGCATTAATCCTACTATCGAGCATCCTTAATGCAAGTGGGGTTTTTTTTTACTGATCTTTGTTTCTCCTTGGCTTTAAGGTGCTGGCGTTTATGGAAGTCGTCATCGACCAAAGTTCTCAGATAAAGGTGTGTCAGACTATATCTTACTTCCCACCACAGAGTTTATGCTTTATCTCTCATGCTTATGTGCAGCTGACGGGTAAATCACTATGGATAAGTGTTTCTCCCTCCTCTTTCAGCCCCTCTTCTGGTAAAAAAAAAAAAGACCACTGGATTCTGTGAGACCACGAAGACCGCAGCCTTTTGCAGGATATAGAATATCCTGTACACAACAGAGAACATCAATTTGGACAGCGGAGGCTGAACTGTAATGGGGTAAAATAAAACGTAAAGTTTTGCTGCACGGTGTCCTTATAAATACACACAAACATGGAAGGAACCTTGTAGTGTTCAGGGATCATTAAGAAGTTCAACACCTCAGAAATATTTAATAAATACATCGGTCAAAATCCAGGCATTTCCAGTAAAAATCCCCTGAGCACAAGTCCACCTCATGATTTCTTAAAGGGCTTCTCAAAACTCCTCAGTAATGTAAGGACTGTCATTCTGCTTGAAAGGAACACGTATGATACTATTTTCAGAGTCCTCAGCTCCATGAAGTGTAGGCCTTACAAAATGCAAGTCAGCATTCACCAGCAGCATCTTACATGCAAAAAAAAACATTATTTACTATGTAAACACATAAAACACCAGGGAAACAACCGTTTACTATGTATGAGAACATGCAAAACATTTGACAGATTTTGTGTAGGCCACTTTCAAGAGCTAGGGGTGTGGACTTCCAACAAGTTCACTCCTGATTGGTGCCATAAAACATAGACTCTGACCGACTCAGATCAATCACTGCTTGATGTCTGGCTCCAACATGGCGGCATCCACATTGTGAGAACATGGCATCTAAATTGACTTCATTTTGCTGGAGCCTGATGTAAGGCATTTTCTATGGGTGACGTCACACTCATTTGGCTCAGTTCACATTGTTATCAAAGCGACTAACACATTCTAACTTGCAGCGATAAACTACTTTTGTACTTTATAACTGCTTTAGTACAGAAAATGAAACAGTTTCAGCTTTTTGTTTTTAGAGTCAAAATTAAGCTTGACATTTCCGCTACTTCATGGTATTTCAAGCAAATTTTACACTTCATAAGCAGCTCTTTATAAAAAGACACTTGCAACATATTTAGTGACTTTTAACACTATTAGAGAGTCTAGAAACCCATTTTGTAACAAAAAATTGGGTTCTGCCATTGACCCCTGCCACGTCCCCACAGCACATAGCTCCAATAGCGACCACAGGCTCACAGCTACACCAATTGTTTTTAGGATGCCGTTAATTATTGGATTTAGAACAGAGTAATAGATGTTCCCCGTTAAAATGAACAGATTTTAGCCACATTTGTTTTGAAAACTTAAGCTCTTGTGTCAATTTAATTAAAAAAAAAGAACAGCAATGGGTAAATAAAAATGGTTATGCAAAAAAAAAAGAAAGAAATCGGCACCATATGAGCTTTTTATGAAACTAAAATTGATGTGTCAAAACATAAAAAGATTTTGTGTAATTAGTTAAAACAAAAAGAAGAAGTAAACTCATGAGTTTCGTTTTCTTCAAGGAAATGCATGAAGAGAAAATTCAAACTTTAACATAACGCAATACCAGTAATCTTCTCACCTGTGGCGTTGTTAGTAAGTCACAAACCAAAATAACCCAATACAACGGCGCTCAGCAGTCTCAACAGTGAGATGTTTTTACATAAAAATTTGTCTGTTACTGTCTCCTGCATCAACCTCATTACTTGCAAAATGTAGGCTGAGGTTGAACTGTGTGGGTGAGATTCAAGTATGCGCCCCTAATAAGTGCTAAAGCAGCACGGTGGGGGCAGTGGGGGAAGAGTACATTGTGACAATTGAGAGCATAATGGTCACTTATACAATGTGGACCTTTGAGTTAAATATAGCCAAGCCAATCTAGATGTCCAATGGTGAACTGCAAATCAAAAAAATCCTTCTTACAGCGTGTTTCATGACAGTTTTGCTCAAAAGGGTTATTCTAATGGAAGTTTGAAAACTGCCAAGCACGCCTGATATTATCATCATTTCATAAATTCAAAACAAATTCAAGCAAAAAAAGGACAAACTGTTTCTGCTAAAAATAGGAAAAGCAGATATCTGGTTGATAACAAACATAGATGTTTGTTTTTTGGAAAAAATACCTCCTGGTTTACCGATCAGCTAGTCATTTAAACCCGAGAGGAATGAGAGAAAGTAGAGACTGATTGAGTTTGTGTGTCTGGCAGACATTTTTTCAAATTAAACCAAAACGCGAAGAGGCACCTCATTGTGTAGTTATTCCCATAACAGGTGTCCAATGCTGAATAATTCAGAACACACATTTTTTATGAGAATACATATGCGGTTGATGGGCCAGCAGTGAGCCCTGTAGGTCTAATGCTGGGCTCACACCGAACGCGTATCGGATGTCAAATTTGCTGCTGGACGTTTGTTCAAAACTGTTGAAAAACTTGACGCTCCATGCAAATGTGGGAAGCCCTACAGCCTCATCGTTACATGGAAGCATCGCTGTTTCTGTGTGTTTCACATCCAGTCAATGAATGGAAGACATAGATGACGTTGAGAGATCAGGTTTATTTACATGTATTTTGAGAGTAAGAGGGTAATTGGTAAACCACCAAATAGTTCCCAAGCGCGGCTGTGACTGCAGTTCACCGCTCCGCCAGGGGATGGGTCAAATGGGGAGAACAAATATCACACACCGAGGAGTGTGACAACTGCTGGGACTTTAACATCTACTGCAGGAGCAGCATCTGAATGACAGCTACTTTCAGCTGTATTTCCATCTCTACAGTTTGATGACTTGCTGTCCAGTAATAGTTCCAGGACAGGAAAAAAAAATGTAGTCCAGGAGGAAAACGATCAGATTTTCCTCCATGCTGCTTTTGGACTCCACCCGCTGATCATGTTGTTCACATGTCACGGACCAAAGCTGAGTCCCTGATTGGATGACACAACTTCTATGCAACGTCAGAGTTGCATTGCAGGTCATGGAGTTCAACTTGAAGCGTAGGAGGAACATCTAGTACATCAAAATACAGAGGTCTGAGAAGGATGTTCTTGATGTCAGCGTCGCTAAATGTCGAGACGTCTGTTTGATACACAGAGTGTGAATTGTTACATTGATGAACGTAGAAAGCATGAAGTCATTCGTGGCATTGAGGGTTAGCCTAAACCCAATCCGTCAGACCGTCGATGGCCGGTGAAGGTACAATATGTTCGGCCTGTCACAAGGGCTGGCGACTAGTGATGACATCACACAAAGATTGGGGAGTATGAACCACAATGCATTGCGTTTGAACAATTTCAGGGAAAAAAGACATTTAAATGTCTTTTTTCTGAGATGCGTGAATGGATCAAAATACTGCTTTGGGGTTGTTTTTCGTACTGAATTAACATTTGATTACATTCTAAAAAGTTGATTTTGCATGATATAGGCCCCGTCATCCCTTCAAAACCTTCATAGGCAGAGTGATGCAAGCTTTTTGGTGCACAAAAAATAGATTTGATCATTGACCGCTTTGTGCAAATTGGACTGGAGAAGTCTTATTGATACACACCTAAAGTGGACAAAACAAGTTGGGGCAATTTACAACCTAAACCTGAAATCATGCGAGCGAATGTGAAGTGCATCTGGTACATTTTTCAAAATAAAACCTATTTTTCGATGTCCTCGCTTTGCTGTACTCACTGTTTTCACCGTGTTGTAAGCATTACGTAATTTCTGCTGACACGGGAGTCACAAAGTGTGTGGTAGAGAGTAATTTCAACCATATAACAATTACCATGGACAACGACAGACTGACCACAGAGATCCAGAACCACCCCATCCTTTTTGATACAACACATGCTAGGATAACGACAAAAAGGACAGAGCCTGGGCTGATCTATCGCAGGCTGCGTAGCCACACCGAAGCCAGACCGCATGCGGTGTGAGCCCGGGGTTACAGTTAAATAGAGGAATGACAAGCACATGGTTATGAAAAAAAATCCAGGTGTTTTATAAAAGTGTCATTTTACTTATTATTTTCAGTTAGGGGTGTGGACTCCTGATTGGCGAGAGTGGTTGCCATAGAAATGTTGACTCAGACCAATCGCTGCTTATTGACAATGTCTGGCTCCAACACGGTGACGTCTGTATCGCGAAAAAATGACAACCAAATTGAGTTTACTTTGCTGGAGCCGAAAGTAAGCCATGTTCCATTGGTGACATTATTCTCGCTTGCTCCAGTTCTCATTTACAGTCGATGGGTCGGACCCAGGGCTATATGCCCTGGGGTAGGCAAGAAACCTTTATTTTTAAAGAAGTAAATAATTGAATTGTATCTGATGTTTTTTGTGATAAAAAATCCTAATTAGCCTTTTTTTAAAGCTCAAGTATTTAAAAAAAATATTGAGGGTTTTTTTTTGTTGTTCCTATGTATAGATACGATGTACAGAACCAAGCTACAAAATAAAAACCTTCTAGAAAAATTCAATATTTGCTGGGATTGCTACATCCAACCGTTTAAAAACATGCACTACTGCTTTTAGATTACAGATTCTTACAGGGCTTGACGCTTATAATAGCACAATGTCTTTGTTGTGCCAGCAAGCAAGTGAGGTCAGAGCAAAGTCATTTATCTCTGTTGAGTTGGAAATTAACTTCTCCCTCCGAGCAATTCAGCTCGGTAAGAGCCCTGTGATGCTTTTGACCTCTCTGACAACATGCAGAATGTAAAAATAGCACGGTGGAGGCAAAAGCTGCTTCAGATTAACATCTTATTGTTGATTATCACATGTATTACAGTAACCTAGAAGACATGGCTTCATTCTGGTAAGCTGTGAGATGAAAATAGGAAAGAACTTTGCTCAGAGAATCCACACGTCCATCAGCAAGTGTGATGACCTCATAGCTGCAGCAAAAATGACTGCAATTAAACCATGTTCTAAACAGTTTGCTTCCACTTCGTTTGCTATGTTACATACTAGACTTTTAAACTACAAAAGTAAAAAGAGAATAGGTATGGAATTTTCACAAGTGTATTACAATGGGAATTAAGATAATACATAGAACCCACAGTTAAATGGTTTCCTTAAGATTACTAATGCACTTCTCCAGTGCTGCATATTGAGATCGGTCGTTTAAAAGGCTTTTTCATGCGAGAACATTTTCCTGGAAAGTGTCAACCCATTCAGAGAATCTTAGCGTGCAAACTCGCTCGCCTTTGATTGACGATGAAGCTAAAGCACAATGGGTAAAGCTTCTTTCCATTGCAGACATTTCTACTAAAGAAACTTTTATGTTTCTCGCAGTTAGGAACCACAGTTAGGGGCTGGGTGTAATGCACAAAAAAATAATGAATGCCAAGTCGAGGAGATCAACCCCTGATCAACCAATTGGCACAAAGATGCAGAATCTACAATCTACAGAAGCTACATGCTAGCACACCAACATGCTGCTTTCAAAACAATAGTATCGCTAGTCTTAAAGTGCTACAAAAAGAAATCTATCATATTCCTGCCAACATAGGAGCCCAACATAAAAAAGTTCCTATTTCAAAAAGCAAGTTTTTCCAGTGTTGGTTTTTCTTTGCTCGTCAATAGAACAGCTCATAATCCCTGAGAGATCAATTTTCTGAGCTCTGGGTTTTTTTGGCCTCACAGACTCAGCTAGAGGAGATAATTGTTGTCTTCCACAGACGCACCCCAGATGTAAGAACTCACCTGGAAAAGCACAGACAACGTGCAGAGAAACTGTGTGGAGAAATCAATGCAGTTACCCTAATTAGATGCTCAACTGACCGACAGAAAATGATTGCAACTGACATAGAAATGGATACCCCAAAAAGATGACGAAGAGCAAAAACTGGATGTGACACAACCGACTCGTACTCACACATTAAAAGTGAAACTTGCAATAAAACAGGCACATATTTACACAAGAAATGGGCAGGACAACGTAAAGTCTAAAGGTCTGCTAGGTCCACTCACCTGCCAATCAAACAGTACATATGTGCAAGTTTGAGTAGAAACAAAGAGAATGATTAAAAAAAACACATCCCAGCCCTCAAGAGGTAACATGAATAGGAAACAATGCAACATTGCTGTACTTTTTAAAGAATAGTTTGATTTTTTTTCTTTTTGCATAGTTTGTCCAAGGGTGTGACTTCCGTGTGGTTTTTCAAAAAATAAATAGGTGTGTTAGTCATGTTTCCACTAACAACCACTAGAGGGCACTGTAGCTGTGTACTTATCAGTATTTGCCACCGACAGCAACGCAGAAGAAGAAGAGCTGACCTCGGCAAAGACGAGAAATTCAACAGATTTAGATATTTAAAATGATTTAAAGAGTTTAGTTGCTAATATGTTTTTTATGCTATGATTATCTGATTAATTGTTCATTTGTTGCGCTGATATAATAGATTTCTCTTAGGTTTCATGAAGCTAAACGTGGTTTGGCTTCAGTAGTGAAGCGTGCATACATTCACTCTGTTGCTTTTATCTGTTTTTTATCATTTGCCCTTAAAGATAAAATGTCTGTTCTTGTTTCAATATTTTGTGAAATAAATTTCTCCCAAAAATACGACTTAAACTCCAGTATGACTTACTGTTGGAAAAAATTTGGTAGTCAAAAGGATGCTTGAAACCAAAATGGAAAAAATGTTTATTACTTTAAGAAAAAATTCAATTTTAATGTGGAGAGTTTGAGAAGAATTGTTCCCTTCTGCCTCCAGTGGTTATTTGAGGAAATGCAAAATTTTGTACTTCCTCTTTGCGTCAAATCTGGAAAAAGAAAGTGCAGGGGGCTTGAGGGATCAAACGGGAACAATGATAAATGATAAGAAAAACTTTCTTAAATGTGAATTTATGGCTTTTTATTTTTACGGACACAAAAACTGAGTGATGTGCATTCACAACGTAAGAACGCTATGGTTTCAAAATATCATTACAAACAGTACACAAGAAAGAAAATAAACAACCAAATCACAATTTTCTGAAATATTTTTTTATGCTTTTTTTAACTTAAATGCCAAAAAGTAAAATCAATGTTAATAAATGTTCATAGCAGCTTGGGGAACAGCTAGCTATTTAACACATGGTTTGTTGTGAAAAATACTAAAATGGTAGAAAAATACTCGAGAGTTTTTCAAATCCAACAGCTGACAACAGAATCGTTCTATCCGCTCTTCTGTCCTGCCAGCGTTCATGTGAAGACTTTAGATGCAAGTCAAATAAATTAGAAAAAAGCACGAAATTGCCCGACACCCCTCATTTCCTCAGTCTAAATGGAAAACGGGCAAAATGAGCTGCTGTTGGCTGTTTTTGTGTCTCCACTGTAAGCTGGCGTCTCCAGCGCCCTGGTTCTCTTTCAGACTCTGAATCACCAGGTCCCTTCGGTAAACAAGGCGGAGTGATTGTCGGATTTGCATATTCCAGAATAAATTACATTGAATTTCTGCGATAAGCGCCGCGCTACTGCTCAGTAGCTTTTTCCCCCTCCTCCTTTGCTGCTTTGCCTCTCCTCTCTATCCTCATTCATGCATGCTGCCATGAGTTAACCTTCATCACCAGGGACCAGAGAAAGAGAGGGAAAATTGTGTGTTTTTAGCAACAAAAAAAAAAAAGAAAAATATGTGACCGGCACTTGTTGGGGTCCAGTCTGCCACATATATTGATAACTAAATAGGCCTGATACTGATCCATCCCTACATAACCATTCAGACAGGCATTTCTGAGACTTCCTCTCTCATTAGCATGATCAAAATTTCCCTTTAAAACCCACAGTATGTAATTTAATGCATGTTTCCTGCCTTGTAGTTCATCATCATTCCACCAGAGGCAGTAAAATGACTTTTCCTGGTCATTTCAAAATGGCTGCTTCCATGAAATGTCAAAAACCCGTTTTGGCGGGAAAAAGTTTAGCTAAGTTTCAAAACTTTGGCGAGAATAACTAATCCTGTTATTGATTTTTTTTTTAAATGACTGTACTGGAAAAAATGCAAAATTTGTTGATAAAGAAATCCTTATGGTACAGTTACACCACGCTAAAAATGTGTGTATGAAATTTGAGATTGTGTTTAAATAAAAGGAATGTAACGATTCACTTTCTCCACAAATCGGTTCAAACCTCCATTTTAGGATCTCAGTTTTTTCAAGTTAGATTTGTGATTTGTGACAACAAACAAAAAAACAAAACAAAAAAAAAAGTTTTTTGATTGGAACTAAATTCTACATAGTCAAAATTAAAAGACTACTGGGAACAATTTCACAACTGCTAACTGTATGCATCGACTTAGCAAATCTTTGTGTACTATTTTTACTATCTTTACTATCTTTGTGTATCTAATTTTATTTATTTTTTTTATTTCCCATTTTTAACATGGCCGATGAACAATGCGCTTAATATAATTTATAGTGACTGTGGGTAGCATCAAAAGACATCTTGTTAACTCGAATACTCCACTGCTTCCAATGTAAACGACATAACCGGAGATGATTGAGCGGTCAAGGGCCGAACACGGAAGTAGGTCGTGCATTGAGCCCATTGGGCTGGTTGTATTTTGGCTGTAAAAAGGGAACCCATCGGACGGCGAGGGGATGAATTTTCCAAATGACTAATGTTGCATGTGCTTATTTTTGACATAGCTGGCTTCCTCTGGGAAATAAAACACTTCTAATGCAAGGGGACCATCTGTTGCTGGTGTTTCAGAGCAGGCGGGGCAAACGTGCGCTCACACACACACACACACACACGGAAACACAGATACTGATGCCGGAGTGCAGGCAGACAGCGACACAATTTTTACTCTGCGGGAGGCGTACGCTGACGGTGAGACACACGCACGTGTGCGAACAGCACATTCCACTCGGAGAACCGATACGCCCTGAACTCCAACACAAAAACACCCCCCTCCTTTTTTTCTTATTTGGCGTGTATGTCGAATGTGCTGCAAATCTTAGGGTGTAGGTGACAGGGAATGCACTCCCGTTTTCTTTTTTTTATGCTCGCCATAAATACTCGTGGTTGTCGCATGGCAGATGGAGCGGGCTAACACGCTGGTGGTGTGAAGGTGAAATAAACGAGCTGCATGAAAACAAAACAAGAGACTCAACACACACACACACAAAAGCATGCACACAAAAAGGACTGTTTGGACTGTGACCACGGGAATAGCAGCAGGAAGTAAGACAAACACAGCTCTTACGCACTGGTTATATGTTAAAGTCTCTTTCAGACAAAGCTTTTGATTATATTGACTTTGAGTTTCTATCTTAATTAAAAAATGCTTTTTGTACACACATATATCAGATTAATCACACAGCCCCCAATATTTCAGTTTTTCCTTTTGAATAAATCTGCAAAAATGTCAAAAATTCTATGTTTTTTTGTCAATATATGGGTACTGTGTGTACATCAATGAGGAAACAAATGAACTTAAATGATTTTAGCAAAGAGTGAAAAATGTATTTTTATTATGTTCTTGGAGCATTTTTCTCATAATATAGAAAAAATAATTTGTGATTAAAAATGCATTTTTTGAGTATTTTTTTTTTATTGAAATCGCATTGGATCAGAAACGAGATGCTAGAAAAAGCTCCGACTAATGACGCAGCTACTGACTGGGCGTGCCCAAGTCTCTTTTACCCCTCCACGCCCCCTTGAGCGCATTCATTTTCCTTGTTCAAGTTGGCCTGTGGCTCCAAACTGTACGGCTGGATTGAGCCAATATTGTACGCCATTATTTTAGCTACTGCTGCGAAATATGTCTTCAAAATGACAGTCTCTTTTATTTTGCCAAAAACTGCACAATTATGATTAAAAGACTATTGGGAATGATTTTACAAAAGAAAAAAATATGGTTGGAGTGGAACTTTAAGATAAATTTAAAAAATAAATACTGTTCATCACCATCTCATTCTGTCTGAAGCCTTCAAAATGTACCATTTTTTGACTGTTTTTGGCTTCATTAATGGGTAAAACCAAATAAATGTAGGTTTAAATCGAAAAGGAGCATTTCTAGAAAAGTGTACTTATCCAGGACAACAGTGAGTCCCAAAAAAGAGATTCCTTACATCCTCATACACGCAATTATTATGTCCTTCTTGGTTAAATGCGGACTATAAACATGAACATGGAATATTTATGACATAGAGGGTTTGATATGTTGACATTGGGAGTGGCTATGCGGGAATTTCCTAACCCCCCCCCACCCCCCCCACCCCACAAATACAGCGAAAGTCGTGAAACAAAATGTCTTTCAGCTACTAGCAGGGGTTAAAAAAAAACATAGCTATTACTGGTGAAGAATAAAAAGAAAACTACAAATATTATGAATTGTACCTAAATGGCGCCTTAAGATTTCACCAATATTCTACATCGGGGTACCTACACTTTTCCGGCACTTGAACTTCTCCAAAAGATCTATCATGAAAATCAGATTTTAAAGTGAATCAGATAATTATTTAACATTAAACTGATGCATTTAGATGGATATATAAAAGGACAGCATCATAAAAAGTTCCTCTGTTGTTTTTTTTGAAGGACACATTTTCTTCATTGAAATGTCAACAGCGCCGCAGTGCACCGCGTGACGTCAACAGAAACGTTCTATTTGAGATCCTTTTCATCAGTCGAGAAAAAAAAATACCATACATTAGCTACTACATCCACTATAAGAAGTCTAACGCTGAGCGCTCACACCTTTACAAAGTTTAGGACAGAGCAGAACTCCAAATCTGTTGGTCGCGCTGAGTTTAGTGGACACACGCATGTGCACTGTGCATCAGAGGATGATTGTTGGCGGTTCCGCTTGTCAATCAAATGACGTACTTTATTATTAGGATGATGATTGGATGTTGGCAATTTTGTAAAAAAAAAAAGTCTTTATTTATATTTGATCCCCCACGATCTACCTACACTTGTTTCGCAATCGGCTGGTTGATCGTGATGGACGATTGGGCGTCCAACTGTAACGTTAGCTTTAAGAGGTCATAGAGCGAGTCTACATCTGTAACAAATCCAAAATCAAACATTTAATGAACATTTTTTATGCACGTTTTCACAGAACTCTAACATGTGATCTTTAAATGAGGAGTCATTGGAGAATATAGAGGTCAGTGGGAAGGTTTTTTTTTTTAAACTTACCTCTATCAGCCTCCTTTAAGTGAAGATCTTTACTCGACATCTTCCCTGGGGCGCCATGTGTGTCTTTGATCTACAAGCACAAGATGGAGGCAGAGAGGCTGAGCATCAGAAGTTCAAAGACCTGCACACACACCACACCTTGCTCATCACCTGCACTACTCAGTAGAACAAGTATCCCAATAGTTTGTTTTAACTCAACGTTTTGCATGAATCTGGCAACGGCTGGTCGCATTTCAAAAGCTTATTTCAGCTCACGAGTCCGTGACTTGGATATTCGACTCTGTCGCAAACCAATCTGTACCGGATACCTGATCTACCCAAATCGTACCCCTCATGAGCAACTTCCACCAAAGCATTTTACAGCACTTACAGGTCAGATTATCTCTTGAAATGTTAACAGTAATGTTTACCTCTTAAAACATTTACAACAGAGAAAATGTTTATTTTACGTTGACAAAAAACAAAAGAAAAAAGGAAAAGTTACGCATGAAGCCTGAGCTTTCCATACTGTGCCAAGTCGGATCGCACGGCTGGGTCTACCCAATTTCTACTGCGCGTGTGCAAATGTTTTCTTCTTCTTCTGTTTTGTTTAATATCAGTTTACTCATCAATGTACGAGGATAATGACACTTTATAAACTCAGCTAACAAAAACACATTATTAACAGTTAATTGGGCTGCAGAGGTATCTGCAGGATCCCCGGGGGGTATTTGCTAAGAGTAAAATGCCCTCATTTCCCCTCCTTTCCTGTTTACAACATATCAAACAGAGAATGAATCAAAGCCATGTAGCGTTCATGATGTCATAAATCATTGAGATTGAGATTGGGTGTTCAAAAACACACGTTTAGTCTTTGGTGTTCACACTAAAGCAGGGAGAGGCTTTATTAGGGTCTTTGTTATGTGTGACTTATCCAGATAAACCAGCAACATATTAAAGTTTGGCGAGTTTCACCGCCTGCTCCATGAATCCCTACCAAATCCAAGTCACTGAGCTGTCAAAGTTCGACCTGGTTTAGCTGTCAACAGTGCCTACGCATTTTGTGCGTAGAGCTCAAAAACCGTCGTAAAAACCTGTGAAGCTTCGTGTGAATCCGGAAGTTTGAATGAAGACGCCCGAAACACACGTTTACATAGACTTTTCATAAAAAGTGTTTTTTTAAATGTGCATTGCAAATGTAGCTTAGTAATCATAGAACAACAAACATACAAATTATGGGAGCTAATATAGTTCAAATTGCTCAACTGTCCCAATGTTGCTGACAAGAGAACGTGGCATAAGGTTCGTGCGTGTGGGTGGATGTTACAGATCAGGTAGCGGCATGCCGGAACGCCTGCATTCTGTTTCAGGTCAAAGGAGGGGAAATCGGAAAAAGCTAAGACAATAACAAGTCTTTAATATTCCTTCAGAGGTGCCACATTCGTTTACAAAAATGAATCCACAGCTTGTAGGAGCTCTTAGATGAGTAATGACCTCTGAGTAAAAATCGACTGCTTTAGCTGCAGCCGTAAAATACAAATATGCTTAATAAGAAAATATTGATGTTTATTTGTGGCCTGGAACCAGCCTGGATTTGGGTAATGCATCATTTTAGTGTTGCTAAGCGTTCTTATTGACACTTACGGGCGTTATGCACTAAAGGGAAGACATAACTCACTGCATTATTTCACTCCGCCTTTACCACTGACGATGCCGAACGTTACGGATAGATTTAAACACAACAAGAGGCCTACCATGTGGGACTGAGCAAAATATAGGTCTGGCTTGATGAGTTGTCACACTCAACTGAGCAAGTGAGAGGTGTTGCCAAATGCAATGTGACTCACCACCTCTGAGAAGAACAAAAAACCTGCTAAAGACTGCTGTGACTTTTCATGATTTATTTGCAGCTCTGAATGTACTTGACAGGCCGGACGAGACGGCAAACTCGCATGCGGAGAAAAGAAACGACAAATTTAAAATAAAGGGGAAAACATGTCAGTGGCTTTACTGTACTTGACAGGCATTCTAAAGCAACGACAACAACCGGTTCTAAAGCAAAACAGAACAAAAAAAAAATTAAATAAAATAAAAAAAAATCACAGCTTTGCCGTAACGTTGACGCGGCGCTGACATGTCGTAACACGTCACTGCAGCGACAGCATCTGCTCTGGCAGTGTGCGGCTCGGGTGAACGGGTGCAAAGTGCTGCCAAAGACAATGAAAGTGGACCTTGGTGGATCACTGCTACTGGGGGAGCCAAGGCCCTGGAGCAGCAAACTGACATAACGGGCTCCAACTGCACAGATTTAAGGGGAAAACGGAGGAAGAAGTGCATGAAAAAGCTGGCACTTATCAAGCAAAATGGGCTAACGCACACTTCACTTGCATTCCCTGTGTGTTCTGACCACCTTTCACTCACTGGATGATGAATTGCACCTGAAAAGCGGTTGTGCTTTTTCTCCTCCTTGCCAAGAACTTGGCTTGGCAACAACTGGCAGGCCCAACGCATTTCAATTTCTTTTTCAAACAGACCAGGACTTTCAGGGGGAAAAAAAAGCCTTCCAAAACAGTAGATTTTTCTAGTACAAAACCTGGATTCTTCTTTTGCAGCAAGGTAAAGAAAATCCTTGTGAGTCTGCCTTAGCTATGCAGTGCTCTTGTTTCAACTCTCAATGTTCAAACCTTCATAGAAAGATAAGTCAAGTATTATAGGATGAAAACAAAGACCTGATCACGATCAAAGTTTTATGTAGAGTTAACAAACTGAACGTATTCTGTACAGGAGACACGACGCAGAGGAGCTTGATTAACAATGGTCAATATATCTACAGTGCTCTGCATGAATGAGTGCCCCCTCTTTAAAAAGTACTCATTTAATCAGTGGCGCGATGAACTAAAGGACAATTTTCAAACTTTCCATAAGGATGAGTTTTATGAAACATTTATTTAACTCCAGAACAAGAAATGAAGGTGAATAATAAAACTTAAATCACAAAATCTTCAGTTTGACTCAAATTGGTTGAAGCAAAAATGAATAAACTCTGCATCAAAAACTACTACATCTAGTATTTTCTATGAGCACTGCGACAGCACCAAGTCTTCTAGACATGGAATGAACAAGTTGGCAACATATTGCATCTATCTTTTCCCATTCCTCAAGAATCACCTCTTTTAGGGCCTGGGTGCTGGATGGAGAGTGATGCTCAACTTGTTGCTTCAGAAATCCCCACAGGTGTTGGATCAGATTCAGATCAGGAGACACTTGGCCATTCAATCACCGTCACCCTGTTCCTCTTCAGAAATGCAACAGTAGCTTTCAATGTGGGTTTTGGATCATTTAAGTCCACAACAACCAAATGCACGGCGTGATGGCAGCATCTTCTCCTTCAGTTTAGAGCAGAACATTGTTGAGTTCATGATACCATCAATGAAATACAGCTCCCCAACACATTAGGACACTGCCACCACCATGTTTCACTGTAGGCACCAAACATTTTCTTTGAAATCTTCACCTATGTGACGCCATACAGTTTTAAAACCATTAGTTCCAAAAACAGTGATCTTTGTCTCATCACTCCAGAGTATAGAGTCCCAGTAGTCTTCCTCTTTTTTCAGCATGGGCCCTAGCAAATTTTAGTCGTGCTGTTTTTATGCCTGGCCTTTAGGAGAGGCTTCTTTGCACAATTTTGAGTTTTGATCAAATTAAAAGTGAACAATTTGAAAGGACAGTTAAATTAAAGCTAAATTTTGCAAACATGATTGAAAAGATCATTTAAAAACAAGCACTTAAGCTGTTTCTACTGAGTGAAACCAGTTTTTCATACATAGTAAATGGCATATACTATTATAGCACTACTTTATCATGATTAAGGCCCAAAGCGCTTTACAGGGGCGACCAAGATCCAGGGGTAAAGCAGTCGCCCTCTGATTGGAAGATCGCAGGTTTGGTTCCCCTTTTTGCCCACCGATGTGTCCTTAGGCAAGACACCATACCCTACATTGCCCTTGGTGGTAATAGCTTGGCGCCAGTGTTGGTTAGTGTCAGTTTGTGAATGTGTGTACATGGATGAGTGAGATTGTGACTGTAAAGCATTTTGGGCCTACACGAAACGTAATAAAGTATAAGTATACACTATTTACCATTTTTCAGTCCCATTCACGCAGCCACACACATTCACACACTGATGGTGGCGATGCTGTGATGCATGGAAATCTCCATCTCATTGGAGCCAGCCCCCAGTGGTCTTTTGAGAAACTGCAGCATTAGTTACTTCTGGGCATTTCCTCCATTGGAATAGTACTATTCACATGTCTACAACGTCCACTGTCTATCAAACAGTTTCCGCAAGAAACAAACGAAACAGCAAACAAGAAACTGACACAACAATGGTCAACACAATAACCCCAATGAGCCCCTTTGTTAAACCAGGAGAGACAGAAACAATAGAAGCACTGTATCAAGTACAGGCTCCAGTCTACCTATCTCTACAAGTACACATCGCTGCCTTGTTCTTGTTGGGGGGGCTGTAAACAGGGGAAGAAAAATAAATAAATAAATAAAAAAATCCCAAAGCCTTCAAGCAGCAAAGATACGGCACTTGCAGAAATCTGCTGGCACGAGAAAAACAGAGGCTTGCTGCAAAGAACTGTCTGCCTTTGAAGGATCTTTATTTGCCATTCCCCAGCTGACGGAGACATGAGTAACTGCTTAGACACACAATGGTTGCACCCGCGTTTTTTGTCCGTTGAGAGCTCAGCCCAGTAAATGAAAAGGGACACACACACGTGCGTTCAGGAAATGGCTAATTAACTGACGAGCAGATATTTCTGAATTTATAATCAAACGGAATTAATTTGGTTCCCCCACCACCATCCTTGCCAACCCATCCTCCCAAGCGACTTCCTTAAGAGACTTATTTTATAAATACAGTCCTAATCAAAATAAATGACTAAAACCTCCAAGGGAGTTTAAGGCTATACACATTTACTTCAGAAGGAACTGATGCAATTCAAGCAGCCGCCTGTGCACCACCGACTTAAGGTTCAAATTGCAAAAAGCACCGACTTATGTAATACTTCCAGTGCTTTTTTTGTTGTTGTTGTAGCTCAGTTTGGCAGACCTACATTCATGACGGCCAAGTAGGAGAGACACAGCCTCCTTTCTACGCAAGTGTGATGCTGAATTCCCACAGCAGTATGCTCAGTTGGTGTGTCATATTTTCCGTTTTCTTGATATTTAATGTGTCACATGCTTTTTTTTGTATTTTTGTATGTTTGTTTGTTTTGTTTTGGCACTTGCATTTGTAGATTCCCTTTGATTCATTCTGAACATTAAACCCATCTTAAAGACCCACTCTGATAAAGAAAAAATGTGTTTTTAACGTTCTAATGGCATTTCTCTGAAAATGGAGAACATGTATGAAGAAAATTCAACTCAAAATTGCATTTCTGAGTACTTTTTTTTTAATTGAAACCACTGTGACTCAAGAGCAGATGAAAAAAATGCAGAGTGAAAAAGATTGTATTTGTGTTGTAGAAAATATTCTGGGAGGGGCACAAGCTCCCCGCTGCGCCCCATTCTTATGCATCCACTTGTAGACGACTAGATCCATTTACGATCGTGTTCCTCGTCCGAGTTGGCATCTGGCTCAAAATTTTACGGCTGGATATTGCCAATTTTGCTCGTTATTTTTGTTGCATCGGTAATGATACATTGGGGGTGTGAGGGGCTGTAAGCTAGCGGGAGAGAGTAAACAGAGAACTCCCAGCAAAGAGGGGGAGAAAGGGTTGCTCTGCGGCAAAGAGCCCACCCACGACTCAAATTTCTAGTTAACTCTATCTCTTCTGTGTCTTCAAAAACAACACAGATTTTTTTATTTTGGTTAAAAATAGTATATTTAGAATTAAAAGACCATTGGGAACACTTTTACAACAGATTAAAAGATCTGAGTATTGTTCTAGGTGTTGAATTTAAAGGTTTTAATGACAAATATCTGATGGCCCCAAACTGCATAAACTATTGAGCTGGTTGTAGGCATTGGTGAGATATGGATTTGTCCAGGTTCTACTTTCTCTAAATGTCGAAGCTTGTGTTATGGTCACACATCTGTCTGTCTCCAACGTCTCACCATGTCACCATAACTCTGAGAGCCTGAAAACTCGCCGATCAATTACAGTGACCTTTACTTCACATGCTTTAGCTGCACGAATGTCAAATTTCGGTTGGACGCTGCGACTTGTCTGCCCGCACATTGGCACTCACTTCTGCTGAGGAACGGAGAACAGTGCTAGGGTTGCTGGTGGGGCATTGTTTGTTGACCTCAGCGGAATCACCTCCGCCTCATGGCCCCAATGCAAACTGAACCTGACTGCAGCGTCAGTTGGGGGTAAAATTCAAATGATTGAGAATGGAAGGTTGCCTTGACCATAGTTGAACTTGTTGGGATATTAAAGATGACAAAAACCTTGGTCACATACTTCACTGCTAAAATAAGTGTTAAATTTCTAGTTTAAAAGTCTTTGTTGGTCCTTCAAATTAAAATAAATAAGTATGTAATCCAATCTTGTACCTTTATTCTCATGTAAGTAGTTATGTAGGGTGTTTCACTTTACTGCTGGACAAGGAAACACAAGGCAGAAATATGCAGGCCATCAAAGGAAGCCTTGATGGATCATAGTACACAGGAAAGATTTGATTGCAGACAATCGTACATTCCCCAAGGTGGTCATACAAGTCTCAAGGGAACTCCAAGTCCAAGTGCTCTCCTTCACCCTTTAGCTCCAGTGTTCACACTCTTGCGACTATCGTAACTCTTCAACAATCTGAAGCGAAGAAAAGTTTTTGTGCTGTTGGTGCAAAGCTGAAATGAAAAGCAGCTTTTCTCTGCGTCTGGGTCAGCCGATGCGTGAATGATCGAAGAGTTTGTCAAAAAGTTGGTGTTATTGGGGCTTTGCCAGAGACGTCTCCAGTGTTAAAGGATTAAAATGCGGTCGCCTCCCCCTAGGACCCTCCACGGGCCAGGAGAACCCAAAAACCCACAAGAACTGGACTGAGTGACTGACTGAAGCAGGTACTTCCAAATAGGGAGTACTTTACCAAACAGTAACTGGACAGTCTCTCGCAAACTGAAAACGTCACGTGCCCAAAGCAGAGTCCCTGATTGGTTGCCGCGCCAAATGCCTAAATCGCGCCACGCCGCCTCAAATCGCGTCTTTACGTTGACTTAACATTGAAACTTGACGCCGGCCACGTCCAGTGCGAATGCCCCTTTAAGACCGACACGGACCAATCGAGGCTTACTGAGGAAATCTGGTTCCAGCATGGTGACAGACATATTGCAGAAAAATGGCAACTGAATTGACTTCATTTGGTTGGAACCAGAAGTAAGTTATTTTCTATAGGTGACGTCTCATTTACTCTGTCCAGTTCTTTATTTACAGTCAACGGGGTCAACCCATCGTGCAACTAAGACTTACATAATCACTCTTCCTGATGTCAACTTTTTTCTTTGCAGTGTCACAGGCCTAAAAATACCCCCAAATGGTCACTAGTTTGATGACAACTAATAGGAAAGTTTCTATTTAACTTTATTTAATTTAAAAAACTGCCTTATCTTTGCTCAAATCTTCAGTTTAACATAATTTGCCAATAAATCCTACAGCAATCTTTTCCAAAAGAAAAAATGAAAGTACTTCAAGTAACGCATCTGATCAGACAGTAAAATCAAGAGTTTTAAAGTAAAAAAACATGGATGGAGATGAATCATGCAGGGGAACAGCCTGGTGATAACTTCATGTTTTTACCAACAACAAAACTGCTGTGTGTTTTTCCTTCCGTTCTGTTTGACTTGGCCGTGTTTGAGGCTCTGATGCTGGCAGCACTTCAGAGTAGATCAAGGCAGCCTCACACAGTGTTGTGCCAGAAGAAGCGCGCGTGTGCTTGAGAGACGGAGTGTGTCCTCTGCACGAGGTAAAATAATGACAGGCGAGAATGGATGGCTGGTGACGCTGTGACGAGAGAAGCGCTCCATATTTTCGGCCTCCGGCTGGGCAGATGCAAAAAACTTTTTCTCTCATATCCCCCAGCCCCCTTCCAACCGTCTTCCTTTGGTCTCCCCCCACCACCCCACCACTTTCTCCTCCACAACGTTGTTCAAACAGAGGACAAAGACGCCCTGAGTAGTCTTCCTCTTTCAATCCCATACATAGCTGCTGGCACTTTCTTCTTCTCTATCTCAAGTTTGCAGCCAGAGGAGCGATGGAGTGAGTCATAGTGGTTTTAAGGAGTCAGGCTTTTGATTAATTTTAATGCCTCTTCCGAAGAAAATTCTTTTTGGTTAAAAAAAGAAAAAAAAAAAAAAAGTAGTTGATGTCTATCATGTTATCGTGAGTCATTTCTGCACCATCTGACAGGGTTTAAAACTGAAGCCTTCGAATCTGTAAATATATTTGCACCTCGTGTATCTTTTTCCCTGCATCACGCGAAAAAAAAAAGAAGACCTCAGGCATCCTACGAAAAACCTCATAAACGTCGGTTTAAAAATATACCAGAAAACTAGAAGATTCTTAGAACAACTTCACAGCATTGTCAATCCTTCAACATGTGTACTCTTAACATCACGTATTTTTGACTTTAATATGAATTAAGAAAGTGCCCAACCTATGCATCAAATCTAATCTACTGAGTTCAATTAGATGTTTTTGGGACGAAAATTCAGAGGAAATTTGTGTGCAAAAGAGAAAACTATAAAAGTGACAATATTTACTTTTGTGTAAAAATCTATTTAATATATATTGTACAAAACTATTAGTGCATTTACGCAAAAGCAAAGCAGTATTTGTTTAACAAATCATTCATCCATCCAACTTCAGAACCCTCTGATCTATTTTGGGGTTACAGGGTGGCAAGAGCTAGTGTTGGGCGACAGTGGGTTAAACCCCGAACAGGTCACCATTCAGTTGCAGGGCCACCCACTCATGCCTAGGGACAACTTCGAGACACCAGTTAATCTACAAAGTACTTTGTTGGACTGCATTAGGAAACCGGAGGGTCCGAAGAAAATCCGCGTATGAACAAGAAGAACATGCAAACTCAACAAAGAAAGTTCCCAGCCGGGATTCAAACCAGGGACTTCTCACTGCGAGGCGAGAGTGCTAACCAAGACATCACCATGCAACTCAACATAAATTATACCTCGTAGAAAACTACATATTCATTTAGGAGAACGTCTCACTGAAAACATAATTTACCTTTTTTGTAAATAGATGGTAAACTCCTTTAAAGTAATGTTAAATGACAGAATACAATTTTTAATATCATGTGCAACACTGGGGGGAGGGGGCCCATGACACCCTGCCATGCAGTCACAATGAAGGCAAGAGCCTATTGAAGTTAACAGCGACATTTGTCCTGCACTTATCCATGAAACGTAAAACAGTTTGGGTTCCTGAATTCCCTCTGTACTTAGTTCACTTTATACGGCGTTCTCCGTGTTTTTTAGGGTGTCCATATCTACAATTCCAAAATCCAGTGCCCTAGAAATTTCCCAGAAGTGTCCGCGAAAAACAAGCGTCCATCAGTGCTGACTGAATTAGTGGCTATAGACCACAGTGCATTTAGTTTGAAGGATTTGTCATTAGAAAAAAATTTAATAATCATCTGAACTTATTTTTATAAATCATCCAAGTTTTCATCATCATCATCATGAAAAACTATTCGGATTTATGAGGTTTTTACTTCGGAAAATGGGTGACGACATATTTGCCTGTTAACGCAAAAAAAAAGTAGTGAACGTGTATTCAAATTACATTAAATTCCAGTGGGCTGGATAGTCCCGAACTATATAGTCTTTTAGGGGATGGGGGAAAATGTAGTTTTGTCAAATGTTTAAAATAAGACCACGAATGCAAAATTTTCCCTCTTCTATCGTTTGATATTAATGTTTGGGGTGAGACACAATCCCAAGACCTTACATACTTCATTAAAGAAGCAAATGTCTGCTCTTATGATGAATAAAATGTACCTAAAGAAGACTTCCCCACTGCTGGTGTATTTGCTAACATCAAATCAGGCAAAAAAACAAACCACTTTTAGTATTAAAGCAGATACTGTTCTTATGTACTGTTAGAAAGGCTGCAGAGAAAATAAAAGCAGATTTGTGTCCATATGCCAGCATTTTAACAGCCTCAGATGGATCAGCAGAAGTTCTGTAGTCATCTTCAAGTTTAAAGATGAACGGCAGCCAGACTCTAGAAAGTCTGTGACAGAAGAAGAAAAATCAGACGATAGAAAGAAAAAACATTAAGTTAAAGAAATATTATTGAAAAAATAAAAGTTTAGATGTCAGGAAAACCAAAATGGTGAACAAGTGTGTCAGTTGTCATCGTGCACCTCTCTTCATGCTCCAACCGATGACACTGAAGCAATGTAAGCCATGAAATATTTACTCAAAAAGAAGCAGGGATTGAAAAGGGTGGGGAGTGTGCCGCGTGAGCTATATGGGGAGTCCCTTAAATGCTCTGGATGTCAGGCTCGCCTAAGGTCTCTGCAAAACAGTGCGACAGGATGAACAGCAGGGGGGAAAGACTCAAAAACTGTACACACAAATGCACCCCCTGACAGGGCATCAATCTCCACAGCTAAAGCCCCCCACATCCCCCAAAAAATCATCTCACTCTGCACTTACTTAGTGTAAGTGTGCTGTTTTACTTAGTACAGTTTAGATTTTATTTCCGTCCCAAACGGGGTAAGAGTCATAAAAAAATGCTCCTTTTTAAAACAGCAACTACACCTGCATGGATAAGTAATGATAATATGGTCTATCTAAATGTTATACAATATGTTATACAATATACAAATGCAAATGCCTTATCCTGCTGGAAGTAGCCATCAGGAGATGGGCACACTGTGGTCATAAAGGGATGGACATGGTCAGCGACAATACTCAGGTAGGTTGTGGCGTTGTAACCATGCTTAGTTTGTACACCACCACCCATGCTGACATGATCCACGCTTTCATGTGACGGCACATTCTGACCCTATCCGAGTGTCACAACAGATGCCATGCTCGGTTTGAACTGCAGCAGATCGTCTTTATCATATCTAAATGTTTGCTGCCATGTGATTGACTGATAAGAAATACAGAAGAGAAGAGAAGAGAAGAGAAGAGAAGAGAAGAGAAGAGAAGAGAAGAGAAGAGAAGAGAAGAGAAGAGAAGAGAAGAGAAGAGAAGAGAAGAGAAGAGAAGAGAAGAGAA
>BSAI01000212.1:4443789-4491296 GCA_036245035.1 Adrianichthys oophorus | reverse complement strand
AAGAGAAGAGAAGAGAAGAGAAGAGAAGAGAAGAGAAGAGAAGAGAATAGAATAGAACAGAACAGAACAGATCTTTATTTATTAATTCAATTTGCGTAAATAAGCAGTTGGACAGGTGTGCCTAATAAAGTGGCCAGTAAGTGTGCCTGTAAATTTGAATAAAAAATGTATTCTATTACTTGTGTTTGTATAATGTAACACATGTCATGGAGAGCAGTATGAAAACAGCCCATTTGTGACTGTAGCTGCTCAGTTAGGCAGCAGTCAAACATCATAAAAGCCAGTCTGTCTGCATCTCTCTGAAAAGGTCAGATCTGTCACAAGCAAAAACGCAGCACGCCCTTTTCTCTGATACAGTTTTCATTTGGAAATCTGATCAAAAAAGGGGGGTGTATGGGACTATAGTGACGTGGCTGGTTAATTTCCACTGTTTTGAATTCTTCACACAAAAAGAATTCATTTTAGCACATTCATGCATGAAAATATGAGAACTTTAGACAAGCTGCAAACCAGCGCTAGCTGTGATAACAACAAGGCTGAATTTTTAGGAGTTAGCTTGAGTAAGCTACTATTAGCATGTGGTGTTGTTAGCAACATTTTGTAAGACTTTTCAAGACTTTGTTTACTAAACAAGTAGTTTAGCCAAATTAAATGCTTTAAACAAAGAAAAAAGTATAAAAAGATTTTATGAAAATAAAAAGCCTAAGTATTAGAGATAAGCTGGTTTGAGCTTGTTTTTTTTAATCTTTTTGCTGTAGTTCTTGTTTCTTTGCTTGTCCTGCTCTCAGATAATTTTGTATTGAATTCTTTATGGCTTTTTGTTATCGAGTTCATCTTTTTGTCCATATATATATATATATATATAATATTTACAACTACTGTGTTCTCCTGTATGGAGTATTTCCTTTACAAAACAGCTAAATGACGTTCATATCAACTAACAGTTACAACTGTGCTTGGTCACCATTTCCAAAAATAATGAAATATAAATAAACCCTTAATTTGTTACATTTTCCATGTATCTAATATTTTTTCCAATATTTAGGAAACATATAGATTCAAAAAAAGAGTCATTACTTCAGCTGAAATCAAATAAAACTTTACTTTTGTGTCATAAAGCCTGAGAAATATATCTTAGATCCAAAATTAGGCAACAAACCTACATTGAAAAAGAGTGCTGCAATAACACGGCTTTTATGGCAACTTTCAGCATATATATAATGAACATTGTGGATTATGAGTATATGTGGCAATGTGATGCTAGAATGCCTAGGTTTAAAAACACTTAGGGTATAATCAGACTGGAGAAGTCTGTTTAATTTGCTCCGCATCGAGTCCTGAACCTTGAATTTAATTGGAATTCAGACTGGTGTCTACTGGAACTTTCTGTTTTGAACTAAAACTTGTAAACAAAACCACTAAAGAGCTCTTCAGTCATTGGCCAGGAATTACGAGGGCGGGGCAAAGCAAGAAAAAAAACGAGAGAAAGAATAATGGAAGTCCTGCGCTTTGCAATCCTTGTTCACTTATTCACACTATATATTTTGCTTTTCAATTTTAAATGTCTGTATCGACGTCAGGTATAACATTTTTTACTGCTACTTTGGTACGGCGGGGCATGCTGCAAGGCGGTTACTGAGGAGGCGACGGTTAACCGTTCAGTGATTTGCTGTTGCATCATTGCTCCACGTTTGTCCGCAGCTCTCTATTTACATCCCGTAATGACCTACGGTAGCCAGTCCAGTTGTTCCGCTCCGAGTGCGGGTGGAATTCAGACAGAGGAAAGTCAGAGCAAACCGAAGCTCAGCCCGATTGGAAACGAACCAAGACCACCTTGAAAGACGGGTCAGAGAGCGGTTCCTGGTCCCGGACCAAGGCCCGCTTGGGTGTATTCAGACTGAAAATGTGTTATTATCGGGATTCACTTTAAGCGAACCAAATGCGTCCAGTCTGACCACACCTTAAATATTTTGTCCACTAAGGCTCATAATTTGACATTTTATCTCTATTTGGCCAATAAACTGTACAATCATTTGATTTGCTGATGCTATTTTGAATGATTAATTTCAAAAAAGCTTATTTAGACCAGGTCTTAAAGTTACAATATTGCCATAAATAAAATCTGTTCACTTTTAGCCTGTATAGATTTCAGTTCTTTTTTGGTTTCAATAAAACACAGGTTTTAGGCCACAACATTCCCATTCTATGGTGGAGCGACACCAACATTGCAGCGCGGGGTGAAATCTACTCTGAACCCCAGTGTTTTTTGTCTATGGAAATAAACTAGCTTCTTATCAGAGGAGTGGGTTATTTGCGCAGATTCTCGCTGTGGCTTAGTGAACGGACTTGATCGCTGCTGCCCGCCAATAGGCCTCACTTTCGTCCTCCCAAACCCCCCCCATCTCTCATCTCTTTATCTGGAAGAGAGGAAATGAAAGGATGGTATCTGGTGCGTTCCACGTCCCCGGTTCAGGAGATGAAGAGCCACGGACACTTTCTTATAATCCCTCGGCTGTCAGATGGAAAAACGTGTGGTTTATCCACCTGTGCTCCGACAGAAATCTGCTGGCAGTTCAGGAAACCCAAGAGCACGCTCCACAAAGGAGAGTGTTATGAAGAGGTAATTTGTGTTGTGACAACCACATTCATAACTCGGGACTAATCAAGCTTTAGCACATTTAACTGGAAGAAAAACAAATTTCACCTTGTTTGCAGCTTATCATTTTCTCTGGTTGCTAAACTGTGCTGGGGTTACAGCGCACAGCCAGCAGAGACACAAATGCTTTGTTTTTCCCGTTTTCCTGCTCAGAGCCATCAACGCTTTCAGAGCGCTGGTGGAAGCAAGCGGTGGGAATGACTCCCAGCAAAATGCCACATACAGGGAATGGTTCCAATAGCTTGTGTTCTACAAAGCTCTGTCGCATTATTTATTCTCTCAGTAAAATTTCTGTGGAAATTGAGTTTCCTGCAATAGGTTAAAAAGAAAAGTCCTACCTGCCATTTTGGTGAACTTTGGCATGCAAATTCACACTGTTTATCTCTAGAACGTTGTCATTTCTTATATAATATGTCATATGTCAGCCAAGTCAAAATCAAATGACTCTTCCATCAAGATGTACAAAAACAGGGCCTACTGAAACTCTGTGGAGGTGCAACCAACCACATTTTTTTAAATTCTATAAGAACAGGATCCTACTTGAAATAAAACAAAGAGCAACAGCTTTGGTATAATTGGTGCTGATTTTGTTCCATTCTTGAACTGATCATTACACATTAGTATTGCTTTTTACCATTCCCATCGCTCCTGGTGGTTACAGGTTGGCAAACACATTTTATTACATTTAGGAAATGTTTTTGCTATTACTTTGCATCTTTAATGTTTGTGTCACAGGACAACTGTCTTTCAGCTTGTGATTTATCAGAGAATTCATACAAAGGGGCAAGCAGCATTATAATTTACCTTGAAGATATAATATGTTTGAACTTTTAAAATCTGCAGGGTAAACTCTTCACTGTCTTAAAGTTGAGTCACAGCATATGGACTTAAGGTCTTTAAGAATTAACGTCAGGACGCCATGACTCAATTCTTCTCAGAAGACTAAGTCCAAAAGCAATAATGCCATGAATCAAAACTCAAGTCTTTAAGTAGACTAAGTTCAGATGCCACGACCCAAAGACTTTAAGTCTTCTCAGAAGTTTAAATCCAGAATGCATGATGCCATGACTCAACTGTTCCCAAAAGACTTTAAGTCCAAATATAACAATGCTTAGGACTCAACTCTTCTCAGAAGACTTTAGGTCCAAGCACAATGATGCCATGACTCCGGTCTTCTCATAAGACTTTAAGTTCAGATGCCATGACTCAAGATGTCTTCTCAAAATACTTTAATTCAGGTTAATATATGATGCCAAGACTCAAGCTTTCTTAGATGAGAAAAATTGGTGCTGTGAATTACTGCTACCACATAGAGGGAGGGGCTTTCAAGCATTTCAACGTGCCGGTCCCAAGTGTGGGTCAATGAAGGCTTGGGTTAGGAAGGGCATCAGGCCATAAAAACTGAAGCCAAATCACAAAGCGTGGCATGATAAGCTGTGTCAACCCGTGATGGGAACTGTAAAGAAAAACAAACTTTTGGCTTTATTTTGGCTGCAATTTGAATACATTTAGGTCACTTTTTTATTTTTGGGAGGAAATGGTTGGACCCAAGTGTAAATAATTTAAAAGATTTTTTACCATCTCTTCAGAGAATTGACGATGTGTTTATCTATTCTAGTCACCTTCCATTGAGGCTCTCAATAAGTTTTCAGCGGAAGAAGTTTAAGCCTATACATGTCAAATACCATTAATAAAAAAAAAAAGGTTTGGGTTATTTGGATATGCGCAGCAGGATTTAATTCACCGGAGGACAAACGCATCATTTCTCCTATCTCAATAAACATGAGCTCCCACAGGGAAAAGGCAATTAATCTGCAGCATTTTGCCAGCTGAAATGGAAGTTAGTGAGGCGCCGCATACCAGCGAGCGCCTATCACTCACGGGACCCATTGCGAGGCTGAAAAAAAAAAAAAGACAAGGGGTGGGAAAAACAACAAAAAGTGGGAAAGATGTGACATGGCTACACACTGGAAGGTAAAGGGTGGTGACAGAGGTGTGGAAGCTGGTACTGCTTTCGATGTTTATTCAGCTGAAACGGTGTTGCCCGGAAGCTTTTTTGGCAGTAATGCTTCACAAGCACACGCTGACCTTTAGCTACTACACACAATTAAGCTTAGCTAATAAACATGTCTGCGGATCGGGACACATGAACTAGAAAAGCAGGTGCACTGAATCATTGCAGGCGTGAATGCCGTAAAGCATTCTGTGCCCGCGTAATCCCTTCTAAGCTAATTTCAGATGCATTTATAAGAGAAACAATCAGCTAAGAACGCATGTTGTTTGAGGCTGAAGTTAATTGTTTTGGAGAAAGCACTCTCAATGTTAAATGACTTCTAAAACAGTCTTTTCAAGTCAGGTATAGCTAAGATGTTGGCAGCTGGCTTTGAAAGAAAAGTTAAAGATTTTTAAATGAATACAAATGCTGAACTGGAGTATAGGTTGCACTCCTGGGAATTAGGATTTTTTTTTAAAACTTGCATTTATCGCATAAACGTTTTTGCGCTTGGAGGAGGTGGTTTTTGGGGCGTATCGAAAAGGACTTATTTTGCTAAACTGCAATGGAAACTCTTTTTTCGAATTAAATGCGCTTCTTGGATGGAAGTGGCTGCACTGAGCGCCACACAGCGGGCGCTACGAGAGGTCCCACAGCGTCACAGCGCATTAAAAGTTGCGTGTCAAACAGAATTGTTGGAGTCACAGCTCCTCTGTAAAATCACCAACCAAGATTTCGCCAAAATCGCCAGGAGGAGCGGTTACGCGTGCAGCTCCATGGCCTGCGCCGACGTCTCCTTTGACAGATGATAATGAGCACTAGAGCCGTGACAGGAATCTGAATGGAAGCTATGTTATCAAACAGAAAAAAATGATCAACTGATTACTTGTTAGAATGTTTTTTTTTTTTAATTTCGCTGAACAGGCTTCTCTCGTGCGTCTGTTTATATTCATGAACAATGTTCTAGACATGCTGCACGTGGTCTCCAGAAGCCATGACGTCACTCAAATGTTCCTTTTTTGTGACTCAACTTAAAACAATACTAGTCCTGATCCATGCCCGTGGTTTTGAATGACTTATCGCCTGAGTTACCTTATATTTATTCACATAATTATGATTTAATGGAAACAGTGTCATTGCGAAAATGTGTTTTTTCGTCATTTCTAGAATGTCGATAAAGTTTTGCGCATCTGTGTAATGGAAACACAGCTTATCAGGAACAAGAACAGATATTTCATCTCGAAAGGCAAATCGTAATAACAGAATAGATAACAACAATAGACTGACTATATATGCACGCTTTGCTACCGTAGCACATTGTTGTTAATTTTGCTTCTTGAACCATAGAAGGAATCCAGTATATTAGTGCAACATATGAACAATTATTCAAATAACCAAAGCATAAAGAACATGCTAACAAGTCAACTACACTCTTTATATCACTTCAAATGACTAAATTAATTGAATTCTTTATCCTTTGTGTCCGTTTTCAGAACAATTCCATCAAGCCTGGCATATGACTGAGCGCCGCTTCTTCTTCTGTGCTGCTGTCAGTAGCAAATACTGATGTGCACACACTTACAGTGCCTTCTTGTGGTTGCTGTTATTTATATTTTTAAAATCCCAGTCGCACCTGAGTACAAGTCACACCCTCAGTCAAACTATGAACAGAACAGAACAAAAAATGATGTCTGTATTAAACGGTTATCTCCAATGGCCTACCGCCTTTCCGTATGCTAATCGTAATGCTGTACACTGTGGTCCCACGTTAATTGTGGGAGCTATGCTCTAAAAATAGCCTGCAATTGGTGAAATCCACTATGTATTGGACTTAATTTTTTACAGTTGATATAGATGTGCTACGGCTGTAAAACTTCTCACTACACACATTATACACTTTTCTCAAATAGACATGCACATTTTCACTCTTTTCTCACTTGTTTCAACTCTCAAAGTTCAAAACTTAGAACAAAATATCTCCAGTATTGTAGAATGAAAAGAACGATCTGATTGCGATCAAAGATTGATGTAAATTTGGCAAACTGAATGCAGTCTGTACAGGAGACACGGCAAAGATTGATTGACAATAGTTTACACTCAATCAGGACGACTAACACAATACACAGCAAAAAAGAAGAAGACAAAAAAAACAAGCAAAAGGCACCGAAAACATCAACTGTACTGTTTTACTGTTTTAATAATACCATTCTGCTGTACTGATGATTTATTTTAATCCTGAAATGTTTATCCAAAGTTGTGGCCTATATTTTGTGGCTGTGAATATTGTGCCATTTTGTTCTTTACCACCAAAAACATATATTGGTAGTAAATAGCAATTACAACAACATGTTCTGACGATAGCACCATAAAAATATGGTATCTAAATCAGAAAATCTGATCTTAAACATCTTTGGCCACATACTTTTAGTTTCACATATTGTGAAACCTGTATGTAAAACCTTGCTGTTGTCTTTGATTGATGCTTTTTTTGTTTCTTTATATGTTTGAACAATTCTAAGCTTAATAGTCAAATTTAGAAGAATAAAATAGATGTGTTCTACTTTCCTTAAAATAAAGAAAAGAAAATCGAACCAACATCATTGAGACTAAGAACCACTGCTTGCATTAACTGAATCCTCAAAGAAATTCAACTTGCTACCCGAGAAACAGCCGCTGAGAAATCAAATCCACATTTCATATAGTCAAACTAACACATGGGTTGATAACACAGTATGCAAAGATATTGTCTTACAATAGAGGGAAGATCAAACAACATGGTTTCATAGCTAGCTTTTTTATTTGAAAGATCCAGCTAGTCCCAGCAGCCCCGTTCCGCAAATATCCCTTTATATCTACCTGGTAGGAGAATATTGGGCTGCTAGTCAGAGTCATGAATGTATTGGTTTGCAAATATGTGGAAACGGCACAAACAAAAGATGAAAAATCCATTCCCATAAACACACACGAGGCAGAATCATTATCTCTCCCACACAATATTAGTACTAAAGCACATCCAGCATATAAAAGAAGCAAACACACACTAGACACCAGAGTCTAAAAAGTAAGACCCAATGTGGAAAGATTGAAATTGCTTTCTTTCACATATCTTCTCTGCAAAGTTTAGAGTTTTCCTCCAAACTAAAAATATTCAATGTCACATCAGGTTCATTTGAAACACTGCATTGTTCTCCAACCATTTTTGACCAACAAACCCGTATTATGTCCGACAATATTTCACGGATTGCACAACGCTGAAGTTTGCGTCTGATTTTTTTTTATGGTCTTGCATTAAATCTAGCGTAAAAGGACATTTTGAAACTGTCTGTAGATACCTTTTATAGAAGAGTAAGATTCTATAAAGGCAAGTTGATCATTTGTGAGTACAGTTTTCTCAGACAAACAGGAACATTTTAACGCTTTTAACTCTTGTTTAAACTCTCAAAGCTTTAGATTTTGTAAAGGTAGTAAGAAAATACAATTTTAAATGATCCTTTCCTTCTTGTAGCCATGCTTTTCTGAAATTAATCTGAAAATGCCAAAAAAAAAACTGTTTATAAATACCAGAGCACAACTGCTGTGTACTTACCCACGGAGTATTAAAGAATCAGCTCACTGACAGATGGCTTACAGTGATGAATGGCAATTAAGACTCACTCAACTGTGTAGCACTTCTTTTGCCCCTGACACTACCATGCTAAACAGCGCAGAGGTGTAACAAACGCGGGGAAAAAATATACATTTATCAGCATTTGTAGTCATAAAATCTGAAAAGCACACAAAAATAAAAAATATTCACGTTTTTATGCCTACTACTAAATAGACAAACTTGTGCTATTTTAAAGCGTCTTTGCTTCAACAATATTAAACCTTAGTCACTTAGCTGTGGGTTTTGGAGATGTTTGGGCACCTGAACGGTCGTAGAGAGGAGTGGCCGTCTATTAAGGTGAGTGCAGGTGTGTCTCGCAGTTGTCTTGAGGCTTTTACGACCATCTCAAGTGACATCATGAAAACGGAACGTACCGCTGTAGCGTGTGTGTGGTAAGTGGATTGTAAAGTATTTGTGAGGCTTATGAAAGTTGCATGTACAGATATTGCTGTTGTACGGTGCTCTTATGAAACCCTGTAGTCGTTAGAAGGGTGCAAGTACTGGCCACATGCTGAGACCGGCCAAAGGCCGCAAGCATGGTGTGTCGGTAAGTGCCCGTAGGACACCCACACAAACTAGACTCATTTACCGTCAGACTGCACACAAGGACAGTGTACTTATCACATGAACAGCATGTTGCGCGATGCACACATTCGTACGACACACCTGCATGTCACCTACTTCACACTTCCTTGTGTGTTGTATGTGTTCCCTACGGCCGATCGGTGGCAGCATGCCCATAAGAAAAAAAATGTGCAGAAACATTTTCCCTCTACGGAGTCGCCAAGTTTTCTACATACTTGATATTTCCTGGAGGTCGCCTGCATGCCCAGTACAGGTTTGGCCATTTTTCGTCAACATACAACTACTATAAGGGCAGTTGTGACTGAGGTTTTATTCTTGATCTTACTTTAGCCTACCTTATGAAAGTTTTTAGCAAAAGATTTGCTCCTGTCAAGCACCGACATTATATACATCATCTAGAGCCGTTTTTTTAGCTACATTAAAGCTCAATTAAAATGGTGGAAGGAAAAACAAAAAAAGGAAAATTTGGCAATAAGAGCAGTGTTTGTCCTCACCAACGATGAAGCCAAATTTAAAACCCAGGTGAGTCTTACAAAAGAAATCATCTTGTCATTTCAGCGATGCACCCCCAACAGAGCGTGCAAGACTGGGATTTATATTTGATTTCCATAATCAGAGGTTTTTCAGGCACATCGAGTGATTGCACCCCTTTTGCTTTGTGAAGCAACAGCATGATTCTATCTTCTGAGAAAATTCCAGATAGTGTGTGTGTGTGTGTGTGTGTGTGTGTGTGTGGTGGGTGGGTGGGTGGGGGGGTCTGAAGCAGAGAAGACAAAACGAGAGGCCTAAAGTATGAATTGTTTAAAAATTTAAAACAGAAAGATTAGAAACACCCTCATTTTGTCTTAATCCAAAGCGAGGGAAACATATCAAAATGAGACAACTAAAGAGGCTTTATGAAAAACTTACAGAGAAGATTTTTGTAAGCTCGGCGCTTATTTACAGTAATTGTGAACAAAGCATCGATTGATTCAGCTGAAGCTGATAAGCCACATAATCATCTTGCACTGTACCAGGCTGATTAGCCCACCTGAGGCAAAGTAATTATATAAAGGTTAATCAAAGCTAATACTCCAAAAGCTTCTTGGCTAACATTACTTAAGATTTATTCAGGCCTAATCCTCCTGAAAATTACTGACGTAGATGAGCATATCTGACACATTTCTATGCATTTTCAAACAGTGTCTATATAGTCATAGTTGGGAGATTTAGAGCAAAACTAAAAACTTAGAGACCCACACCAATAAAAACTGTGTTTTTGGTGTTTATAACATTTTTTTTTTTTATGATGAAGGACATATATGAAGAAAATGAAGCTAAAAATTGCATTTCTGGATATTTCTTTATTCAAATCAATTCGAATCAGGGGCATATGAAAAAATGCAGTTTTAAAAGATCGTATTTTTAGCAGAGAAACTATGATGGGTGTGCCATTCTGCATTACTACATAAATCCATGTTCGTCTGGGGTGTCAACGTACTTTTTACGGAGGGCCAGATTTGGTGAATTTTTGTGATCAAATGTATCAAATAACCATAATCTTATAGTCATTATAACATTCATGAATTTTTGATCATGCTTTTAAAAATTCAGCTTTTTAACAGAAACTGTGGAAATAAAGACTATAAACTTGATCCTTAGTTAAGTTACGCATAAAATAGTATCTTTTATTGAGACAGAAACTTTCATCGGAAACTCCAAGGACTATAATGTAGTACAAAAACATAAATTGTGCGTTTTTAAGACCATATCTACAAGCTTTTGTAACTTTTGGTCCCTGAGACTATTTTTTTTAAGGAATAAACAAGTTATTGTTGGTCTATAAGAAGACATAGACCAGCTCCTAAAACTGGTGCTTTGTGTTGCCATAAAATTCTTTAATCATTCTAATGAAATGTGTCTTTTCTTAAGATAAAAAAGAAGGCAAGAAGATGGATCGATATCCAACCTGGCATCAGTCTATATTTTCCTCAGTATCTGGGCCCTGGGAACATTTCATAAAGGCCATAGGGTCGGCTTATCATGGAGCTAAATGCCAATGTAATTATTAGTGTCTGGAGATAGTGGAAAGGGAAGCACATCCTGCGGCAGGACACCATATTTAATTAATAAATGTCACTGTAGAGAGAGTGAGGAGAGTGGGTGAGAAAAAAAAAAAAAAGAAGAGAGCAGAAACAGAGGGAGGGAGCGTGACAATACTGAGCCTGTCTAAAGAGAACATAAGGAAATGCAATCGAAAACAACAACAAGAAAAACACTGGAGACTTAGATTATGCAAGCATAAAAAAACAAGTCTAAAAGGCCTTACTCTGATTTATAACACTTAACTTTCATTAGGAAATAATTTGAACAGACTTGGGTTCTTTTTCCATGTCTGTTTGTTTTTTGAACATTCTTATGAAACTGTATCTGTAAATTACTGCTTATTTTAGTGTACAAAGCTCATTTAGTACATATGTGCCAATATAAATACAAAGGATTGCTAAAAACAAATGTAGAGGAAATGTTACATACTAGGATGGAGTCACGCCCCAAACTTCTGCTCTCAAATAAACCATTGAAACTAAAACCTGCAGTTCCTCAAAAGACCACTGGAGGCTGGTGTTAGAATGGAGACATTTCCCATTGACTCCTGTGTTAAAAACTCAGAATATTTACCAGGAATAACACGTATACAGCTTGATTTCTCAAACATTTTTATCTATCCTATCCATCTATCTACTGTATGTCTATCTATCTATATTCTTTTATATGCATCTATAACCATCTATCTATGTCTATCCATATGTTTCTATGTGCATCTATATCTACCCATTTATATCCATTCTTCTACATTGATCTATATTCATTTAAATCTCTATCCATCCTTCTATATCCATCTATATCTATCCTTCTCTATCAATCTATCCACATCTATTAATCTATTTACATTCATCAAGAACTATGTCCATCTCTATCCACATAAACATATTGATCTTTACATATCCATCTTTGTCCATTCATCTGTCTATCAATATCGCTTTATAATTATCCATCTTTATCAATTTATCCATATCCATCTTATTCTATCATCCATCTATATCTATTTATATCTTGTTCTATCATCCATCCATATCAATCTATATCATATTCTATAGATCTATATCCATCTATTCATATATCCATTTATTTATCCATCTATTGATGGATAATTCTACATAACTATATCTATCTATCCATCCATCAATCCTCCATCCATCCTCCATCCATATCTATCCATTTCTCTAATGTCAAAAAACAGGACAACATTTGATCTTTTCAAAATAAAAGTCTTTTTCACCGAGATGCACCTTCACAAAAATGCACTTTTTATTTATAATTGACAACATCAACCCTCCTACAATGCAAATTCGATGTGTTGCTGGTTGTTTTATTCTAGTGGCAGTGACAGATGGCGTGACATTGTGGCTTTCTTTGAAGAAAGTACTTCATTTTTTTCCAAGCGGCGCTTTTCTTCTTGCAAGCCCTGTGAGGTCCTGCAATCCTGTCAATGACAAGATCAATACTACATGGTTCCCAGGGTAATCAAAGGCTACATGTAACCACAGAGTTACCAGAGAGTCAGTCTTAGCCGATAAACAAGTTAGCTCTGCTGATTATGCCAGTGATTAGACGAACCGAAAAACTGAACAGAACTAAAGTGATTAGCAAAGCAGTAGAAAGTCTTTGAGCTTTATTAATTATATGCAATCCAGTCAATAGTAGAGAAAGATTCAAGTTAAGTAGGTGGCAGTAAGCATCAAACTATGGTTTTTCTCAAAACATAACCGTTTCTACTGAAGTTGCATTCAGAAGATGGAAAATTGTTAACTGGGTAAAGGGAATATGCTTAACAGATTGTAACAGCATTTATATCTTATGAGCCTTAAATAATGAAATGTTTTTCACTAACTAAACTCTAGGACTGTTTATTGTTACTAAGCAGGAAATCCAATTTATAGAACACAAAACCATGATTCTTACATTTCAACATATTAAGTTTTTTTACTGGATGTATGAAATTAAAATATGTATTTAACATAGACTGTACATAAGAACTGAACAGAGTGAGTGTAACTTCTGGCTCAAATAAATCAAGTCATTTCATTCACCATGTTTCTGCATTTTTTTTTTCAACAAGTTGGAGCCAGACGTTGTCAGTAAGTAGCTATTGGTCAGTCTGAGTCAAAGTTTCCATGACAACTATCTTGCCAGTCAGGAGTGAGCTTGTTAAAAGTCAACACCTACCATTTAAAAGCATCTGAAACTCTCAATCAAACTTTTCAAACATTGGACGTGCTTTTATGGAGGCATCTTATTGGTCAGTTTATAACTTCAAAACATTTTTCACTACAAAAAATATTAAAATAATTTGGATTAGCAAGAACATTTAAAAAAAAAAAAGTAGCAGAGCAAGAATGATTATTCTGACAAATAGAATGACTTAGTAAAAGTAAAAGCTGATATTTCTCAGTAGAAGTCTTTGGGGTTTTGGTTTTTTTGGAGCCAGCAGGTATTTTCTGTTTGGGCTGCCAGGGGGAGTGGTCACCAAGTCCAGTTCTTATATACAGTCAATAATTTAACCATAATTTATACTTTTCTTAGGAGATCAGAATTAACAAAAATATAACAGATAAAGAACAAAGATTTTGATAGAATGGGGCAGATATTTGTCACTTTAAACATTGTCACATTTAAAAGTTTTTTCTATCAACTTCCTATGTAACTTCAGCAGTAAACAAAACATTATCACTGTTGTCTTTCTAACATTTTACAACAAATCCTGAAAATGCTCTCCACAGTTCTGCTGACTACAGTTAGAGTAAATAATGACAAGAAGATTGTAAATGACAACACTGCAACACCTGAATAAAGGACAACTTCAAAACAGTCCTTTAATATAAAATAACAGTGTTTCCAACGAAAACCAACCACGCATTAAAGAAATATTTTGCAGACGTGTTGCGGTGTGGCTTCTCCGCCATGCTAGCAGTCATATGATGTGACATAATTGATCAGAGGATTTTTGTAACATTTAAAATTTCAGAACTTATTCTTGCAAAAATGAACATCAGTCTCATTCCTACGAAAACACTTGATAATTTTACTCTGAAGCTGCATAAACTTCCGCTAACAGTAGCGCATACAGTTTGTTTAGTTTATTTACTTAAAATCTAAGATTCATCTGCAATTTTAGAGCAATTATTAAATATGTTGAAGTGTATTTTAACTATTCACTGCTTCACAATTTATTAAGGATGCCACAATTCTAGAATAAAAACCGAATCGTGTTTCACATTACTGAACCAAATCGAGGGGAAAGCCGATCACTCAAACCCCCCCTGCTTATGTTTTCAGTGAAAGTGTCAAACACTGAACTTTTTTGTTGTTGTTTTGGAAAGCATAAATCATTAACGGACCGAAACAAACCGTGACCCAAAACATAAATAAATAAGTAAATCAACGTTTGAACCACATAGTGGATAAAGTAAATCATTATATCCATGGAAGTAGGTTTCTGAAATAAAAGAAAACACAACAAAACAAAAACCACTCAACAAACCAGGTTTTCAGGACAGGCACTTAGACGAACACGCCGAGCATCCATTAAACCTCAGTAGTTATATATATTTATGCTTTCTAGAACTTATCGCAGACATCTCAATATTTGGATACTTGTTACAGTCCGACCGAATTTCTTTCTCGGGGGGAAAATAAGTATTGGATTGACTCTGGAAGTATTTTTAAGAGACATTTGAACTGGATAAATGTGAAAGATGTACAGCTGCTGCAAAGTAAAACGTTTTCAACGTATCCGGACACACAAATGCATTTTCTTGTTGGCAGACGGCTCCACGCCTAATGAAATAGTGGCGCTAATCCTAAATATAACTGAAGCAGAGAGCTTGGGTCTTATGAGGAAACATTTTCAAAATGTTCCTTTAAAATTGCTTAAAATTGGGGCGCAGTGAAACCATTAAAAGAAACATTCAGTGATGGGATAGTTGAGATCCTTCAAAGCTGTTAATGAATGGATTATAAAGAGGACTGATTCCGGCGTCCGCTACAACCACAGCTGGTAAATCGGAAACATTAAAAGACGATGAGCTCAAACGACTGAAATATGTCTCGCAGTTGCAACCTAACGGAGATCCAAAAGTCTCTTTGGTATCTAGTTCTCCGATTTGACAGCCACTATCCACAGAAAAATCTTTTTAAAAAGCCTCTTTTAGTCGGCATGCAAAGGCTCTGCAAATGAAGCACTTCCTGCTGTGAAAGATGATGCTGCAAGATAACTTCATTTAGGAACCCCTGCTTTTCCCACTGCTGTCGATCATGGAGGGGGAAAAATGAACAGAATTATTAACATTTCTAGGAGACGGGGAATGAAAAAGATATTATTTAAGCTTTTTTCCGTTTTTCTGAGGAAAGCGGAGGAAAGTTCTTCAATTAGGGAATTCGGCTTTTCTCTTGCTGCTGCATAGACTGTGATTGACAGCTTCATTAATTAGCAAGCAAGACTTGAAAGGATGGCTAAAGAATGGGAAGGAGGCGCATTTAAAAAAAAAGATGGAGAAGCACAGTTTAGCTTTACAATTGTTGGAGGGAGAAAGTGAGAGGGCATTTGGAGGTAATGTTGATTTTTTTTCTGGGCTTTACAAGCAATCAAGCTTGGTAAACTAAAACTGATAACTATGCTGATGGCTTTTAGACCACCTTCAGTGGAATTTATCAAATCCATGTATACGCAGAATTTTATATACAATGAAAAAACCTCAAGATAAAATTTTTAGATATTGAAGAAAACTCATTAGGTTTGATGATGTTCATATTTGTTAACTAAATATTCAGCTCTCATGACATTTGTTTGGGAAAAAAAGTATTTAAAAGTCAATAAAATGTTTAAAAATATCAAACTTTACTCTTTCTAGGAGTTTACTTCACAGGGGAAAAAACTGGTAATAAAACAATGGGTACAAACTGACTTTAGAAATGCGATAATTGTACTTCTATTGCCAGAGTTAATTCACGGAACATAGAAAAAAAAGTAATGGCATCATTTTTTTAACTTCCCTTTACATCCACAGGTCAGTCTTTGGTAAACATCCCAACACAGATGCTCAAAGCATTAGCTTTGTTAATATGGGATCTAATAAGTCTGCAAAACTTTTTCCTGTTTTCTAATCGTAGCTTACAAGGATACGACGTATTGGACACACAATGCAAACTTTGTCTTGTAATTTGATTGTGTTTTTTGACAACATGTTCTGGTGGCCATTTTTGAGAGGAAAATTTGTGGAAACTACAAAGGAAAATACCTGATGACTCAACATAATGCAGTTAAGGGAAAGAGGCCGGACAGAAGTCTGAGGTGAACATTTGTGCGCAACAGTCAAGTTTTGTGCAGAGAAAAATAACCACAGGTAAGATATTTGCTTTGAGGATGATTCTGGAGAAAAACAAATTGGTGTCTTGTAGATCTAGAGAGAGTCTGTGACTGAGAACTAAGAGAAGAGCTGTGCTTTGTACAAGGACATCTGGAGTGGTAGAGAAGTAAGTTGGAGTTGTTCAGAACACGTATGAGAGCTATAGTGGTGAAAAGCTCAGGAAGTGTGAAAGATTAGTTGATGGTGGAGGTGGGACTGCACCAAGGATCAGCTTTGAGCTCCTTCTTGTTTGCTGTGGTGATGGACAGACTGACAGATGAGGTTAGACAGGAACCTCCGTACATCATCACGTTTACAGATGGCATTGTGATCCAAAATGAAAGCAAGGAGCAGGTGGAGGAACATCTAGAGAAGTGGAGGTTTGGCGTGGAAAGGAGGGAAACGAAAGTCAGCCGCAGTCTGGAGGAACTCGAGAGCAGCACGAGGTTACAGGGACCAGAGGTGAAGAAAGAGGAGGACTTTAAGTACTTCAGGTCAACAGTCCAAAGCAGCATTGAGTGAAAGGTGAAGAAGCTCGTACCAACAGGAGGAAGGGTTCAGGTGTGATGTGTGACATGAGTGTCAACAAGAATGAAAGGAAAGATGTAGAAGACTGTAGTGAGGACATCGAGGTTCTCTTTGGGAGTGACGAGGATGGACGGGACGAGGAATGAATCTATCAGAGAAACAGCTCGTATTAGATGTAGAAAAACTGACCATTTACATTGAAATAAAAGGGGCTAGTTGCTTGTGTAACAGGCCACCTTGTGGTTACCTGGTAAACTGACCTGGTTCCAGTTACTTTTGCCCTTAATCATCCTCAAAACAGGAAAGAAAAGCATCATTTTCCCCTCTGATGTGAAGGTTTTGCTGGCCTACTGTAAGGCCCGGGGGACTGAACAGCCTCCTTTTGATGCTCAGCGTGTTCGTCTAAGTGCTTCTCCTGAAAACCCGGTTTGCTGAGTGGTTTTTGTTGCATTTTCTTTTATTTCAGAGTCCTTCCATCTATCGAATGTTTTATTTTATTGCAAGTAAAGCAGCCTGCAACCTCATTCCAGCTCACGGCTGACGTCTACCAGTCGGATCAAAGTCCATAGAGGTGTCAGAGTGGCACGGGCGTGCTGCTGCTGCACATCTCGAGTTTCACTTTGGTAAAGGTCAGGGGGGTTCAGGTGTCCTGTCTCCCTGCTTTTCCGGCTGTCAAAAACTAAGCGTACCCGTAGGCAGCTTGTCACACAGAAAGCCAGCTCCCATGATCCCCTTGTGCTTATTTTTCACTCCTTTGCCCTCCTCAATCACAGCCCCCACCACCACCACGCCATCACGGAGTGCTACTCGAGTCTCAACTACACCTGGGACCCTCTCTCGCCTTGCAGCCATCGGATCAGCTGCTGACTAAAACGCCACGTCTTTTTTCTTTTGTTCTCTGCCCACATATTAACTAGGAGTTGCCTGCAGAAAATAAAAGAATACATCAAGGTCCTGGAAAGCCGATGCAACAATTATGCAACAATTTTTCTCTCTCTCTTGCATTTCCCTTGCAGGTGAGTCTCCCCTGGCGCGCAGAAGTGAGTATTCTTGTTTGGAAACAGTAGCAGGCGCACGTCTGCCCTTTTGTTTTTTTTCCTCTCACCAGTCAATTTAACACCGACACCTCCCCTCTGCTTCTCCATGCAGGCTTTAGCTCATCAGTTCTAAATGGCATGAAGCAGTCTCACACTGTTCTTTCGATTCAAGCGGACAAAAGTGTCTCCTGTGAAGTCCCATTCATCAATACTTTGGGGTCAGCACGGACAGAAAAGTGCTGCGCTTGCTTTTATGGAAACTGCTGCAGTATGTGAAACTCTTATTTCTCACACTACAAACTATTTGAGGAGTGCAAAGATATTAAACCTTTTCTTTAGACATTCAGGATATTGAGTTGTTTTAACTCATCTTTGCTCTACAACTTTAAAAGATTTTCTCAAAATCAGCACAGTTCAGACATTTTGGTTTTTGTCACGTAGAGAATACGCTGGACGGGCCACAAGCTCTTTGCTCTGATCCATTTTGATGCATCCACTTGTAGCCGACTACATCCATGCACGTCTCTATTTTCCTCGTCCGCGCTGGCTCAAAGCTCCAATATTGCTCGCTATTTTTGCTGCAATAGTGAAGTTAAATTAGGGGTGTTTTAAGCTAGCAAGAGAGAGTGTAAACAGAGAGCTCTCAGCAACTGAGAGGGGAAGGGGGGCGGGGTTGCTCTGTACCAGTGGTCCCACCTACAACTCAGAGACGATTTTTTTTAATGAACTACTGGCGCTCTGCAGAAACTATGTCATAGACAACTGCGTTTTTGGGGTTTTTTTTTGGCTAAAAATGGCGTAATCATAACTAAAAGACCAAAACAGATCAAAAGATGATTGGAGTTGGCTTTTAAGAGCTAGATTCTAGAAATAATAAAAATGGAAACAAAGATGTAGATTTATATTCTAAGAAAAAGTACTAGATTTAGATTTGGATTTGAGGATTTATTAAGTTGGGCCAACTTGTACTAAGATCGGATTGTCATTTTGTTCACATTCTGTTCCAAAATGAGTCATTTGCACTTTTTACTCTAGTTTTTGTTGCAGTAATCAAAATAAACTACAACTAGGTTCACAAAAAATACAAACTATATTCTTAGAACTAGCAACAAAAAAAAAACTTCTTATTGAGCTGTAGAACATTGAATTCAAAGTCTCACTCTGATCATCCTCTGATCTATTGTAAAAGCCTTCCCAATCATATTTTAATCATGAACGTGTCTTTTTCTAGGACATAGTTTCTGCAGTAGGCAGAAACAGAAGTTCACAATCGAGTTGTCAACGGGACCCTCCCAATTGCAGAGATCTATCTGTTTACACGCAAAATACATTTTCATTCCATTGGATTCCATTAAATTATTCTAACAGTTAGAGTTTTTAAGCTTACTTTTATCTTTTTGAATGCGTGTGTGAAACTCTGTGATTTAGATTTTCAGGTTTTACTGTAAGATTTCTTGCTAAGTAAAAATTACTTGCCACATAGAGAGATAATTGTGCTAGTCCTTAGTGATTTTCTTTTTATGAGTAGACTTACTTTCCTGTTTTTAGTCTACCTCTTTTTGGAATAGATGGTATGAGGACTGCATTTGTTTTTATATTTTTGAACCCTGTGCAAGACAAGAGTTGCAGGGGCTGAAAAGCCATCCGAGTCTGCCTCTTATCCCTGCCTCCTCCAAAGCACGGCTGAACCTGAGCCAGCAAATGTCAGTCGGATAAAGAGCGGGGCTGACAGACAGACACAGGAGTTTTGTCATTCCGTGTGTCATCCCTTTCTTCCAGAGCCCCCCCCCCTCCATCTTTGCAGGTCTCAAACGCGGCGAGATGATGCGGGTGAAGGAGGGGGGGTTAAAGGAACATTCTCAGCGCCGACGTCAGGTTGTGTAACTACATCATGGTAAGCTAAAGCGCCGAGGACGTGTACTATTCCGGTGGCCCTCCGGCCTTGCAGAGCATTCATTATTGTCTTAGGCGCAGCACAATATGATCGCCACAGAAACACGTAAACACATCAACTATTTCCCCGCAAACAAGATAAGACTCTTCAACAAGATGTTCTCTCTGGAGCCAGAGGTCTGTCCATTGTCAGAGGATATTTGATGCAACTAGATATTCAGAAAAACACTGAATTGTGCTGTTTTTCTGCAAACAAATACACTTTATAGGTTTTATCATGTGCAGGATAAGAGCGAAAACACAGACAGAGACACAAGTTAATTCTGACATTTATCTACTCAAAACAGAAAGTACACTTCAGGAAATGGAGTATAATCTTATCATTCCGTTTATCTGAAAAATCGGCTGCCAAAGTTCGGGAATTGAAGGGAAAATGTAACGTCCAAGATGGAAACGGGTCACTCATTTTTTCCAGTTCTGCAAAAATAGTCATTCATTTCATGAAAGGAGCTTCTGTGATGCCAGAGGGAGGTATTCTTTTTCTGTGTTTTTCCACTGTAAGTATGATGGGTAGTTTGATCATTTGTAAATATACGGGAAGCCTTGCAGTGGTGTAGTGGTTAGCACAATTTTCAAGGCTATGATTCAAAATCCCGGCTGCTTTCTGTGTGAAGCATGCTTGAGTTTCCTTCTGCGCACTGTGGCTTCCTCCCATAGTCTGAAAAACATGGTTCATAGGTCCATTTATGAGTCTAAATAATGCAATAGGACAATTGAGATGGACTGGTGAATTGTAAGGATGTAGCACATTACCCTGAAGTAGTAAGGATATACATGACTAATATGTAAGATGGGAGGATGGTAACAAAAATAAGTGAACATTTGCAATATAACCATTAGAAACTCTAATAAATCATAAATACCACCACAATCTAGAAGGGCATATTGAGAATTCATCTTGAAATGCACTTATTACGCTTTTACACATTAATGTCTACTTGATGAATAGTCCAAATGCAATATAATAAAGAGACAAACTTCTCAACTTCCAGACTAAATGCCCACTAGGGGCTTGTAGCTGATGTAAGGTTTTCTCAATGTAGTTGTTGTAAAATGGTTTAATGTTACAACAGAAGTAAATATACCAACAAAATTGTTTATCAACTATGTCAACTATCAATTGTCACAAAAGTACTTGGGGTTATTTATTTATTTATTTATTTATTTGTCAGCACAAACAGGAAATGATCTTTTGAGTGACTGGTGAACATCAGTGTTCAGGTCCACAATAACAGCACTATGTGTGTTCATACAACTATTAAGACAAGCCATTGACTGTATATGAGAACTGGACTGGATAACCCCTAAATAAGCCCTCCTCCCTCATGTTCCAAACAAAAAGTACCTGTGAGCTCCAAGAAGCCAAAATCTTGTAGACTTCTATTGAGAAATAAACAGCTATTATTTAGCTCACTTCTGACTCTGCGAGTGGTTGCCATAGAAATATTGACTCAGATTGACTCGGACCAATCACAGCAAACTGACGTCTGGCTCCAACGTGGTGGCATCCGTATCTCAAAAAAAGGCAACAGAATTGACTTAATTTTTGAATTTGACTTTTGTAGGGGTGACGTCACATTCACTGTGTCCAGTTCTACCATACAAGTCAATGGGACAAAGCAAAGGGACAGCTTTGCCTAGAGGAGTCTACTCGTCTAAGCTAAGTTCTTTTTAGTATTAAAAACAAAATCTGTGATCGAGTTTCCGATAAATCTCACACACCGACAGCGGCTATTTTTTTTATTCTGAAAGGAGACAAAATGTGATTTAAAATATATCAGTTTGCTAATCAAAGTGTGATACAATACTAAGTATGTGGGGTGGGGTTGTGTACCTTATATATAAATGTATAAGAGGGCTTGCACAGTGAATTTACTCTACTTTGCTATTTTAAAAAACACAACAGTTTCTAAATAGGCTCTTTTCTAACAACCGTCAGTCAAAAATTAAAAATGTCAGCGGTGTTTTCCACAATTTACTCCAATTGGAAAACAAACCTTATGGCGTATTTCGTTTACTCACCAGCGCAAAAAAAAAAAGAAAACTAGCCTTGTCACTTTAGTTTGTTTTACAAAATGCATTGTCGTGTAAACAGTACGGTAAATCTTTTCAGCGGGGTATGAAAGCACAAGCGGAAAAGCACTTGAACTTTCACAGCATGAAATCATATCACGCATAATTCTCCTGGTTGAACTTGTAATTCAAAAAGCCTGAATTTGTTTGGTTTGTGCAACAAATGAACTCTACCCACACGCACACACTTTTGTTTATTTCGACAACAATCATGGTCATCTACTTGACTGCTAGGTCCCCTCTCATGCTGTCCAAAGGAGCTCTGAATAATCAGGACATGAAGAGAAAGAATCTTCGGGGCTGGATTGCTCATGGATTGTGTCATCACACACAGATGATCAGATACGACAAAAACAAACGCCTTTTTTTTGTTGGGTTGTTCACTGATGATCAGTAAATTAAATAAATGACTGGGAATAGATCTAACGAAACCACCAAGAATGGACATATATGGTACCATCAGGCATGATTGGGTTGAACCCACAGTCTTAATTACATGTGAAGGATAATCCCTAATCTGCTTGACAAAAATGAAGCCTGAAACAGGAAAGGGTATAATGACCGTAGTGAATTTCGTCTACCTCAAAATCTCTCTAAAATGGTCCAACTGGGCAGAGCAAAGTCAGGGAGAGAAAGCTTTGTTGGTTCTACTTATGACTCCTCCTACCTGTCGATCCACAAAGACTAATGATGCCTAAATTTGAACTGAAAAAAATAAAGATCCAAAGAATGGTCATAAATAGTTGATATACTTTCGAACACCATAATGCACACACGTAAAATTTGGGTTTAAAATCTTAACATAGTAGTCAATTGGATATTGCACCTCTAGTGGCTTGTGGTGGAACTGCAACATTTCATACTAAAGTTTGAAACAGTAGCTTGGGGCTAGGCTCCATCAAGTACAACTGTTCCGAAATCGGATCATCAACCGGCATTCATTTACACAATGCCAATGTTCTACAGAACAATACAGTTATTGGTTTATTTTTAGATTGAAAACCCACTAATGAATGGAAAAAGTTGATGCACATTTATGTTACCTGGTTACCTAAATAGAAAACTGTTTCTCTTGTAGGGTACATGTACTTACATGAATTGAAAAATACAGCACCAGTCATGAGTTTGGACTTAGACATGTGAAACATAAAACTAAAGGTTGTATTCATATTTCTTCTGCAAAGTTGTGCACGGAATATATATTTGTGCACAACTTTGTCTTTATGAATACGTTTCTTTTTGGCAGCTATCTTACTTCATACCAGAGCACCTTATGGTCTGAAAAATACAAATATTTGTCCGATAGCTTTAGTGTACCATATTTATCCTGATCATATCAAGGTCGTATCATGCTAGCATCCTCTCAACAATGTTATGGTCACACCTCTTCGAGACAGCAGCACTTTTTCCCCCAAAAGTTTTCCCAAATACAGAATGAAGCAAAAGTCGTCAAACAAATAAAACTTGTTGTCCCTAAGCAAGCTTGGTTCTGAATAGTCAAGTCCTTAAAGGACAATCACCCATGATGGGTGTTTTGGTGTCATTTGCATGAATTGAGCATAACCCTTATGCAGTGTTCTTGAAATTTAGATTGCTCAAGACCTTTCAGTAAAAAGTGTCAGATTAAACAATTCAATGTTTAAAAAAAAAAAAAAAAAAAAAAAGGAATAGTCCTACATTTTGAAATGTTGCTCCCTGAACAGCACTGCGTGCTCTGCTCTCAAGGGCTGCAGTTATCCAGTTCTAGCATCAATAGTTTCTGTCAAGTGGTTGAAGCTGATAAGAATACACATGATTGCCTTGAGCTTAAAGGCTGGTTTGTCAGAGCAGTTTGTAAGACAGAATTTTAAGTGATTGCGTAAAAAAAAAAAATCTTAGAAACACAGCAGCAGTGTGATCCACATTTCCTAAATCTGAACCATTTTAGTTTTTTATGTTCTTTTTATCCTTTAACTACAACAGAGTAAGTCATCTTAGAATTAGCTGATAGATCAAAATAAAAAAATAAAAACGACACTCCGTCAGGATTTGTTGGAGCAGCAGAAAATGATGTCTCTTCACTTTGCTCTTTCCCACTCTTGCCTTTGACCTCCCACTGGTTCCATTAACTGCAGCGCCCAAGCAACCTTGAGCGCATCCAATCTTGTCAGTTACATAACCACCAAAAAAAAAATAAAATAAGGACGTTGAGAAGATTTGAGGCGCAGAGGAAAGGAGCAAGGCAAATATTAAGAAGTGTCAGAGAAAGCAGCCTAAAAACAAACACAACTCTGTAACAAGCTACCACCCGGCCGGCTGGGCGCATCCTTTCATGTCGAAAGAACATGACACATTACTGCCTTTATTTCCAGGAGGAAGGCTTTTCTTTTTTGGTACCTCAGCAGTACAAAATACACAACTTCACCAGTGGTATCAGCCTGTCATTTTGCATTAAATAACTCGAAATCACTCCAGCCGAGAAGCAAAAATGTGACACGTGTGAAGGCAGGTGACAAATGAGTGGTAAAGGTGCCGACCAGCCCTCCTTTTCTTCCCAATCTGACCGGTTATAGCCTCACATACCAAACAAGCAAAACTGTAATCTCACTGGAAAAGCAGACGTTTGTACTCCCGGAATAATATTTTTTCTTTGTGCCGCAGTCACACGACGAGGCTTGATACGTAAAAAAGCAAACGTGGAATGAAAGCCTGCTGGGTAACATCATGTTCCCAAACAGTCACTTAAGCAAAAATTAAATCCTAACTATGGCTTACATCTGCAGATATTAAACACCCATGTAGCTGAGTGATGAAAAGACAAAAAAAAAAAAAAACATAGTACAGACAGTAACAGACACATTTAATCCTACTGCAATCTAATGAAACCATCACACAAATCTGGAAAGATTTTTTTTTGGCTGCTAAATGATTATTTCTTTTATTTTTATAAGAAAAGAAGGGATAGAGGCTAGGCTGGGAAAAACAGCAGAAAAAGCCCAGTGCATAACAAAACAAAGAGATTAAATGACCTGTGAATGTGACTTTCCATTAGCTCAATTTGGAGGCCTGCTGCCCCCTTCTGGACGCTGCCGGAACAGCCTTGGAGCCATCCTTTCTTTCTCTGTGCCCCCTCGCTTGACTGAATTCCCAACAATCACAGCTGCAATGATATCTGCCTCAAAGAGCTAACAAGCTGCTGTCACGCAACAAAAAGCAAAAGCGGGGCCGGGATAGAAAACACATTTAATATGTATCTCTGTCGGTGCCTTTGCACACACAGGAAAAAGCTGCACAATGCCAAAAAAAAAAAACTGAAACACGTCGAGCCTCCCTCTGAGGTGAGACGGCGGTGCTGGCGAGGGCCAAATGTCAACCAGCTCAAACAGATGGTGTGAAGAGCCGGGCTGAGCGTCTGACCTTGGTCAGACGAGGGCTGGGAGGGCAACGAGAGGCGCCCAGTTTGTTTGGCGGCGTGCACGTCAAAGACAGTGATGTTGCCAAGACGGGAGGGTAAAGTCATGCCAGGACGGTTTGCTTTTGCAGGTGCTTGGAGACTCTGTGGGATGCTGTCAAGCTGCCAGCGTGACAGAAGAATGTCAGAGGAGGATCAACAGCTTTAGACGGTTTTTCAAGACTCAAACTGGTTTTTTTTTCTTAACGTGTGCGCCTGTGTCTTCTAAAGCTGCACTTCACTACTTTAATGGAGCCGTTTTAGGCACCTCAAAGTCATTTTAGTCACACTTATAGCATCTCTGGAAGTCCAAAGTCTTTCAAATGTGAAAATGTTAAGTCTATCAAGGATGTTAAATGAATTCATCACATCATGCTCATTAGGTAAGTCCCATATAACTTCAAATCTACAAAATAAAAACATGAAATGAACAAACTTCTAGAATAAAACGTGCAAAACTTAGTAGGTACAAATTGGTTTGAAGCTGACATACATGCTAATATAATATAAAATCATTAGGTACATGTCTATATATGTATGTACACATATGTCGCACATGTGTTTGTTTATGGGACAGATTTGTAAATGAGAGGGAGAAGCCTTTTCTTGGCTTTTTTTTCTGGTCAATGTAGACACACTATGATAAAGTGGATTTCCCTTCAACTTTTCCTTCTCATCATCAACACAAAGGTGCATAACAGCACAGGTTGTTTTTTTTTTTTCCTTTCCACTCCTTCTGATTTCAGTCGGGGAATTTTGTTCGTTCTCCTTGTTCAAAAAGAGCAGGAAAGAACTAAAAAAAACACGCAATATTGTGAGTCCCACTCCGTTTCTGGTAGACTGAATACAAGGCTTTACAGGGAGGCGAGCTGGTAGAAGATGGATAAGTGAAATTCACCTCTGCACAGCTGTGTATTGCTTGAGAGAAGACAATTTCCTGCAGCTGAGTTCTGAAGCACATTTCTGCAGTCTGAGCATGGTCACACCTCCTTGGTCCTGAGTATGTACCGTCCTGTGGCTAATGTCCAAGAAGAAGAAAAAACCCACTTCTTTTATTTTAAGGCTAATTTTGCCCCAAAATGTTCCCATCTTCTAAGCCGCCGATGCAAATGATTATTTAGATGTGGATGAGCCGGCATCAAGAGTGCTTTTTAAAGGAATGGAAGGCTGGAGCATAATGGCAGAACAAGGAAGGAGAGCCACTTCAGAATCTCCTTCTTCCCGTCCGAGCGCAGCGCCTCCTTTGATCATCAAATTGTTCTCCTGAAAATCCTCTCCGTTCTCGAATTATCTGGGTCGCTGAAGTGGAAACGGAATTTTCCAAGGAGGCCAAAGCTTCTTAAAAGAAAGGGAAGGGAAGCGGGGAAACTAATAAAATGATGTGAAAATAAGTCAAATTGATATAAAAGAGCAAAATAAAACTATGATCTCTATTCTTGTTCTTACTGAGGGCTTCAGACAACTGAACTCAAAAGTTATTTTTTATCCACATGAACAAGACAAAGAGAAAAAAAAATGGAGACAATACAATTTTTCCTCATAAACAAGTAAGCAGTGACAGTTCTTAAAGCTGAAAAGCATTCCTTACTTATAGAATAGTATCCCGAACTGCAGCCATATTTCCAACAAAATGATTGAGTATTCCAGGTTTTAACATTTAACATTCACAATAAGTTCATAAAAATACTAGTTCTCTTCTATTAACCTTTCAGCTGTCGTTGTGGCAAAAAAATATATTATAACAACACATGTTCTTCAACCTACCATTACTCTTCCACCATTTACACGATGAACGTAATCCCAACAGGTTCTACAGCAGTGTGAAAAAAGCTGCTCTGCGCCGACAGCGTCAGAGTCAGCTGGTTTACCTTCATTGTGTAAACAAGTCATAAGCGTCAAACGTTCTAAATCTCCTCTGATTGACAGATTTCGTGTATCCCACTTTCAAGTGGTAGGGGTGCGGACTTCCAACAAGCTCGCTCCTGATTGGAAAAAGTGGTTTCCATAGAAACACTGACTCAGACCACTCCTAACTGACAATTTCAGGCTCCAACGTGAAAAACATGGCGACTGAATTGACTTCATTTGGCTAATTTTATGGGTGACGTCACAATCACTTGGTCCAGTTCTACTATACAGTCAATAGTTTTTGATTGACAGTGACATTACATTTTTCACCAATGTGATGTCTCTATTGTATTTTTATAGAGCTGTTGAAAGTCCTACATTCATGCAACCCCTTTCTTTATAAAAGAAAAAAGAAAACAGGAGGGGTAAAGCAGATTTTTTAAATTTAGGATTCTGCAGTGAAAAACCTAAAACAATTAAATTAAAAAAAACATTCAAGTCAGTATAGTTTCAGTAAATATTAAATACAACTATAAAGTCAGAAAGAAGTGATTTTGTTTGTAAAGTTGAGTTGTTTTACATTGTTTTCCACCAGACGGGTATTTCACCATCAGATGTTACCCTTATGGGTATCATCTGATGGCGACCAGAGAACTCGACTGTTGGAGTCATTTTTTTTATTTTACAATGTCAATCGTTTAATATTGTTTTGTTTTGCGTTCTGTGTCTCTTTTGTAAATTGGCCAGTGTGTTTTAGATTGCATTTTTTTTAAACTTCTTTTAAATTGGTAAATATGTTTAAAATTTACAGCCGTTTTGTAAATGGACTACATTTAAGCTTCAATCTGGTGCAAGCATCTTTGCTTTTTAAGCTCAATGTTTTCGTACGCTGTCCTGATAAACTAATAAACTAAACTAAACATTGAAGAAAATTGTCAATAGTTTGATTTTATTACAAGCCACCTAGCTGTTCAACAGGTGAACTGACATGGCTCCAATTCTTTTTGGTTTAAAAACCAGCCTTAAACAGGAAGTCATAAAGTAGCTGCAGAGACTCCATTTGATTTTTATATGTTTGTTAAAATTATGGATATGGGTGAATGGTAGAGGAAAAAAAACTTAAGCCTTAGCCATTTTGTTTACAGACAGAAATGTTGAGATGTGCTGTCTGGTAAGAGGGAGCCTCAACATCTCCAAAGCGAAACCGACAGCCGCATTCTTGCGCACAGCAGCTTGAGGGGAAAAAAAAAAAATCACTGTTGGGAAACTGTGCTCGTCCTGTTCAGAATTCAAAAGAGTGCAGAAAAAAACCTGCTTGTACAAGCGCAACACTACACCAAGCCCAGGCAGGCAGTTTAACAGAACAAGAAACAAAACTCTTGGTATGAAACAGGAGGCTTGTAATTTCGATTCATCCTTGTACGCTGCCCTGATGTTATAAATACTAAACAGTGCATCAAATCCACTGCGGGAACAAATCTCCAATAGGATGCTGTTCCGACTCCAGCCAGAGTGAGATCCACTAACTACAGCTTGAAAGCATTTATCCCTTTTCGAAAAACAGATTGTCCTCCCAATGTACAATTCACACACTTTCATAAGTTAAATAAAATTGAAACTGTGTCAGAAAAACTAGGATAAGTCCAACTGTGTGACAACATTTCAGTCATACAATGAGAAAAACACCTGAAGGTCCTGAGGCGAGCAAGTTACATAATTTCTTCCACAGGAGTGACAAATAAAGGGGTGCATTTGGAAAAAAGGGATTTATATGTTTATGAGAGCATTTGCTGAAGGTATATGACATAATGGAGTGTTTCTATTACTTTTTGGAATTTTTGTTTTATTTTGTTTAATATCTGTCTGTGAATCTCAACCCATCCAGACTTCATTCTCAAACTCTAAACCCGCTGAAATGTATCCAACTGCAGTACCTTAAATGACCACTGGAAGCTGGAAGCAGAAGGAGCCATTTTTGACTGGTTCCTCCCACTTTATACCAAAAAACATATTCAAATACAGTTTAGTGAATGTTAAATGTGTGCATAATTGGGAGCGCTTCTGTTCTCTCAATGAAAGCCAATTGATTTGCCATTTTTTTTTGCCATATTGTTGTAACCCTTTAGCATTTGAGATGTCATCGGTGACACCAAATAGCAAGCTCTTTGAGACATTCTAACTCTTTGACCGCGTTCATGATCAACATAAATCAGCTGACTCTGACCCAGAGAACAGAAACTTATTGCATCGGCTTTATGCAACACAATTTGCAACACTTTACTAGCATAAAATGTTGCATAACGGCGCAAAACCTTGTTTCTCCACTTTAGAGTCCGCTAGAATGGTGTTAGTTGGGTAAACGATTGAAGAGTTACAGTAGTCAAAGGAATATCAGCTAAAGCTCCTGTGTTAAAGAGTGAAGTTGGGCAAGGTGAGCTTCAGCCCTCATTTTGGCCCTTTAGTGTACTGGAGCTGATCTGGGAGTTTGTCGGCCCAGTTCAAATCAGTCTGTTCACTTTTTAGTCATTTTTTGTAGATGTTCTTTGAAATATCATAACTCGTTGCACAATTAATTTAATTTCAATGGATTCTGAAGCTGAGAAAAGCAGCTTTGGCCAATACGCAACATTTTACAGTAAAGTGTTTACACAATTGACGTAAACCAGCTGATTCCAGCGCTTAGAAAAGCAGCTTTGTGCTCTAATGCAAAAGTTATGACTGTAAAATGCGGAAAGATGCTTTTCTCAGTGTCAGAATCCATTGGCATTTCGTTAATTACGTCAACAGTCTAAGAGTTATGGTAGTTTAAAGAGCATTCATCATTTCCTGTTGCCATGGAAAGCGTCAGTGTTAAAGGGGTAATAAAACCTCAGACTTTTCAACATTAGCTTGCTAATGTCTTCGTTTACTTCTATTGATTGACAAAATGCCACACAGATGGATGCTTGGCTGATTAAGTGTAAGATTAGATATACTGTTAAACAACCGGATGGATGATTGCATGAATAACAAGCAGAAAAATAATATTTAAAATAAGGTATTTTGCTTCTTTTTGACATTTCTTCTCACATATCACTCAATAAACGCCAGCATGACCCTGATGTGTTGATCTTGGTGGGGCTGCAGAAATCCTTGATAAACCATCCTCTTAATTAGCCACCTTTGCAGCAAAATACTTTGCAATTAAAATATTTAACTGACTTCTCTGGATTCGAAACCATTTTCCACATCAGCTGCATATTGTAAAAAGGCTAAAGCAGGATTAATAATTATATTTTCTGAAGTGCGCAAGAAGAAATGCTCATCTGTCAAGCAAGACCACCGAATGGTTCCCAAGCATGACTGAGAGTGCAGCTAACCCAGTGACTGGACGGATCGGGTGTGACGCCACCCAAAGAATTCCAAAGGATGAATGGAATTCTAAAGAAATGGAACTGCCCAAACCAATCGTGTCCTGAAAATGTTTGACTTTAAACAAAGTGACAGTTTTGTGGTTCTACTCACATGCCAATCAAAAACTATGAGAAAATGCAAAAACTTGAGAAGAAAAAAATATGACATGGATTGTAAAGAAATAAACATTCAATAAAATGTATATTAGTTTATTTTTGGAGTAAAATGTGTTTTTTAAGATGAAGGCAGTTGCTGTTTTCTGTTACAAGCCTCCAGTGGTCATTTTAGGAACTGCAACATTTGATACTTCCGGGTTTGTGTGACGGTCAGTTTTGGAACGTGGAGCTCCCTTTGGGGATAGAGCACAGGTGTGTGCTAAATAAAAAATAAGTATTGAAAGACAGAGAAAGCTCATCAAGCTTGCTAAAAGGTTTAAAAAGTTTACCAAAAAAGAAGCCAAAATAAATCTAACCCTACACTACCCCTACTACCACACTACCCTCAGCAATGCGTTCAACCGACCACTTCCAATAAAGAGTCTCAGTTTCAGGCTTCCACGTTCAAAGTTTTGCATTTATGCGCTGCTATGCAAGTGTCTACTTTCGTTTTGGGATTTATGTACAAAACGAGTAGCCATTAAACTCACATTGATAGTTAAACCAGGTTAAACTTTGACCAATCGGGGACTCGGATTTGGTGGTGACGTATGGATGGTGTTTTAATTCATAGAAGTGCCAACGGTTTGAAAACTGATCATCGAGGAGAAAGTCATAATTGCTCTTTGTATACGACGGGAATAGTATGACGGACTTTCATAAATCAGAATAGATTTGTGAGAGCCTGAAACAAGATGTGCGAGATTTGTACCGTTTTGACATTTCACACCAAACCTCTTCTAACCATAGGTGGCAGACATGGACGAGTAAACGGCAGAAAAAGAAGAAGCCCTTCCCTTCTTGTCCAGGGTGAATACCGTGTGCAAGAATGGGCTTGCTGCATACACACACCTGACGTGAACGTAGCATAAAACTGTAGCTTGAATTTAAAAAAAAAAAAAAAAAAAAAGAGAAAAAGAACGTACCGCTGCCTCATCATCATCAGGGAGGTTCTGCTCCTCATTGTGGACTGGTACCACTTCAGCCTTGACTTCATCTGGAGAAATACTGTAGGAGTTACAAAATAAGCGTATTAGTATTCCTCCCAGCTTTCTGATGAATATTGAAGGTTGATCTTTTCGCCATGCGCTAAGAAGATCAAGGTCATCACCTGTTCACAAGTTCTGTATCTCGACCAAAGAATTTCAATCTCACAGGCTGTGGAGGGATTTAAAGATTTGACGGAAAAAATATTTGAATTAATTAAGCACTTTCATTTTCTTTATTTACCCAAAGAAACTCGTTTTATAACGGACTGGCGCTGTTTTCTATCCAACATCTTAAGAAAAATCCATGAGTCTTAATTTAGGGCATGTTTTATAACAACTATTGAACAAAAAAACCAAGTTTCATACTATGTGACGCCAATTTGACTTGAAAGAAACCGATCATCTTCAGTACAGCCGACTCCATCGTCTAGAAAAAAAGACCTTTAGAACTCGTCTTCAGTCGGTTGTCTCTTCAGAGTCTTTTCAGATAATAACTGCACGGCCAAATCAATTCGAGGAGTCCATCAACAAGCGCTCGCCGACATACAAAACGAAAAAGCCCGTTTGGCCAGAGACAATATGGAAAGTAAATAATTGACAGAAATAAAAGCTGGAATCAGTTTTTCTGAAGTGGCATTACAAACTGCAGAAGGCCGAGTTCTTAAATCAGGTGTGAGGAACATTTGCTTTCCAGTACAATGTGCATTTTTTTATATGCATACTGCATCTCAGGCAACCTTTTACTCTTTTAGAGGGGTGGCAGAGGCTTTACGAAGACAAGCCAGCAATGACAATTTGGGAATTCCCAGATGCACACAGTGATAAATCCTGACAGAGGGGAGTGGATAAAAAGCACAACCTGTTCACGGGGCCTTTGGAAGGCTCCATCATGGCTCATTTCCTGAAACAGTTGGTGGACTCTATTTATAGGCCGGCATACTGGTACCAGTTAATCCTGCACTGGGCTGCCAACTGCCTGCCAGCTGGCTCAGTGGGTTGCACTTTTGTGTGGCAAGTAAGACCAGAAATCTACATACATGATAGAAGTGCGGAAACAACAAACCCCCTCCACACACACAAGCCTACTCTGTTTAAGATAAACGGTAAATGGTGTATTCTTATTTGGCACGTTTCTAGGCTCAAGCGCTTTACAGTCACAGTTCCATTCGCCCATGCACACACACTAATGGCGGTTCGGCTGCTGAACACTTGCCCATGGACACCTCATCAAATGGGCGGGCCGAGGCGGGAACCAAACCTGCAATCCTCCAACTACAGGTCGACCACTCTCCCTCTGCACCATGGCCTTTTGCTTTTACGTGTTAAACCAAGTGTCCACATTTTTTGCAGACGGACAGATTTGGTAAAGTGGAAATGTGAAAGGAGCAATCAGCCTAATAACATCCCATTTAAATCAACTGTTTAATTAGCCTTTTATTGCAAATGGATACTTTTCATTTCTTGCCATAGAAAACAAACACATCTACATATGTTTTATACCTAAATCACTGTCTATTTTTCACAGCGTTCACGTTTGGAGAAGAAAAGGTGCAGACTAATAAAAAGAACCTCTGTCCATATGTTAAGCATGGGGGTGGATCAATCATGCTTTGGGCTTGTATTGCAGCCAGCGGCACAGGAAACATTTCACCAGTAGAAGGAAGAATGGATTCCACCAAATTTCAGCAAATTTTGGACACTAACTTGACGCCATCTGTGAAAAAGTTGAAGAGAGGATGGCTTCTACAAATGGATAATGATCCTAAACACACCTCCAAATCCACGCTGTCATTGAACAGGCAGAAACTGAAGGTATTGCAGTGGCTTCCCAATGACCTGATCTCAACTTCATTCAAAATCTCTGGATAGACCTGAAAAGAGCAGTGTGTAACAGATATCCCAGGAATCTGAAAGAACTGGAAGACTTTTGGAAAGAAGAAAGGATGAAGAAACCTCAAAAAAGAATGGAAGGACTCTTGGCTGCTACAAAAAGCGTTTACAAGCTGTGATACTTGCCAAGGGGGCAGTTCAAGGTACTAACTCTTCAGGGTGCCCAAACTTTTGCACACACCATTATTTTGTTTTCTGTTATTCTAAAAGGGTAAATGATGAAAATAAAGCCTCATTTTTAGACATAGTAAAAGAATGTCTCATCTATAAACTGATGCCTTTAGGAGATTTTTTAATCTTTCCTTGGGTTCTTTATGCACAATAATCTAACATTTTACCTGGGGTGCCCAAACTTTCAATACCCACTGCACCCACATGTTGTAGACCAACCTGTAGACCAAAAATGTTCATGCACATTTTTTCAATGGGCATGCTGCAGGCGACAGACCCTAGCCAACACGTATCCAACATGCATGGAAAATAAGGGGTCAAATTTGTTTCAAACGCCCCTAAAATGCACCACACTGAACAAGGAGCCCCTTGGTGCTGTTAACGTGATAAGCTTGGGTTCCTTGCGTGAAGTCTGACTTTTAGAAATTAGCAAATGAGACAACCAGAGTGTATTTTTTATGGCTATCCTACGGGCACTTGCAGATCACGTGCACACTCCATGTGTACGACATTTAAGCGCAGTCAAAAAGGAGCCAGTAATTGTATCTTGCAAATGACTGGGTGTATTGGCACCGTACAACAGTATCAATAGTATGTCATAAGTGTGTGTCGAACTTACATTTGCCTTCCAAAAACCTCACACTACACTTACCAGATGCGTTACCCTACATATACTATGACCCTACATGGGCCTGGACAACCCAAAACCCCACAGAACCTGTGCAGGTCCATGTGACGAAGGCTAATTAAAAAATTAAAAGGTTTAATTTTACTAAAAGTGTTTTTAAAACTTTAAACCAGGAAAAAGCTTGGTCTTTTTCTTTGTTTTATCAGGAAGCAATTACTGATGACTAAATGGACAGATTAGTTCAAAGTCTAAACGGGAAAATAATCAGCGAATCTGCACTAAACATAATTAGCAATTCCAATGGAGTAGATTAAGAATGGAGTAACGTTTTGCCAAGTGTCATTAGAGATAAAGCCAAAGAGTGTTCTTTTGTTGCGTGTTTTTTTTATTTGTACACCAGAAAGGGCCTGCGGCGCGCATGCTAATCCAGTCAGCAAATTGCCTGGCAACTGACAGTGTCAGGTATAATTTTTGACGTTGCATTTGTCAGGATGGGGACCAAATCGAGCTTGACACTTTGGCATGTGAGACGCCGAGCGCTAGCGGTGGGGGGGTGGAATGGTGATGTAGCAAAGCCTTCACCTTCTGCTTTATTCAAATGGGCATCAATACGTGACCTGCATCGAGCAACCAGCTCGCCAGACCCACCGGCTGACGGGCTGAGACGCTGGCTGCACGGAAATGTGCGGCACTTGCAGATATTTCAGCTTCGTAATGCGTTTGCTTAGGCAGAACTCATGCAGGGATTTGGGTGGAGGGAGGGCTTGGAGTTGCAAAAAGAGAAGATCGGGGTGAGTGTGGAGGGGAAGAGTGATGGTAAACATCAAGGAAACACCAAGGAAAACAGCAGCATTAGCATTTCATCCTGGGAGCAGCCATATGTTTTATAGAGCTTTTACTCCATCCCACCCTCCTCCATTCCAAGCGAATATGCACAGTTAGCTAAAGCAATATTGACTTTTCTTTGCATGTGGGAAACTGAGGGGTGTGAGATGGAGGCAAAATAAAAAAACATGCAGAGAACCCTTCGAGCTCATTGGATTATCACGTGTCCTATTTTCTGACAAGTTGCAATTTACACATCCTGCTTGAAAGGCTGTCACTCCGCAAAGTTGTCCGACATCCAACACTGATCATGACTGTGACTGAGTCAGCTTACTGTAGGTGGTGCTGTGGGAGATAAGAGAGGAGGGGAACGACACGGGAGGCCGCCAGGACTTCAAAAAAAAGTGATGCAAATTCAGCAGTAAACTGCTTTTAGAAAAGTTTGCTGCAGAATAAAAAGCTGAGCGATTTTAAAGCCATGAGATTTTGCAGCAACTTCTAAGTACAAGGGAAATGAAGTGTGTTAAGTGTTATTGTGAGTCATGCAATGATAAATACTTATTTTTATTTTCTGAAGCACAAAATAGTGGAGGGCAATATTCTTCCATCTTTAAACTTACTGTACTTCTTGCAAAAGCTGAAGTATTATTTTAAATTGAGCTCAAAATAGCATTTCTGAGTTTTTTTTATTCAAATCCTTGTGAATCAGGAGCAGGCCAAGAAAATTCCAATTGAAAAAGTGCGTCTTTGTAAAAGTTACATTTGGCAGGAACGCATTCCTCGACATTTTTGTTGCAGTGGTAATGTTAGCTTGGGGGTGTCAGTGGTTTTAAGCTAGCAGGACAATGTGTAAACAGAGAGCTCTCAGCAAGAGGAAAGGGGGGGAGGTTTGTGCCCACAACGGTTATCCCCACAACTCAAAGGCAAATTTCGGTTTGACATACGTGGACATACACGGGACGGTCATGGAAAGCCACAAAATGACAGCCGAGATGGACATTTGCGTACCTCGACGAATGTGGAACGCAAGAAAAACATACGAATTATGTATATCACGCATATTTCACGAAGGACCGGAATTTGCACAAATCAATAATGAATTGCCCATGAACAGCGCAGTAATAATGCACGGTTCATGCATGATTTACATATGTGACGGGTATAAAACTGGCTGATATTTCACCCCCACCAGTCTATACAGAGTGGGTCTCTCCAGCTGCGGCTTCTGCCGGGGCTCCCCAGAACTTTAGCTTTAGTGCTGACGTTCTTTTGACTACCATAACTCTTCCACCGTTTATGCAAGTAATGCAATTCTAGCGGGTTCTGAAGGTCAGAGAAGCAGCTTTACGCTGATTTGCATGAATTGTTTGCCCAACTGACGTAAATTTGTTGATTCTGATGCAATTTTGAGCAGAAGCTAATTTTCTCAAAATCCAATGGAATTGCGTGAATTGCAAAATGGTCGTAGAGCTACGGTAGTTGTCTTCCGTTGGAGTGTCTTGAAGCCATAACAATAAGAGGACACAGACAATAATAAGGAGGATCACTGGAAGAATGAGGGTTTTGTTCAAAACATTTTTAAGCTGAATAAAATGACGTATATCTGCATTTTGTTTGTCAAGAATGATGGTTTGCAGAGCTTAACCTGTAATACCGCAGTATGAATATTGGCGCAAAGCTGCTTTTCTACGTGTTTAAGTTTACATTTCAGCGCAAAACTGTTTTTCTTCACCTCAGAATCCGTTGGTCTAAATAAATTGCATAAGCACCTTATTGATAATGTAAAGGGTTGCATACCGGCACGTCAGAATTGTTATTTGTGTAAACACATTACTACTTTAACTTTAACGGGGCAAAGATGATTTTCTTCAGATCAGAATCGGTAATAGCGTGAACACATTACGACTGAAAGGACTTGTTTATCGACACAAAGCTGCTTTTCTCCGCCTCAGGATCAGTTTACGTTAATTGCGTAGACGCGTTTCTACTATAAGTGTTGCATGAGGGCGCAAAGCTGCATTTCTCCACAACCACTTGACTTACACTTATTGCTGGAACAGTTAAAGAGTTACTGTAATTTAAAGAGTGTCAACACTTGAACACTGAAGCTTTAGCTCAAGGCACTTTGCAGGATTTCTTTCGTTTCTGCTGACCTAGAAATGTAAAGGTAGTATCAGGAGGGATTTTTAATGCTATTTTTCTTATTTCAGAAGGGAGAGCAGCACCTACACCACTCAGGCCAAATTGGTTAGTTTTAAGGTCAGTTACTGGACATATGTGCAGCATGTTTCTTTCCATTCATTTCCAAGGCTTGGTTTCATTACATCTACATCCACTGTTGCTTAGAAAAAGTGGTCAATAGCAGAGTCCTAGAGCAGGTTGAATGCTTTCGTCTGATGGAAGGTCAACAAGATTATCTAGTGCATTTGAATGTCCTTGAACAGAACACTAAACTGCCAAATCGCCTCTGATATTCTTACCTGTGTGTTGTAAAGCTCTAGACGTCCTATGAAGGCATATGTATACAATTACATATGAGGTATGAATGTCTGGCTGAGAGAATGGGTTACAAAGTCTGTTTCAGAACTTTGAGAAAGAAAGGTGCAACATAAATGCGTCCTACGTGACTCACCCTCCATCTTTGTTGCTGTTGAACAGGGTGTTCTCAGGTTTGACAGCTAACAGGAAAAAAAAAGGGAAAAAGATCAACTGTTAGTTTTTCTTAAAAGCAGAAATAACTATTTTTGTCATAAGAACTAGTAATTTAAAATAAAATGTTTTTGAATAATCCGACTGAATACATAAAAAACACCTTAAAAGAGAGGCTAGATCTAAAAATATCAAGAAGGATAGAGGGCAATCAGGCAATGAGTTAGTCACGCTCTGATAGAACATTTGGTTTTTCTGTAAAAGGGAGGGAAATAAATAAATATATAAATAAAAGCTAGTCCAGAATGCAATCAGTGGGACTTTGTTCTGCGACGGCTGCTATGACAGTGATTTCCCTCTTCTCAATTCATGTTCGCAGGAAGAAAAATAAAAATAATAAATTTCCTCAACCCGTTCTCCAGGCGAGCATGTGACCCCGACTGATTCAGTTTGTGAATCAGAGTAGGAGGAAGAGGAAGCACTCTTGTGTTCAGCATCTTCCCAAAGTCACCCAAAGAAAAGCTGAAAGAAAAAGATGGGGGGGGTGCTGATTGGTGTCTGGGAGTGTGGGGTGGGGTGGGGGGGGGGGGGGGGGGGGGGGCACTTTACATAATGCTAATTGCACATCTGCTGCATTTACCTTTTGGTGCCAATTACAGAAAAGCTAATTGTAAATTAACTCTTTTTTTTCTGGCTTACTGTGTGCGGTTCAGAGTGCTTAAAGCTAAGATATATTCATTTCAAGAATAGTCATTTTCAAAAGCAACTTCAAATGCACATCCATGATGAGTCTCTGCATTCAGGATTTTTTTTTTTTTAAAAAGCTGAAAAGAGACAAGATTGCGCATCTTATTCTGACATGACGACATCCAAATGTCAACAGCCTCTGCTGTTGATTTCACTCCAACAAAAAACAAGATTTATTAAGATTCTCCTTCGTCACGGGTAGCTTCTGTCTTGTTTTTTTTTTTTTTTTTTCCTTGCTGTGAATAGTCCTTTACTCCTAACCTAATGCTTGACATTCTCTACTCATCCTCTGCTCGCCGTCTTAAGGGGCGCACAAAGCAGGAGGAAAAAGAGATGGCCTCATCCCTCTTTCCACTGCGAAGATATGAAAAACAACCGTAAGGAGGATAGATGGAGGAGAGAGCAGGGCAGAAAGAGAAAAAAATGAGTGGGTGAGGTTGGAGGAGGGGTAAAAGGTAAGAGGAAGATAGTAGGAAAGAGGAAAATAAAGCAGGAGAGAGTAGGTGGATGGCTTTAAAAAAAAAAGAGGAAAGGAGGTTCAAGGCATTGGCTCTTTAGGCTGATGGCACACATAGGAGGCTATGTTTACTAATGGACACCATCAGTCATCCACCCATGTTGCCCTGGTGATATCAGAGCGCACTCATAAAGTAAGAGAGACACACAGAGAACAAAAAAATGGAACAGATCAGCAGGAGTCTGCAGATCTATGCCTAACCTGCAGACCATAATATCCACACAGAGCTCTCTGTTCACGAAGGCTTTTCACCTCAAGGTGAACACACCCGGGTTTCTTTCGATATTTGAACATATATTTAGCAAGAAAGGGACATTGCATATTTTTTACCATCAAATAAATGTAAATATGCCAGATTTTAGCCATCGGCTACTTTCAAACTATAAGGCAGCGAGACATGAGGAAAACTTGGGACGATTAATCAACTTTAATAGATTATTAAGTCGTATACCTACAATCCAACCAGATCAAATCGGTTGAAATTGCTTCAAAATGAGATAAATCGATAATCGACATTGGGTTACAGTAGGTTAATTTTACTATGACTAAAAAACGACCATCAATGATGAATCCATCATTACACTTTGAATTTTGCAAAGAGATGCAACCATACAGTGTGGTATCATGCTCTAATGATGCTCCCTTTGGATTATTTTGATGTGGAAAACCAACAGTGGGCTGAGCTTTATCAAACTAAAATGTTAATGAATTTGACAATAATTTAAGTATGTATGTCTGAGTCTCACTGGTTAAAGTTTCGGCTAAAAATGTCTTGAATTAATTATTTGGTCGATTTCAATCAACCACGATACCTCTAACCGTTTAAGCAATTCTTGTAATTCCAGTGGATTCCAAAGCTAAAAAGCAACATTTCTAGTAGTGAAGTGTTTACACAATCAATGTAAACCTGCCGATTTTGACGGTTTAACTTGAATTAGCATCAGGTGATTCACGGTAAACCGTCGAATGGCTACGATATGTCAGAGCGTGTGTTATTTAGGCATCTTCTCCAATGTTTAAGAGTTGAACTCACAATATGCCACAAAGAAAGCAAAGTCCTATTTTTCTCTGGTTTGCTTTAAAGTTTTCAACCATCCGGCTTCTAGACTGAAGCACATTTGAAAACTAACTGGAGCCAGGTCAGTTTGCCAAATAACCACTAGGTGGAAAAACAACTGCTTTAGACTTTGGACCTCTTTGCATCAGCCTTTAGATGAAAAAAAAAAAGGTTGAAAAAATATTGCAATTTTGAAGAAAACTTAACGCAACTTTTTGTTCCGCAACAATCACAAAAAAATCCCCGTAAGATCCTGGAGAGAGTGTTGAATGTTGTTATAAATATACTGAAAGTGGCATCAGTTATCAATTAGGCATCCTTTTGTGAGTCAAAAAAAGGAAGGAAAATTCTGCTTTTAGAAGGAACATTTTGCTAAAAGAGTTAATTGGTGCCTCACAGCGGTGAACGGTAATGTTTACCTGTGAGACATCCTAACACAATCCAGGGACCGTGCCACTGTCAATTTACATAAAAACATCCTGTCAATTCTTTCCCGAAATGCTTGCCTGATAATAAGCACTCCCACACGGTCTTTAACTCCAGAAAGAAAGTCTAGAGGATACATACAACAAACACATGGTACCAGAAACAAGTTTGCTGAATTAAACCTGTTGACAGATTTATGGCAGAAGTGGAGCATGTATTTATCAGTAGTGTCACTGGTTTCGTGCGAAGAAAAAAAAGACAGCAACACACACCTGCACACGGAAAAACTCGGCTGGGTAGCCAGCATGGGATGCTTTGCCAACACAGACACGTGAGGTACAATGGACGGTTGATGAGCTGGAATGGAAGTTAAAGACAGAATCTGGAGCTGAGGGTGACCAGCAAAGGTCAGCTAGCATGGCGGGAACCATGATGGATGCCTGCCGATAAGAGTCAACACAATCGAATGACCTTTTGTGGCCAGAATGACCCGTTCGGCTCTATCCGAACAAGCAGTAGCTCTGCTGCATTACTGTTACCGACATAGAGAGAAAAGTATTTATGTTTCAGGAATGTTTTCTGATTTATAGACGGAGAGGTGTATAAAGTATTTAATCCACAGTCTGAAAAGTTGAAACTTTTCCCTAATTTATCCGCATCCAGCCTGCGTTCCTCCCGTTTAATGAGTGTAAATCCTTCAGTGGCAGAGATGAAAGGGCCCGTTCTCCCCCCCATCCAGCAGCACAACTTCCTGTACATTAACATGTACCAGTCAGAACATCACTTAAATGCCAAGCCAGCTTGTGCTCGGAGCGATAAGGGAATTTTCCTGTGACTCATGTGCAACTTCTCTGAAGGGTTGGAGCAATGGAAAAGGGAGAGTTGTGGGGATGCAATATGTCGACGCTCAGCAATTCTCCCAAGTCAATTAATGTCAGCAGAGTAGGGTTCTGTTTTCAAACCCTTTCGGTTGTTTCTGACTTTTCAAACGTTTGTATTTCGAGCTGGATGACTTGATCTCGTGGTTGTTTTTGTCCGACGGAAGCTGCTTTACAGCTGGAACAAAGGCTTCATTAACTGAAGGACGTACATGAAATAAGCCATTTAAAAAAAAAAAGAGACTTACCGCTGTCCCCTGCTTCCAGCGCTCTTAGCGTTTGCTCTTTGAATCGGTCGGCTTCGTGCTTCTTCCGTCGATGTTCCTCTAATTTGATCTGCAGATCTTCAGCAACCTGCTGAAGCTCTCTGAGCTGAGCCTGGGGAGACCATAGACATCAGATAAGTTTACTATACCAGTCACTTGAAGTCAGTTTCACCAAAACAATACGACACAAGAAGCATTTAGCAAATCAACCATGAACGAATGAATAACAATGAATTCCAGCATTAGAATAAACATTAAATTCAGTAAAAACAGCTAAATTAAATGACATACACTGATTGAAGTTCATAAACAAAATGTGTTCATTCTTGAGCTTTACTTTTTATTGCTGGAGCTGTTGTCGGTGACAGGAAATAACACACGCCCGTTGGGCTACCATAACTCTTTAACCGCTTAGGCAATTAGCATTTTCTAAAGGTGCTTTTCTGCGCACCAGAATCACTTTATATTATTTAAGTAACTGCTTCTCTTCTGTAAAGTGTTGCACGTCGACGCAAAGCTGATTTTCTCCGCTCAAATTCCTTCATTGCGTAAACGGCTGAAGAGTTACGGTAACTCAAAAAACATCAACACGGAAGCTAAAGCTCTGGTGTTAAAGTGCTAAAGAGTTTTTGGGTTTCTAATTCAGTCTGGAAGTTGTTTTCATCTTTAAAAAGCCAAAACAAACCATGCCACCACTTCTTGACACCTTGGAAAGGATAGCTCTCTAAAAGAAGTACTATTTAGACAATGACGTCTTTGATGCAGCATCGGGGTTTGGTTTTTATTTATCGTAATCTAAAAGAAATGGGCAGCCAGTGTCAAGAGGCGTAAACTAAGCTAAATAATCTTTCCTTGAATTATTAGTGAGAATTCTACCTAATTCTGAACAGTTGTTGTAGAGGTGTTTGGAGAAACGGCAATACCATTATTGCCATTGTCAAATGTAAATGTATGTCTCAGTTTTATCAAGTACCAAGAAAAAGCTTTTGGTTTCTCTGAGGCAAATCTTGTCTTCTTCTGCAGTTTGTTTCACAATCGAGTATCATAAACTCTTAAAGCTGTGGAACCAGTTCTAGATGTGGACACCTTGGAAGAAAAAGGATACTGAAATTCCAGGCTCACGTATCACCATGAGGTCTTTCAATTAACACGGGATTAAAAGGGTTTACCCTTCAGATTCATCAACCTGCTTTTTTTCCTCAGTCACCTCTGGGAAAATCTATGCTGACTGGATAGATCAATTACCACTGACCGAACTAACCAGATGCAAGTACTCAGCAGAGAAAGGTGGAAGAAATTAGGGTGGTATATACTCCAAATATAAACCATTAAACACTTTATTTTTTAAATAAGACTTTTTTAATGTATTCTAGGAAGAATTTGTAGCCAATGTGAAAAAGTTATCTTGGGAGTGATGATTCAGACAGTTGGGTTTGGTATCAGATGGTTTTTGTGTTGTCAAGGTTTGGACAAGTGGCTAAAATAGCATTGCAACAATCAACAAAGACATTAATTTGCTTTTTCAGTGATTTTTTTGGTAAAACGTTTAATTTCTGCAAAGGTACAAAGGCCACAGATTAGTAGCTTTAAGGTGGATGAACAATGACACCAAGCGCGACTCTTCAACTGAAAACGCAACGGCATTAGTTGTTTAAAAAACGGAAACATTTTGCAAGTAGAGAAACTGGTCTTCTTTATTAAAAACACTAAGACGTGCTTTCTACTTTCAATAGATTTTTCATTTGAACGAAATTTCATAGATATTTCAGTGTCATCAGCATAAAATCGAAATGTGTGTAACGTGACAGAGTAAGGCTGTGAACATACCAGGCGTGTGGTGTGTGGTGCGTTCAAGAACACCCTGAATGTGGGTCTTTGAACCCGCTTTTAGAATATGGTGTCCACACAGGTCTGTCTCTACCTGATACTAGCAGATGTACTTGTAGTTGGAAGAAGCCTGATGTGAAATGTCAAAGCGGTGCAAATCTTGCCAGTCTTGCACCAGGCCTTCTCTGCCACAGCTTAGCAAAAAAAAAGTTGATTTACTATTTAGTTACCCTTTAAATGCACCAAGAGAATATAATTGGTCCAAACTTAAGTTATTATCAGCAATAACTAATGCTTTTATTGGTTATAAACATGTCAGGTATTGAAATCTCTTCAAAAAATGAAGAATAACGGGCACTCGAACCATTACAGAAAAAAGCCAGGAGCCAGTAAGACAAAACAAAGGAAACAAAGCAGCAAAGAATTTATCACCAAATTCATTTAGGTCAGGTGTTTGAAGCCGTCAGCTGTAGGAACGATACATCTTTGGGGTCTACACAAAAAACTCGTTAAATCCTTCTCATCAGAGGGTACTGTTGTGACTCCAAAAATTACAGCTCGTGACAACCGAGCGCAACCCATTATCAACCCCTGTAATGGGCCAATTAATAAAAACACAAAGTTGTTTATGTGTGTCAATGCTGCCTTCCAATTTTTCCTTAGAGACTTGCATATTGCGATGATGGATTCACCGGGATGGAGCCAGGGATGATTAGCTTTCTAGGGCATGCTGCTTACTTACAGCTTGCAGCAGTGTTTTTGGGGCTCCATTATCTCTGCCCAACAATGCCATTTCCTTTATGAATGGAATTCTATCGCAGAATTATTCATTCAAATTGTTAAATAGGCGCCTACAATTCCCCAACACAAATAGTATTGTAAAATATGTTCTTGTTTTTCTCAGTTTTTGTATGACAAAATAAATGCGAGGCTGCGTTTGAATAAGAAGTTTCTCTTTACAGGGTTATGTTTGAAAAAAACGTGATCATTTGTCTTAATTCTGGGAGCTCGACCTAGAATTTGTTCGACTCTAAGTTTATTGTCAAAAATCTAAAACTCCTGTTTATCTCATTCTTTGCTTTAACTATTAAAAAAAAACACTTAACGCAAATCTCCAGAAAGCACACCATGAAACACCCATTTCCATGCTGCACCCAACTTTTATCAAATTAAAGCGGCAAATTTGATTAAAACGATCTCAGCGGAGTGGTGGAAGCAACAGCAGATACGGCTTAAACCCTTGGACTGCAGGAAAAGTTCACTTTCGGGCCACGGTGTGAGGTTTTCCACACAGCAACCCAGACGTGACCCTGCCATATCAACAAAGATGCTTGGAAAGAAGAGGATCGCAGAGTGCAGCGGAGCTAGGAGCACGGGGTGACACTTGAGCCTCCTCCTGCCAATCAACCACCGAGCAAAAGAATGTCGGAAGGAAATAGGAATACAAAAGCAAAACTGAAAGATCATTAATTAGGAATTTAAAAAGAATAGGGTTTTTATCTTAAATTTTTGGAATAAAAGCTTCTGAAAAAAGAACCTTTTGGTTACATTTCCTGGTTTAATCTTGTTTTTGATGTGCTTTTGATTTGTGTTGTAAAGTGTATTGTGTTTCTTTTTAGGAAAAGTGCTAAATAACTAAACCTGACTTACTTACCTATATAGAAATACTGTGAAGAGTCTAAGAGTAACTTAGTGATTTCATATCAAAACAATAAGAAAAGAAGGGTTTTTAGTCGCTTTTATCCGAAGATCGCTCGGAACCGGAAAGTAATGAATGAACGGAAACAATAAATTGAGGGCTGAAAACAAAGAGGGATACAAACGAAAAAATAGAAAAACAAATAAGCAGCTGTTAAATTTTTTTTTTTATTTGGTAACAGTTTCAGGTTTATTTGGGTTTTTGGGGGGGTTTAAAGTATTTCTTTTCATTGAATTTTTTTCCCATTTACCCTTTTTTCAAGTTTTCAAGTTTAAAATTGTCATTCACATTCAGCAGTTTCAGATTTGAGCCTTTAGAATCCTGACTAATACTTTGCTAAAGCAATGAAGGAATTTTCAGAGTTTTTTATGTCATGGTTGTCAGAGCTTCTGCTTGTGTGTTGAGTGAACGTATAAACGACTTAAAACTTTAAATGACCTGCTTCTCCCTCCACAGCAGCACTCCTTCCTCGATCAGCTGCTGCTTGAGTCGCAAACCTTCGTCCAGAGTCCTCATCTGGCCCTCCACATACGCTCTCTCTCTCTGCCCCAGATTCCTGGTGAAAAAGGTAAAAAAAAAAAAATAAAAATTGTAGACGAAAACTACCATCACTCTGAGAGAAGTCTCTGCCCTCCCCCTCCACGTAGTGAGGGGGATACAGCAGCATAAGCCAAAAAACAATTTAGAAAGGTCAAATAAGATGAAGTGACAATTCCTCCAAATTTCTTCATTCCCAAAGCTGTATGACATCTGTATGATGTTAGTCACAAAAAACCATCTATGGATAAAAAGATTAATTTAGAGTGAATGAAAAATAAAAGGTCTGCTGAGGATGATTGTCAGATTTGCCTTTAAAACAGCTGAAGTCCTCAAAACGTTGCTGTGATGCAGCTTTCAAGTCTGATGCATCAAGCTTGTAATCTAGTCACAGTATGCCCCCTGGTGGCCACACAGACAGGCGCTGTGGCCACACATCTATGCAGTAGAGCACCGAAATGCATCAAATTTTCCTTAATTATTCATAAATATTGGTATTTTTTTGTAGGCTTTCTATAACTGACCAGCATGTGTTGTGGCAGCGAGCGTGGCTGTTGTATTCATCTGAAGCATCGCAGCAGTCTGGAATGAAAAAACAAATAGATCAAAACACAAAAAATGAAGTCAATGTCAGCAAATCAGGTTTGAAAAATATGTCTTCAAAAAAAAACATAATCTACATATGTCAAAAGAAATGAGCCCAAAGGAAAAAAAAGATATCAGAACAAATAAAACTAGGTCTTCTTTCATACTTTCAGTCGAAACATTTTTGGTTTTAAATTTTAGTGAAGTCAGTAAAGTTGGGTTTGAAAGTCAATTCATCAAATTGATTCATTAAAACTATAATTTGACATTTTATGCTGGTTTTTAATGAAAAAAATTAATTATTTTTGTAAAAAAAAAAAAAAAAAAACTGTAATGGAAAAATGCGATACTATCATTACATTAACAGGAAGTGTGTGGGGAAAAAATCAGAATGTCATGTCAAATCAAAATATATATTTATCAATAAAAAACAACATTAAGCTACAAGGTTAATTTCCCATTTGCTAAATACTAAAAGCGTTAGTTTGATGATTTTCTTCGAAAGTGTTCTCATTTCTCTTCGGCATCAACATTTTCACCTCTGCAGCAGACATGTTGGACAGAGCTGTAAAGAGTCTCTGAAAACTCTGATATTTGGGATCTGTTCCAGGAAAATTGGGTAAAAATATTTCCAATGTCTGAGATTGTTGATTTTTATCAACACAGAAGAGTAGAGTGAAAAATGCATTTTAGGAAATGTAATTATTGTACTAAAAATACAGAATAATGTGAGATTTTTAGCTCATAAACCAAACAAATTGAATGCGCTACTGTCAAGTAAGTAAATACATTTTCAAAGAAAACTATTAGGTGTTTTTTGTAGATCGAAGACTCAAATTCAGTTTACTACTGTCAATAGTTTCAATTAAAAAATATAATGAATATGAAATTATGCTTTTAACGTGGTAGCTTTAGCTCCAGTGATATGCAACACTTAACGTAAATAATGCGTTGCGTAAAAATGCAAAGCCGATATGAAAAGCCACTTTCCTCAGCGACAGAATCAGCTGATTCACGTTGATCACGTAAACGCTTGAAGCGTTATGGTATGTCAAAGAGCGTAATGTTATCTTA
>BSAI01000212.1:4276223-4436289 GCA_036245035.1 Adrianichthys oophorus | reverse complement strand
TATATATATATATATATATATATATATATTGTTTTTTTTAAAGGGGTGGTCCATCAATAATCGGATAATTAACAAAAGGTTTTTTAAAACTTATGTTAAGCAGTTCTGGGCTTAATTATTCATCATATATTGATACTGAAAGACAAGATAAGATAAGATAGCAAAAAAATCTTCGAAGCTAAAATGTTTTCAATTTAATGTACTTTTCCTTCATGGTTCCATGTATTTTCCTACTTTTTTCAAAAAAAATACTTTTAAGTTACAATTTAATGAATTACTAACCAACCTGTCCATTATTTATTAACTTATAAATGTAAAAAACTAAGATTTAGGTAATGTTGAAAGACACAAAAGATGTGAAAAGTTCTTTTTTTTTGCTGAGAAGATTTTTGATATTAGAATCAGTCTAAACTCAACAGTTATAACTTATTGAAACTTAGCAGCATACATAATGTTTATTTGACTTTTTTTTTTCTTACTTCCATTGTTTCACTTTAACAATAATAATTGATTTGTGCTTTTATTTTAGATCTATGCACAGAGTTGGTTCTTTATACTTCGTATGTCAGGTTTCTAATATACAACAGAAACAATTTTTCCCAATGTTTCCACTCTGATGAAAAGGGTGTTTTTGGTTGTTTTAAGAAGTTCTTGTGTAATTTTTCTGACAAATATTAAGAAAATGTAGCTTAAAATTGAATTTCTGAGTATTTCTTTATTTAAATTTGTTGTTAACAAGGAGCAGACAAAAAAATTACTGTTTTTAAAAATTGTATCATAAAAATAGTTGCCATTTTTGTTGCACCAGTAATGTTTGGTTGAGGGTGTGAGGGGCTGTAAGCTAGCTGGAGAAAATGCAAACGGATGGATGATGGGAAGTGGGGGTGAGGGTGATTTACAACAGTGGTATCATCCACAATCCAGAGGCAAATTTCTAATGAACTACTGCTGCTCTGCAGAAACTATGTCCTAGAAAACTACACTGGTTTTTAGGTTTTGGCTAAATAATAATTAAAAGACCACTGGGAACGCTTTGAAACTAGATCTAAACATGATTGTAGTGGGACTTCATGGGAGGTGTTTAAAGGTAAATATGACAGAAACAAACACACACATTTTAGACAATGAGAAAAAGACATGTATTTACCTGGCTCGTCCGAGCCGTCTGCGCAGTCGCAGTAGTCATCGTTCACCTGCTCGAAGGGGATCAGTTTCGAGCCATCAATGCATAAGAAGGACTTCTTCTCCCTGTAGAATCGCTTGTCTTTAACAAAAGAGACTCTGTTAACCACTCTGACTAAACAGAACATGAAAAAGCACAATTATAATGTTTGATTTTCTTCTAAGTGCCAAAAATACACACATTTATTGTTTTTGTTGTCATTTTTAAGACATTTCGTGCGATTCGCAGCTTTTAAGGCCTTTAAAACTCACTGTTTCTGCCAATACTGCCTAAATTAGAGATCATCTTTGACAATAATGGAAGATTTCTAAAGAAAATGTCAAGAAATGCGACAAGAGCTACGTAGCTGTGAAGCTAAAACTGGAACAACTTACAGGACGAAGATATTCCTCTCACTTTCCGCGAGTCCCCCGAACCACAGCAAAACAGAGCGATCACGAGGACGTGAAAACGCATTTCAGAAGACAACATCTATTTTGTTATGTATTTTTGTAAGTGTTTGACTTTTTATCCCGTTTAAGGACGCTTCCAATTCATGCTTTGACCAGCTGCTGCAGAACCGGGGCGACAGCGACTTCCTGATGCCGTCGGTCACGTGAAAGGCCACGGGCTTTTCATTGGCAGGAAGCTGAAACGTTCACTTGCTTCGACCAATCACAGAGAGAGTAAGGAGGCGCGGATTTTTTTGTTTATTCGTGGCGTTATGATGATTAAAACATTGTTGTTTTTTAACAAACAGCTGGTAAAACCACAAAAATAGGTTCTCATTTCAAATAATTCACATTTTAATTGAATACAGGATGATGGTAAGGAGTTTACAGCATAGTCCTTATACTTCTTCTGCTAGTCAAATGACAAAGAATATAGTTTTCAACAAAAGAATAAAAATATAACGAACCATAATGTAGGTTATGTATCCAAACAAAAGAAGTACTGCTGTCATGCTTCTTTCATTTCATTGTTAACTGTTTTCTCAAACTGCACCGTTTTTCACTTCTAAAAAAAAAAAAAAATTTGACCATGATTGTAAAAGAGACCTGGACCAAGCGAGTGTGACATCACACATAAAAAACTGTTTACTTACGGCTCAGACAAAATGATGTCAATTTAGGTTGTGTTCGAATTCCTTCACCGCTCATTATAGAGAGCACTGAATGATCAGTTCACCATTTTGTTGGGGTGTCCGAATCTACAATTACAAAATCCAGTTCCAGAGAAATATCCCAGAAGTTTTCTCTTTTATTTTCATTTATTCATGAACAATTCAAAGCTTACACAAGACACGAGTGGACAATTGTAGGAATGCAACCACTTTTAGGCACTTTAAAACAAAATATATCAGAGTTTCCAATAAAATAATAAAAATAAGCTATAAATAAACACAGAATTTTTGTTGCTGTTGTGCTTCTTTCATTTTATTATTGGCTGTTGTCTTAAAATGAAACACTTTTCTTTTTTTCCCCTTTTAGTACCAAAATAACAACAAATTCTACAAAAAAGTCAAAGTTTTGTTTATTATTTGCAAAAAAATATATAATAATCTAAGACATATGAGTGGAATGTTGTCAAAATCCAACAATTTTGGAGGAACTTTAAATGTGAAACGTCATCAACATGTTATTTGTCGTTATTAAATCGTGCGTAAAAACCTGCGTTACACAGGGGCTCTTTGCTCTGAATGTAGGACAGGTCTCGGATCACTCCCGGGAAGGCGTGCGGGTCCAGGGGCGGTCGCAGGGTCAGCAGGGGCATGAGTCCCGACGTCACGTAGGGGGACATGAACCCGGCGCCGCCTGTAGAGGAGTAGGCCAGGCGCAGGGGGCTCACACCGAGGCGCGGACTGAGCCCGTACAGGCCCTCTGCCGCGGGGATGGAGGCGCTGTGGAGCGGGGAGAACGCAGATTTGGGCGCTCCAACGGAGGGCATGAGCGCGCCCTGGAGCGCAGATGGAGACGCGCCACCGGAGTCTTTGGAGCTTAATGCCAACTCGATAGACTTGACAATGTCCCCTTTGCACGTCTTCACCATAGTCTCCAAAGTGTCTCGCTTCTGATGGGGGAAGATCCTGGCCATGATGTCGGTGGGGTCTCGGTCCGGATGGTATTCCTTGGCTTTCTCGGACTCGTTTCCCGATTCTGGATCAGAGGAGGACGCGGGCCTCTGTGGGCTCGGCGTGTGGATGGAAAGCTGATCGCGGGCCGGGGATGGACTTTTGCTGTCGGCAGAGGGGGAAGCGGTGCTGTCCCGACGTGGGGACGGCTCCCTGCCGTCGCTGGGAGAGGGCACCCGTGCGCCATGAGGCGTAAAAAAGGGTCTGCCCATATACCCGTTGTAAAAGTTGTATTTGTGGACTTTATCATCTAAAATAAAAATAAAAAAGTTGTGCATAAGATTTATCAATTTACAGCATTCCAACCGTTATTTCTGAGACAGAAACGGACGTTTACCTTCTTTTAGGTTCTGGGCTCCAAAAACATCAAAACAGGGGACGGTTGCGGGGTTGCTGGAAGATGCCGGGGCTTCGGAGCCCACGGGTGACCCCCGAGGACTCCCTGCAGGCACCCCCATCCCGGAGCCCGGGTACAGAAGGCGCAGGTCCCGCGCCTCGCTTTCCTCCTGAGCTTGCTGCCGCCTCAGCGCCACCTGCGCGGCCATCACGCGCTGTCTCTCGGCGATCAGCGTGCACTTTGCGCACACGCAGTCCCTCCAGCGGCAGAAGCGTTTGTGGCCCTTCAGCGCCGACACCACGCCGTGGTTCCTGCACCTGGCGCACTTCGGGGTCCGCGGGTACCCGCGCTCCAGCGCGGGGTTGCACGCCCGCAGGAAGAGGGGCGGCGGGCGCAGCAGGGAGGAGGGCACCTGCAGCCCTCCAAGCGGGCTGACCGCGTGCGCGGACAGCTCCAGAGGCCTGATCCTACCTTCCATCACTACAGACGCTAAAAATATAGTAAAGTTTCCACAGTTCGGTCCAATGCAGCGAAATCTGCTCTGCGCACTGACCAAAGCGTGCGCACTGGCGCGCCTTAAGTGTCTCCTCACCAGGTGGTTCAAGATGAAATCCAACACCCTGCCACACCCCCTTCCACTCAAGCTTCTTTAAAACCCTATCATGTTTTTTTTTCTTTTTGCAGCCAGAATGAACAGTGGTCTAATCTGAATTTATGTGTAAGAAAACATGAGGCCTGTCAAGACACCTTTTTCCTCCACTCAGTCAGATATGGCTCAAAAGTTTAGGTTGCTAGGACAACATTGTCACAAAACAATAATTTTTATTAGAAATCTAGTCAAATAAACAGAAAAATCCCCAAACTATTCTTCTCTTTTGTTCTCCTTTGAGTATTTACTGTTTGGGTGTTTTTCTTTTTAACACAACAAATGCTCCTAAAGCAACATATAATTATCAACCTGGTTATTCCGTTGAGCAAATTACCTCCACAAAAGACCCATCTGCCAACAAACACCCAGTGAGATGGCTGAATAGCTAATCACACCTTGTCACATGTTACATTCACTTCTCTTCATTCAAGCAGGATCTGGTTACAGGACTCTCACCGTGATTTCCTATAAGAACGAATGGAAACGTAACTGACAGTACGCGCCTTCTCTTGTGATAACCTCTGACGTTTTGTTAATTTTTCTGTTTTTCTTTTATTTATTATAGTTCATGAGCTTGCATTTATCGCTGTCTGGTGCATCAATGTTTTGTAATGATAATCTGTTGGACATCATTCAATCAGCCAGAACAAGACATCAGGGTAGCTGCTGGTTTGGTTTAAAGGACCCCTCTAATGAAAATTGTCCTTTCAGCGTTTTTAGCATGTACTTGTTGCATAAATAAAGAGAGTTAACCTCAAAATTGCATTTCTAAGTATTTCTTTATGCTTAGCGTTGTGAATCAGGAGCAGACAAAAAAAAAATGAAGTTTTTGTGACTTCACAAGCTCCCTGCTCCGCTCCATTCTGATGGATCCGGTCGAAAGACTCGAAATCCATATGTCTTAATTTTCCTCGTCTGAGCTGGGATCTGGCTCTGAACTGTACGGTTGGATAGCTCCAACACTGTTTGCCATTTTTATTGCACCGGTAACGTTCGGTTGGGGTGTGAGGGGCTGTAAGCTAGAAGGAGAGAGTGTAAAAAAGAGCTCAGCTATGGGTGATGGGAAGTGGGGGCCAACTGTGCCAACAATCCACAACTCAAAAGCGATTCAATTCAATTCAATTTTATTTGTAAAGCCCAATATTGCAACACAGTTGTCTAAACAGGCTTCACACCGGTAATTCTACAAAAACATCAAATTGGTCATAAAACATAAACAATAGCAGGCTGCTAAACTAAACTAAACTTAACAGATGAAGCTAAAGTGGCATCCCTGCCCTTAGACCCTACTTCTAATGAACTACTGTCGCTCTGCAGAGACTATCCACGCTAACTTTACCAAATCTATAATTTTGTAAATCTCATGCATTTTTTGGGGCAATTTTTAACTTGAAAATCTTTTTAATTTACAGTCACTTATAAGGCAGCCAGCACTTTAACCTAAGATTTCAGCATATTAGCGAGGCCATAAGTAAATAGCAGCTGGATAGCTTAGTTGTTTAAGCGCAGGATTGGCACACGAGAAACCAGGGCTCACCAGGAGCTGCGATGAGCTTCATCCAGTGTGGATCCTTTGTCAAGACTGCTGCCTATGTGGCTTGGGTGTAGCCAGTCTGTGCTCCTTGTGCCCATCCCCAGGCCAGGTGTTTTGTTCAGTTAATGTTATGATTAGCTTTATCGATATCAATAGTAAGCGTTTACTAAGGTAACTTTAGTTCATCTAAAAAGTTTGTAAAGCTAATAAAAGATGTAGGTTGTTTTTTTGGCAAGTTTTAACTTTTAAATTTTAAGTCAATTTTTAGACAGCTAGCATTTTAACCTGAGATTGCAGCTTATTAGCTATGTGTAGTTTTTATTTCTTTCACCAATAATTAGAGCAAATAAGATAGAATTTAGCTAATTCACTTTTCTTCATTTAGCATTTTGTTCGGCCAAAGATGTGGTTAGCTCTTCCTAAATCTATAGCTAGTGTTTATTAAAGCTAACTTAGCTAATAAAAGACAAGTTTTGACAAGCAGAAAATGTTCAAATTTCATTAGATAGATCATCACAGCGATGCTTCCTGCTGCTGCTCTGGCACATATCTGTTTCACACAGGAGATAGCTGAGTTTAAAGTTAAAACCTTTAAGAAAATGATCCTTTTTCACCTTTTCTTCCAATGTGCTTAGGTCCCCTGTGAGTGCTGATCTTATCAGGAACGCACATCCTTCTTTTTTGCTGTGCACAGAGATGCTTTGCACACAGATGCACACAAGCATTCATGCGACGCACAAGCAACTTTTTGCAGAATTCGCATGTATTTCTTGTTTAAAAAGAGTAAATAAATAAGGCATCCTGACAATGATTTCCACAGAGGACGCTTTCCAATGCAAGTCTACTATTTGCGAAAAGATGTTCCACCAGTTATGAGCTTAATAGATAGGGGTAAACCAGCTGAAGTGGACAGGAAGATAATCTGAAATGCATCCATAAAAACTAAAATAAACGCCAGTGATGCAGAGGCTGTCTGGCCATATGCTTGAGTTTGTTTTCATTTAAATTTTTTATCATTCCGCCAACTGTGAAGAGGAATTTGATGTTTAGATTTGTGGCTGGCAAGTTTATCCAGACACATTAAGCTGATCCCACCTGGAGGCTTATTAAACACCACTTAGGCAGGTTTTACGGACCAGTTGCGACTTTTTTTTTATAATAGAGGTTGCATGGAGGAAATAGAACATAATCTCTATCTAAACATGTAAAACAATACCCTGGAGTATTATTTTCAGGGAAAATGTACTTGCAACCACTTTAGTTTCACTGTAAATCACAGGATTCCTTAAACTTACATCTTTATAAACATAATACGCTTCTTCTATATCTGTTTTATAAAGAAAAACCTTTAAGCTAGGCTCCACATCTGCAGGATTTCAGTCCAAATCTTTTAACACCATTTCTATTGCAGAATGAAGAGATCAGCATCGATAGAGCAGCAAGGCTAGAAATGACTAGACAGTGTCTTAATTGTGTTCTTAACAGATCTGCTCATGTTAGATATGGTGTTTCATCCTAGCCATGTGCCTCCCAGAACAGGCATTATCAGTGCAGGTTCTTATCTGACGGAAGGTATAAGCCCTAATCTGAACACAAATCTTGCAAAACCTGATTATGTGTCCTCCTGTCAGAGGAATGACGGTGGAGGGAGATGGAGAGGTGAAATGATAAAGGCTGAAAAAGTGGAGATTATTAAGAAACAGTAACCTGGGATCTGGATTTACTGTTATATTAAATTAATGATAGTCTGAGTTTAAATCTTAATATTAATCGCATTTTCTTTCACAATGTAACGAAAACAGAGGCGTTTGGATCCATGTGCAGGCAGGTAGGTTTAATAAAAACCAGCAAAGTCAAGGGCAAAAACAAGACATGGTCAAAAGCCAGGCAGGAGTCAAAAAGATGGAGTGAGACAGGTAGTCGAGGAGACAGGCAAAGGTCAATGCAAATACAGAGGAGAATGCTCGGAATTGTCTACCAGGCAAAACAATACTTCACATCCAGCAAAGTCCAGAGAAGGAGTATATATGGTGACACTGATGAGGACGATGTGATGCAGCTGGTGAGGATGTGAGTGAGGGAGTGGCAAGGGCAAGGGCTCCCTCTGGTGTCTGGAGGTGGAGCTGGATGGTCAAGTCTTGACACATGAATAAAAGCAGAACTTTATTGTTGTTAATAATTAACTAGGGATGCGCCGAAGTGAGGGAGTGCAGCTAACACCGCAAGCCTTCCTTTTAGCTCCCGCAGCCGTGTCTTTCTCGTATTCCTCGTACTGTTCCAGGTGTTTTGCTTTTAAATGTCTGATTAATGCAGATAATTTACTTCCACAGACTCTGCAAACTGCAGATCTTATATCGCTGTCAAGTACTATGAAATATTTACACACAGCCGACATTTTAAAGTAGGCGTTAGATCGCAGATGTGCTTTGATTGCATCGAGTATTTTTGGTGCATCCCTATAATTACCCTTTAACACTGACGCTGTAGCTAGCTAAAGCAAAATAACACACACATTTTGAACGTTTCGACACCTAACGCAACCAACACAATTCCTGTTGATTTGGATGCAGAGAAGAGCTGCCTTTTTTCCCTGCATCCGAATCAATTGAATTATGTTAATTGCAAAAATACGTCACAATAGTAAGTGTTGATAATCAGCACGAATCAGTTTTTCTACACATCAAAACAAGTTGGTTTACGTTCACTGCAAAACATGTCCGAATTATTTGGTTTACGTTGATTTTGGAAGCACTTCACCAAATGTTAAGTGTTGTGTATTGGTGCAAAACCGCTTTTGTTTGCGCCAGAATCTATTAGATCACGCTGATAACGTAAACACTTTACCTGTGTAAAGTTTTGCAAATCAGCGCAAAACTGCTTTCGTCTGTGTCAGAATCAGGTGGTTAGAACACTTGATTGCATAAACATTTTACTATTGCATAGAGCCATTTTTCTTAGCTAGTCTACATCGATTCTGTTAGCACTTCACCACTGTAAAATGTCGCATATCCATGAAAACCACTTTTATCCACCGTATCAGAATCAGCTGACGTAATACTTTATTAATACTTTGTTAATATAAAGTATTTCTCCACATCAGAATCAGTTGGTTTACGTTAACAGCGTAAATGCTTTACTAATGTAAAGGATAGCCTATCAGCACAAAGCCGCTTTTCTCCGCACCAGAATCTGTTGGTTTAGGCCAGTGTTTCTCAAAGGGTGGGGTGCGGTGCAATGCCAGGGGACGGCGTGGGTCAACCGCAGGACAACAATATCATGCAGTTATGACTTCATGTCAGTTTTGCTGCGGATTGTATGAAAATGAAAAAAAAAATTCTTGAAGCGGACTGAATTGGGCTGTATGTCTGTCTGGGCATGCCAATGTCCAGAGCTCAGTGAACGTACCAGGGCCCAGAGTTCTCTCATTCAACCAGTTGTTGGAGATTTTAAGGAAACAAAGGCAGGGGATGGTGCATGAGACGGAATGAAGGCGTTTAGCTCCACTAAGAAATAAAAAATAGAATAAAAAAAGAACTTTTGGTGAGCGTTTCTGTTGTTGTGAGTTGTTGGTGTAAACTGTAAGGTGTTTGTTATGGCCTAAAATAAAGAGACTTCAATCAAATTAGGTCTCAGTGCGGGAAAGGGAGAGAGGGACGAAACAGCATCATTATCTCAATATCCTGACAAAACGGTAAAAAAAAAAAAAGGTATGCCGTTTTCGGCGTCCGTAGTCAGCGACCACAATACCTACATACATGAAACCTCAAGAATCACAATGGAAAAATACTTGACTAATGATGGTTGCAGCAGAAAGTTGTGGGGGAGTGCACTGGTTTAGGCTAGTAACGCAAGGTTTGCGTGGACTGCGTACATTTTTTACAACTGTAAACCGTTATGTATCACGCAGAGCCGCTTTTCTTTGTATCTGATTAAGTTGGTGAACTTTAACTGAGTAAACACCTCACTACTGCAAAGTGTTGCATATCTGCACAAAGTTGTTTATTTTCTGCATCAGAATTAGTTGGTTACCGTTAACTACGTAACGTAAATGCTTACCGATAGCATATCAGCGCAAAGCCGCGTTTCTCCTTACCAGAATCACTTGGTTTAAGCTAACAGCACAAACATTTCACCAACGTAAAGTATTTTATGTCGGCACAAAGCCGCTTTTGTTCCCGTGAAAACTGTTGGTTTACGTGGATTGCCTACATTTTTTACAACTGTAAAGTGTTAAGCATCGTGCAAAGTCTTTCTTCTCTGCGTCTGAATTAGTTGGTGTTCTTTAAATGAGTTAACACCTCGCGACTGCACAGTGTTGCATATCAGTGCAAAGCTGCTTAATGAATGCAGTAGAATTATTGCGTAAGCTGTTGAAACTAGACCTTAAGCTCCGGGTCTTAACAGGAAAAGAAATAGTGATATCTGACTCACACAAAGAAACTGTTTCGGTTGGAGACGGCAGCGTCATTTTACTAAACGAGCCATTTAAGTTGTTGTGACCCCCCCATCTCTCAGCACGCAGAGGGTCTCGACCTTTCATGTGTTTGCTCTTCCATCTGTCACTTCACACCCTTGTTATTTGAGTGCCACACGGTGGCCTCCACTTCACTGCCTCTCGACGAAAAAGGTCACCGGCAGCGGCAAGGCGGTCTCAATTGTTTTTGTGCGTCACGTTCTGAAAGGTTATTTTATTTTTCGGGTGAATTTAGCTTTCTTTCTGTTGTAATCCTTTTAGTCAGTGGCACTTTGTTGTGTTCAAACACAGGTTTGTGAGATAAGTGACATGAGCGAGGCCTTAGAGGGTTTTATTAAAAAGTAGAAAAAAAGCTTTGGGTTGTAGAAGAGCTTTCAAGCCAGCTTTTATTTTGTGTCAAGGGATGCTAGCTGGTGCTATGCTGTAAGATTTGGAGTTTCTGTTAAGTTGCCTGCAGCACACATTACTTCTCTACACTTTCAAGAGAAATATGACACAAATCTCTCTGGAAGAAAACAGGTCACACCAGGGAGAAAGAAGTGTCACCAAACTCTGAAATGGAATAAATCTTTAAGGCACATGCAATTGTTCATCTTTAAAGTTTGCTTTGCATGTGTAAAATATTACCTTTGAACTCCACAAGGGCAATAATTCATATAAAATATGTGCATTTTACCATTAGTTATTCGTAATTGGGAAAAAAAAGTTTCATTGCACCCAATGGAGGATTTTGATATTTTGTTTGTAAATAGAATTTTGAGCTTTTATTTTGAAATGTGGCACGAAGGCTATGTTTATCATTCAAAAAAGACATCCATGTGATGTCAAGTCTTGTCTTGTTCAGGCAAAACAGGGATTATTGAGCCATATTTAAGGAGTTTTGTTCACCCAGATGTGGATTTGAACCCAAAAACAGGCAATACTACAATAGACAGGTTACCACAGGTTACTGTAGTGTCTAGAAAGCAAAACCTTCCACAGGCTGATACAACTTCAGTGCAATGTCTTTGAAACAAGTCAAAGTGAGGTTCAGTGGGGGGGATCTCCTTCCACACCTGGACTGAAACATCCGCCAACTTCTGGACAGTCTGTGGTGCAACCTGCCGTTAGCTGATGGACCGAGGCATGACGTCCCAGATTGGCTCAATCGGATTGTCATCACATCAACCACTACCTTTGTCTAGAAGAACCTGCTGACGCACTCCAGCCACACGAGGAATAGCATCGTCTTGCATTAGGCAATGGTCCTGATGCAGGGTTGTTGCCCTGCTACGTCCCAAATAAAGTTTTTTTTTTCAAAAAAAACTGTAATTTTAGTATTTAATGAGATCTAATATGTTTGTTGCCAAAAAGTTTTTTTTTAAAATGCTGGCAGTATTACATGGTGTAGATTTAGCTGGAAAGGCTAAGTTGCTAAAAATGAATCAAGCTAAAATAGGGAAAGCAGGCATGTTTTCAATTCAATTCAAATTTAAGCAACTTTACTTATCCCCCAAGGTGCAATTCCTGTCAAAGTGAAGACAGTAGCTTATAGAAAAAAAAGATCCATTGATGTCGCATTGACTTTTTTTAAAAAACCCATATGAAGAGCTTAACATATCCATTTTTATTGAGTATTTTTCTATTTATTTAATATTGTAGTAATTACTCACAATTTGGGGATCAAATATGACTTTTTATGCCTATAAGCAAAGAGAAAGTTAAGTAATTTTTTGTCCACATGTTTTAGTTGCCTATATTTGTGTTATCTTTTAAATAATTCGAATTCACACAACTTTATTCATCCCAGAGGTGCTAAATTTTAAATAATTAAAAAAAAAAGTCAAAATAACTAACCAACTGGCTATTCATGTAGTTAGCTAGTAAATGTAAATAAACGTAAATCATTTTTCCTAAATGTAAGGTGAAAAATGGGTTGTTTCCATAATCCAAAGGGCAAAGCTGGTGCTTTATTTTTCATAAAGATAACTGGTTTCTCATTTCACAGCGTTTGAGCGGGCGCACATGCACACACCTGTGCATTTAAATAAAAGGGACAACAGATTTTTTTTTTTACAATTCTTTTCTCTTCTCCTGGACTCTGTATTTTGTTATCTTCTGACATCTTCAACCCCCCCTCCCTATTGACTATTCCTTCATTTACTCTGTCTGCTCTTCTCACACCTTTACTGGTGGTCTGAGTCTGGTAGGTATCCATCAGGGCCCCTCACTTAGCCCAGCAACGCTTCAGAGCCAACGAACAATGTTGGGCCAAAGACAGTCAAGTTTGCTTGTGTGTGGGCGTGGGTGGCTGGTTTGCGGGAGCCCCTTTGTTTTTAACCATGCATATTACATCTGAAATAACACGCTGCCTCCAGAGTGCACACGGAAATGCAGGTTTACTCTAACACTGCAGGAGTGCTCCTTTTAAATGTGTAATCTGTGGAGTTTGTGCTGAGGGGGATGTCAAGCAACATGGGTGTTTTAAGGAGCTTTTGGTCGAGTGCCAGTGAATGCAACCTTCACTGTCTAAACAAGTTAGGGTTGAACCCCTAAGAGTTTCTTTCTTTCTCAGAGTATTCTCTGTTTGTTTACTGTCAATGAGGTTTCTCTATTTAATGATACACTTACAAGCAGAGCTTTGCAGCTCAACAATGCATAACGGTGCAGCAGAGAACAGCTCTGCGTCCTGACCGTAAAGATTCAGGTTTCCACACTGTGTCTTTCCAAAAATGCTGTTTGTTAGAACATTAAAAAATGCACCAACAAGGAATATAACAGTGAAAAGAACTCTTGGACCCAATCGGTGAGCTGCTTGATATCAGTTGTATCACTTTGAAAATGCATGAAATATTCAAAGTTTCACTTTTTAAAAACTCCTTTTTGGTTGAAAAAACACACATCATTTATGTAGCGACTCATCGTTTTATCAATGAAAGGTTGCTTTAACTCAAGAGTTCTGTGAAAACTGCTTTCTCAAAATCAATCAAATTGGACTTTCGTATAGAATTTTGACCAAAAATATATACATTACATAAATTCAGCTGTGAGCTTGTCAATTGAATGGATTCAGTGGATTGGCAGTCATACACAGCTCAGCGACTGATGTCTATGTCACATAAAAAAACGACTTTCTTCTACATTTAGTCTTTTACTGTAAGAAAACCAAATTACACCCCCCCACCAGAATTACTTAAGTCGGTTGAATGAAACTGATCCCCTTCCTTCTGTGAGGGCGGATGACTGGCCCAGCAGAACCGCCACATCAGCTGAAATGCAGACTGGTTCTGAGACAAATAACATAGATCATTGTTTCTCTCAATCACTTATCTTAAAAAAAACAGTAGAAACCTAATTTAACCATTATGAAGAGAACCAAACTGGATTGAATTAAACTGAATTGAGTGAAATTAAATTAAACTGAATTAAACTAATCCTGTTTAAATTGAATACCAGTAAATTAAACTAATCCTGTTGTTTACAGTGAATTAAACGGAATGAAACGGATCCGGCTTTAATTGAATTGAACTGGATCAAACTGATGCTGTTTACATTGAATTAAACTGATTCTGTTTACATTGAATTAAACTGATTCTGTTTACATTGAATTGGACTGAATTGAACTGATCATATTTAAATTGACCTGAACTGGATCAAACTGATCCTGTTTAAATAAAATAGGCCTTAAACCGGATAAAAACTGATCCCACTTGAATTGACTTTCACTGAATGAAATCCAACAGACTTGAATTGAACAGAACTGAACTAAAATAAATGACATAATTGTCAATTCAGTCGCCATTTTTTCACGATACGGATATCAGCAAGTTGGAACCAGACAATGTCATTAAGCTGTGATTGGTCTGAGTTGCTCTGAGTTCACGGTTCCATGACAACCACTCTCACTGTCTCTATAGAAGTCAAAGGGATTTTGACTTATTGGAACCAGCAGCTACTTCCTGTTTGGAACGGGAGCGGAAAGGGATCACTCAGACCAGTTGTCCTTTACAGTCATTGATAATAATCTATAAACATTCCTCCTACAACTTTAACTGAATCCAGATCTACAGCGGGGAAGTTGCTTCAGTGTTGCAACACCAGTTTGCACTAAAACAATCCTGAACTTGTCCGGCTCTCAATAACTGTAAAACAGCAAACGTTACAAAGGAGGGAACGGCCAGGTGAGGCATAAAGGAGAAAAAAAAGGCAAGTTTGCTATCAGATGAGTTTAAAGAAAGCAGAGACATCAGTATTGCAAATCTCGGTCGGGGTGTTATGGGAAAATCTTCCAGAGCTCTGCAACAGTAAATACCAGCTCAGAAATAATTCAACATTGTGTCTGATAGGAGCGGTATCAGAGGGCAGATCAGTCGGCTGCAAGTCGTTACTGAAGTTAAAGGAAACTTGAAACTGTTAGAGGAAGAGGCGTTATACGCTTTGTGAATCCTGTACTTTGACAAAAGCGGAGCCAGAACGTCATCGCGCGCTGAAAATCAAACCTGTAACTCTCCATCATACCTGCAACTTTGTTTCACGTAAACGACATTTCTTTCTTTTTCAAAGGCTGCCACAGAAACGTAAACGCTGTTACAGGCGATCATGAAGGTCACAATGCTTTCTTTATTCCTGTCTATTGTTATTTGTTATTATCTCTGCTATCTGCCCCTACAGGGAAAGACCTTACTTGACGTTCAATCGATGGAGCTGCAGCCAGTCACATACGAAAAGACATTTTTGATTGTGCAATTTAAGGAAAAGTACTAAAAAGTGAACAGAGATTCAAATTTTAGGACGAAACCAGACCAGTGAGGTTTGTTTTTCTTCAGGCAAGTCTGCTCTACTTTCATGCAATGACTGTGGTGTATTAAAGTAGTGAGTGGAAAGGAAAACTATAGATTTTAAGCATACACTAGATCTAGATCATCAATCATTATCTGACTTTCACTACTTTTTTAACTTGTTTTTTATAAGCATTTGAATCCGGTATGTTCACACGGAAGAGCGATTTCATTCGACCACTTCCAATGAAACGTCTATGTAAAAGTCATATAACATTTTGGGTTTCCGTGTTCAAAATTCTTATGTTCACACGTCGCTAAGCAAGTTCTTAAGTTCATTTTTCGTCTCTACATACAAATTGAACACATAGTTGATCTTTGACCAATCAAGGATTCTAATTTGGCAGCGATGTATGGACGGCATCCTTTTAAAGTCACGGAAGTGCCAACTGTTTGAAAATTGATCATGGAGGAGAAATGAATAATCACGGTTTGTGCCCGGCTGGAATTTTATGACACAGAGTCTTCCATACAAGGCTGTAACAGAAAAAGCGATTTCCACCACTTCGATATTTCTAATTGTAAGTACATGCGCTAGTATTGGGCAGCGCCAGTCCGGTGTGAACACCGTACACATGCCCACTGTGAGCTCTCGAATGATTTTAGGAAATGACTGATCATCTATAAAAATCACATTGAAGTGCACGTTCAATCCAAAACTTAATTCTTTGTTTTTTCTAGTTGAGTTCAAGATTTAGAACAAAAACATTTGCATCATAAAGCAAAAAAAAAAAACAGTTTCTAACTGAGCCCCATTTTTGCATAGTTAAAGTAATTAGGTCAACGGTCAAACAAAAGTTGACATTTTAGCACATTTTGTATTACGCGCTTTCTTTGTATTTTCTAGATTATAGTTGTGATCAATCAAGGGAACTAAAACTAAAACTCAAAAACTGAAAAAGGTTTGAAGTAAACTAGGTTTTTGTCTCATGAATGTAAAGTGTTAAGCTACGTACACGCTGGGGCTTGAACGTGCTTTAAGCATACGCTGTCACGCGCGTTTTGTACGTGCGTCTCGAAAACAGACTCAGTGAACGCAAAGGTTTTGAACACGGAAGTCTGACCATCTATCCGTGTGTTTAAATGAATGTTTTCTTGAAAGCAGTAACCTGAACGTGCGTGTCTGAGCCTGGTGTGAATGTAGCATCAGTCGTCGAAGCTCCTGAGGTCTTAACAGTTTTTGAAGGCCGTCTGCGTCCAAAGCTGTTCTGACAACAGCCTAGGTCCACGTTTCTGTCTGAAATGCACATACATGTCATCAAATTCTGTTTTTGCACCTATATCTGGAATATATATTTATTCTCCTTGACATTAGAGTCCTGATGTTTTCACATAAACCCAAAAATACTAGATGGTACTGTATTGGTGCTACCCGATTAAGGTAAATATAAACAAGCTGTTTTAAGCTCTAAGTTCCTTGGATTTTTGTTTTTAAATAAACTCGGATTCTATTCAATGGCAGAGTTAGAATATTTTGTATTGGTGGTGGTGGGGGGCTTTGGAGGGGTGGCAAATGAGAACAGCCTTTACAAATGGCGTTATTACACTTTGGGGCACCATGCTTTTTGGTTCTGCAGCATCTTCCGCCGGAACACCTTCAAACTGAGACAACACTGACATTTTATCCAGCTTAGTACTTTTCATAATATCTTAAATAAAATCAGAATCATTGGAATAGTGCTTAAGTTTCTGATTTATTGCTCTTCCATCTTTTTAACTCTTAGTCTTGATTGCCCCTTTGACAACACTTAGTTTTATTTCTAGCTTTACTCTTTTTTCACTTTCTAAGAACGCGCGCCTCTCTTGAAAAAGAGCTCCTAACGGGTGTTTATCTGGTTAAAAAAAGGCTACATTTGAAAAAAATGAAGTGAAAAGAAGCTTGTGACCCACCCAGAGTATTTTCTATGTCACAAATACAATCTTTTTCAAATTGCATTTTTTTTTCACAACAATTGAAAATGAAATACTGAGAAATGCCATTTTGAGCTTCGTTTTCTTTACATGTTCTCCATCATGAGAAAAATGCCACAAGAACATGTCAAAAATACCAAAAACCAAACTATGTTGTGAAACAAAAGATGGACGACATTGCACAACAGAAAAACTCCACTCTAATAATGTTTTTAAAAAGTTAATTTAAAATTCCAAATGATCTGCTTTGAAATCTTTCTTTGTGTTGGTGGACTTTTTTCAAGCCTTTTGTTTGTGTAAAATGCAGATCCTCAGACAGAACTCATTACGCTCCGCGGATCGTTTCCGTGTGGCTGGATCAGAACCTTCTACTTGGAGATGTACCGTCACCTCGCTGTGGTTCAAAGCCTCTGGCGAGCAGCAGTCAGTCACAGAGAAGTAGAGATAACAACACACTGCAGTCTATTCACAGCTATGGACTGCAAAATGCTGGCTGCTTGCAGATTCGTCTCAGATAAAATGACAAAACAAAGAACCCTACAAAATAAAGCGTTGACCACAGGTGTGAACAAAGCACGGTTTTTCTTTCAAAACCAGTTTCAAATGAGGGAAGCTGCACAGATCTCTGCTGAAACTTTTGAAGATCTACAAACCCAGATCTTTTATCAGTTTAGTTTGCTGTATAATTATACAACTGAAGTCCCAACATCAATGCGGGCTTTAGACTAAGAACTGCAACCATAAAGTTCACAAGCTTAAGACATTTATCAGATGCTGAGGCTCTGAACTGCGAGAGCGGCTTATCGCCGCCATCGTTCCCCTTTGGGTTGATATCCTCCTCGAGAAGCTTTAGAAGGTGTGAGAAACCTGGTGAGGACATGACTCTGGATAAACACCGCGTTAAGCTTTGACTCAGACTGCGAGGTGTAAGGTGAATCACGTACTTAGACGACCTGAAGTAAACTGTATTAATCTGTCTGACGCTAACGGCGTGTTGGGACAAAAATGCCACACTCACATAAACTCTACTGGAAAAAGGGATCTTTAGTTTACAGAGGAGGTTATTACAGGTCAACAGTAGAGATGAGAACCAAAACTCTGTCCAAAATTGTACCAATGTATAAGATACTACCAGTACCGAATAAAAACCACTAATTTCGCTGCCTCAAACCACTGCTTTGTTTCGGACGTCAGTCACTTTTAGTCTGTTCTGTTTGCTGTACAATTCTAGCCAAACATTTTACCTTTACAGAGATTGTGGGCCGGCCCGTTTAAGAATGGGTGGGGCAGTAAGTGTGGGCGGAGCTTCGGTCAAACCGAATGTTTGTCTGAACTTCACAGCAAAAAATACGAACGCAGCGACCCGATGGACAAGAGTGATGTGAACAACACTGAAAAAAGGCCGTCGTCATGGCGATGAGCGATGAAACGCGACTTTACTTCAGCGAAAACGGAGATGCAGCGCTGCAAGACAGACTGTGAGAAAGAAGAGAAAAAAAAAAGCACGCGAGGCAGATTCAAGCGCTTTCAAGCTTTCAAGCAAAGGTTGTTGGGAAAAACTGGCGAGTTTTTTCCTTTTTGAAGCACCAGCACTGTCAAAGTGAGAATAAGGATTGTGAATTCAAGCACCTGAACTCCTGATCCTTTGAGATTTTTGCTTAGGTTCACAGACCTAAAGAAAACTTACATTTGTCGCACATAAACTACAAGTTTGGGATTTTCCAAACTCACAAACGCAAACAGATTCTGATCGGGAATCTTTGGGGTTTTTTGCGGTGTTTTTTTTTTTTCTTGAGTAAAGATTGGACTGGAATGGAGTCGTTGGGGTTTGTAAAGGTGAGAAGAACAATGTTCAACGGATCACAGGCTTTTACCAGGCAAACACATCCTCTTTCATTTCTTCACAACCAAAAATGAAACTATTAGCCGTGGTTGAACATTTGTGTTTGAATACAGCTCTCACTAAATCCATGGTTAGGTCACTGTCAGAGCTGGTGTTTGGGGAGACGGCTATAATCTGGGATCAGGCAGGGAGCACAAAAACAACCCACCTGTGAGGAGGAAAAAGAGTTACAAAGAGCGGCTTAAAGAACCACTGATGTCACCCAGCACCGCAACAGGAACCCATTCACGCCAAAATCCACACCCCGGGTTGCCTCACCTGCAATTAGGAGCCTTTTGACAAGTGATTACCTTCAAGAAAGTTGGGTTTGTTGTAGCTTTTCTTGGTCGCTAATTAGTGAGAAGGTGTCAAAGTTTCTTCGATGTTTTTCATGGCAGGTTTCATCTGATATGAGAATGAAGGAAAACCTTCCATAACCCTTTCAAGTCAATTTTTTCATGCAAACTTTGAACATTTTCTTCGTTTAATGCTTTCTGGTTCTTGGAAGTTGGAACTTTCTCGTCTTTTTAGACCAGTCTGAAGCGGGTCACTTCAGCCCCCGCCCCCCCGGAAGTGAGGTGGCCCCCTGTGAACAAAACAACACCCATCTCAAGCAGCAGGACACTTCCTTTACCGGCTGAAAGAGATGAAAGCTTCGAGGCAGAAAGCAGTGATTCCAAAAGCCTCTGAAGCTCCTCTTTTCATAGCTGCCGTGGAATAAAGATGGGACCTTCCCTTTCGACAAAAGCCAAACACAACAGAGCCCCCCCCCACCATCAAAGTGGATTTGTCGTTTGAAAAGTCCCCCAGTACGGCAGAGGCTGCCCGCTGGGACAAACACAGGTGAAACGTCGGGTGAAGGCACTTCTGTCTCAGACGCCACAGTTTCTGAGACTCAAGACTTTTGACAGCTTTTGTCTATTTCCACACTTTCACCCAAACCCTGCATTTCTGAAACATCTACAGTTCTATGTTTAAAAAGCACAACTGGTAAAAGATTTGAGCAATCTTTCAGCAAACGTTGAGGGTTTCTGATGATATCTTGACAATGGGAGCCATTGTTTTGCTGGATTTGTCTACTGCATTCGATGCCGCAGACCACAGGATTCTACTGTCCAGACCAAAGGGTTTGGGAGGGGTTTGTGGCCCCGCCCTCCATCGGTTGGTCTCGGTCTCCAAAAGGTTGATTGGTCTCCATTGCCCTTGAGTTTTTGACTCTAAACTTAGCTCCAGTAGGAGGCATGATCTTTTGACCTCTTAAGCTAACGAATCTGCTTTAATTCATTAAATCAAGTTTTGGTCCTTTAAAGTTTTTATTGGAGCGCCACATCACCATAACAGAAAGCTCCTCATGATTTGGCTGACATTTTCCCATAGAGGTTTTCAGGGAGTAGATATGATCTCATGTCCCTGCAAAATGAAACATTTATTGTAACATTTTTAAGTCGCTTTAGGGAATAGGTCGCAGCAGCTAAGAATTGATTATTAAAACAGAAAGAAAAATCATATATAAGTCACACTTTTGGGAGAACTTTTTTGTAGCAAAACACGGCACCAGGAACAGATATTTCATCTTGAAAGGCAAATCATAATAACAGAATAGATAACAATAATAGACTGAATATATACATATATAGAATAGTGCTGTCAAGCAATTAAAAAAATAATCTGATTAATCACAAGGTTTTAATAGGTAAATTCCAGACGACAATATGCGGCTTTTGAACAAAACAAGGCCAGAGGGAACATTTGTCCTTCGTTTTTATTGTCTAAAATGTTTTCACTTAAGTCCCAGAAATGTAATGTATGTGCACAAAACACATCAACAGTTAGAAAAGCAGAACTGTAAAGACTTTAAAGGTCTCTTTAAAGCAAACTTTTTGCTTCATCATCAGGACAAAAACAAGCGGTAAGAGGAGAACTGATGTTTTATTTATTCGATTGTGAATATCAGCACATTTATCGCTTTCCTTAATTTCATTCTCATGTTACCCTGACAACGGGCCACACCATGCATGAAAGAATCTGCTTTTTGAGAAAAATAACAAGAATAAAGTTTACAAATTGATTGAATATTTACTTTACTACCATGATATAAGTGGAATAATGCCCGATGTGAAGTGGAAGACGGTCTCTCCTGACGTGTTAATAATCTCAGTTAATAAATAGTAATGCATGAATTCTTTTTTAATTTATCGCATACATTAACGCGTTAACATACATACATGTTACTACCGAAACACATAGATGCTTATTTAGCTTCATGAAACATAGGACAACAAATGAATAATTCTTCAGATAACCATAAAGAATATGCTAACTCTTTATATCGCTTTAAATCACTAAATCTTTCATAAGGTGAGGGTTTGGGAATATTATTGATATTTTGCCAACATGGAGACGAGCAAAACTGGCTTTTCCACCTTAAAGACACCAGTAGGTCACATGACCCATCCCACAGTCAGCTCAGATACACTAACAGGACATTAAGTAAAAACAGATCTCTAATACTCATCAGGTTCAATGTCACTGTGATTAGAACAGGTTATTCATGGATTAGTCCGTTGAATTTCCTATACAATCCAGCTTTTTTAAAAACTCGTAGTGGATGACATGGGCCTCAAATTGGCCAGCGTATCCCATAGAACAGAGCAGTTTTATTATTTTGTGTATATGTCCACACTATGATGGAACAAAGGAGCTCAGAAAACACAAAAATTCCAAAATGCAGAGCTACCATGGACGTCCCATTCACTATTCTCGCATCGTAACCACAAACACTGTCTGGAAGTCAGTGTGAGGAATTGTTTTATTTTGCAGAGTTGGCAAAGTTCAATTCCAGTTCAGTTCCAAAAAAGGTAGGAGTGAGATCCATCAGCTAATCAGATTTTTCCATGCACATAATTGTTTATTAAATGAGCTGCAGTGAAGCGTAAGAGGAGGTATACAGCGCATTCCTCGGTTTTAACGCTGTAAAAGAGTATGTCAATGGCAGTGCGCATTAACAACAATAAAAACAATAGTTATCTCCATTTAAAATCCATATTTACGTAAGCATAAATATTCAAACCTAGTGAGGATTTTTTTTTTCTTTTTTGGCTCCTCTTGGGTCGGCTGGAAAACCTGAAGCACAGAACTTAGTGTTGCCATTAGCGTTGGTGCACAATTCTGCTGAACACTGATAAGACCAAAATTCACTCCATCTCTATCTCGGCGATGTCATATCGCTGCAGAAGAAGTTATTTTGTATTTGCACCAAACAATCAAACAATTCCAACTTTATAAACAAGTAAATCCTGCAAAAACAGCAAATAATATCACTGGGAACATCGTTTTTTCAATGTCAAAATTCAGTTTAATTATGAGGCTAACTAGAAAGTACGGTGGCCCTGAAGTGCAACTGATACCAACAAAACACTCTTTTAAAGATAACAAAAAGCAAAACAAAAGTGGTAATTCAGTGCATAATTAAGCATTATGTAATGTTATACATACCCAGTATTGCTTCATGCCAATGACTTTCGGTTTAAGTGATGGACAAACGTCATCGTCCAATCAGTGATGTCCTACAGTACTTTTTTACTGTTTATGTAAAAACAAAAAAAAAAAAACTTAAAGACTGGAAAGAAAAGTACTTTCCAGAAATCAAAATGAAATGTTGAATGAAACTAAACAAGAAATCGTATTGTATAGGTACTACGGGATGATGATGTCTGTTAATATTATATGGATGGAAAGAAAGAAAAAAGATGTCTACTTTATCATGAAAAATGATACTTTTAAACACGAGGCATCAGTCACATGGACGTGCAGATTCAGTCTAAATTGCATCTGTTTGTCAAAGCCCAGTTCTGGACAAACTATGAACACACTCAGGGAACAGACGAAGGACGGACATAAAACATACGTCTCCAACTACATTTAGTTCTCATAAAAAAAAACGTCCTGTGGACGTTGATACTTGAAGTTAGGCAGACGTAAAAAAAAACCATCGCGTGGTGTAATGTTCTGCACCCTTCAGGGACCGACATTCGACGTTAAAGGCGACATGAATAAGACATCTTTACTACGTAACTTTGCACAGTGGGTTTGATCTCACTGAAAATAGTCATAAAAATGCATTTTAGTAATCATTTCAATGATAAATTCTTGACAAATGATAAAGAATGACTTCCATGACTTTATTTTTTGCTGATCTGCATTTCATTCCTTCATTACTTTTATTTTATTTGCCTTGAACAGTAATTACATTTAGTTGATCTGCACACCTTTGGTCAAAGCCACTTTTTTTTAGTTCCTTGTCAGGAAATGACATCATCAAACCCAAGCCCCTTGCAACGTTTATATTAAAAATGAAACAAAAGACGAAACCGGAAAATGTAGGTATGATGGGACATCACTGATTTGATGATGACATCTGTCCATCATTTCAACTGAAAGGTATTTGGTATGAAGCACTACTGGTGTACTAATCATAGAACTTGTATAAGCATATATGGACATTAAAGACAAATTTAAAAATCATCAAAAATCAAACCTCATCACGCAATTATCGATATCCCATAGTCCCTACCTTTTCCGGTTTCTTATTGTGTTTTGTTTTTTAACAATTCCTTTTAACTTCTGAAAATTACTTTGTTTTCTGAAACGTTTCTTTTTTTTTTTTTTTGCTGGGCTTTTGTCTAAAAAGGTCATGTTGTTTTGTTATTATTTGTTTTTCTTTTTTTAATTGTTGTTGTGAAATTCAATATGTTTTTGGACTAAGTGTGATTTGCACTTCAGGGCCACTGGGCCCCCCCTTTACCTGCACACCTGAAAACTTCATGGCAACTTCACAGATATTATTAAAAGGTTGTGAAACGTGAGAAAACTTGTACCACTTCTCTTCTCTGTATTTAATCCTTGGGTGAGTTTTAATTCAGAGTCCCAGCTCCCAGCATGGCTGTATTCCTTCCACCTGGCTGTGCTCTTTGCTCTGCCCTCCCAGCATAAACGGCCGTATACTGGTTGGGGCATTCATTCCGGGGGCTCTATTTTCTAGGTGATTGACTCTGAAAAACTAACGCTGTAATCCCCAAACGTTTCCCCTGCGTGTGAAGAATGGTTGTTTTTGTAGAGACCCGGGGAGTCTGCCCGCTTGTGTGAATGTCATGCTGTGCATTTAGAGTGGATAGGAGGAAGCAGCTTTAAACAGGTTGGTAGGAAACCTTCAGGGATCAGCTGATAACATTTTAGGTGGCCTCCGCTCAGTCAGCGAAGACAAGGATGTAGCTCTTAAGGTTTTAGCGTAGTCCTTTATAACTTTTCCATTCCTTTAAGGATTAAATGCAAATACATTTTTTAAAAAGTAATCAGGTGAAAATTGTATTTTTATATATGTTTAGTTTGGATTCAGACATCCAACTACAAACCAAAGGTTTTTGCCACGAGTTGTAGGAAACCATGAACACCATTTTTTACGTGTGGTAATACAGTGTTCCCTCTTTTGTTGCAAGACTTACGTTATTATTTCTTTTCTGTCCGGTCCAACAAAAAAAAAAGATACAGACATAATTAACATAAATAAAGTTCAAATTACAAAAGGGGTTTATACGAATATACACCTTGTGTGTCCGATAAATTATAACCCCCAATTGTTACAGCAAAATCAATAGGCTCTCAGCCCATATCTGTTTGTTCAGCTGTTGGACAGGACAAGTTAGAGAAAAAAAATAAAAGACTTACGTTATTAAAAATAGCTTGCAATAGTCGTAATCTGCAAAGATAAAGTGTACCGTCATCGAACGGTCTCGAACTTCTGTCATATATGAAGTGCACCAAACTATAAAGTGCATTAAGTGAGACAAAGGAGTCAAGAGTTAAGTCCATCAGTCAGAATCTTTTTAAATGTGTTCACAGTAACTTAAGAACTTGTTTGACATTTTAAATGTTAGCCATGTGAGAAGCGTTAACTGCGTTAGCGTATTCACAATACCTGTAACTTTGTCAGTAATACGTAAAAAATAGATGTATTCAGCTAATACAACTAATGCTGTGATAACTTTCAACGTTATTTTCAACACATAAAAAAACAGACTGATAAACTGTTAGTATAGCCAGTCAGGTTAGAAGCCTTAGCCATGTTAGATGTGTTATCCACGTTAGAATCCTTATGCACGCTAAAAGCATTGGCCACGTTAAAAGCATTAGCCACACTAAAAGCATTACCCAGGTTAGAAGCCTTAGCCACGTTAAAAGCATTAGCCGCATTAGAAGCATAAGCCACATTAGCATTACAACACCTGTAACTCAACCTTCTTTTCAACACGTAAAGTAAACAGACTGACGCCACTAAAACTAACATTGCTGCAAGTCATTACGATTAATCAACTTAATTAATGAATTTGATTTTTATCCTTTAGATTCAACCAGATTCATGAGGATAGTTGTTAATTGAATCAAATCGACTTTTACAATTTTAAAATTGTAACAAAATAAAATTAAGAAATTATATTGCTTTTGGAAAATACCATTTGAATTGAGTCATGGTAGTCTTTGTGCCATCACAGTGAACAACACACACGTGATGCAGTAAAAAAGGATCAACCCTTCACTACAGTCCAATGTGTCTAAATTCAATTTAGCAAAGACATGTGACCATACAATGTGCTAGAATGTTCTAATAATGTTCCCTTTGGATTATTTTTATGTGGACAAACAACAGTGGAATGAACTTTAGCAAACTAAAATGTGAAGGGATTTGACATTCATTCTTGTTTACTTGCTTGTTTGTAAACATATTTAATTTACACTTGATTATCTCACAAGAAATACAAGGAATCTGGAAAACTTCGCCTGCACTGTTCAGAACCAGGTGTTTATCTCTGAATCAGACTGGTTGAATTTTTGGCTAAAAATTGATCAGTTTAAAGTCAGTGAATCCGATCATTCAACATGAACCAATGTCGACTATGAATCATATCGGCAATCACAAATTATGATATGAATCAAACTGTTGTTAAAATGAATCGTAACACTCTTAGGACTACGCTAACTCTTAATCTTGGTTGTAACATCTAAAAAATAAGAAACACCAGTCAGAGACCACTACACAGGAGCTGTGTACCTCTCAAAATCGTTTTGACATCAGTAAACACAACCAGAATGAATCCATATACAAGGCGCACTATTGTTTTTCTGAAAGAATTAAGGCTTTAAAGTGCGCCATATGGTGCGGAAAATACGGTAATTACTTTAATACATGAGAGTATATTAGACCAGACTAAACCAAAAAAAAAGAGTAAATAAAGCATTTTGTTTTTATGATTAGTTCTATTTATTTATTATATGTTGTATCATTTTATTGTTTTATTGTAGATGTGAGTGTGCATGGGCCCCTGCGACAGACTGGCGACCAATCCAGGGGTGTACCCTGCCTTCGCCCATGAGTAGCCAGGTTAGGCTCCGGCAGCCCCGTGACCCCGAAAGGGATAAAACGGATTGGAAAATGAATGAATGAATGAATGAGTGTGCATGGGTGTGTGATTGTGGCCCCTGCAACAGACTGGCGACCAGTGCAGGGGTGTCCTCTGCTTTCGCCCATGAGTGGCCTGGTTAGGCTCCGGCAGCCCCGTGACCCCAAAGGGGACAAAATGGTTTAGAAGATGAATAAATTAATGAATGTTTTTTAATAAAATTATTTTCTTCTTACTTGTACTCTTTTACAGTCCAATCTTCTTTAACAGTATGCTCATTTTTAAATCCCATTTACTATTTCTATGAATTAAAAAAAAAAAAAGTTTTATAAGGAAAAAAAACAATTAAATAAAAAACAAAGCAGTGAAAACAAGTCAAATCCTACTTATCTTTGGGGATTAAATGTAAAAGAAACCTTGCTGAAGCTAAAATATGTTTTTTCATTTTTTTTGTTTATTAACATGTTAAACAATTAACAGTAACAACTTCTGCTGATTCATTTATTCTTTTTTTTCCTTTCCTAAAAAACAGCAAATCTTGATGGTGCGATGGTGGTGACTCCATCCTTCTGCACCTCAGCTGCTTCAGATAAGGACCACCAGCCGCACTATTACGCAGGTAATTATTTGGATTTCTGCAGGCAGGTGGTGTTGGTGGTGAAAGCAGTGGGGTGATCAACCTCCAGTGTGTCCCCAGATGAAAATCAAGATCTTGGAGGCCATCAACAACAGCCCTTGAAACATCCACCGGTAGCCCCCATGACCGTCCCCAAACCATGCAGCTATTACACGGTGCATGTCAAAATGAAAGCCAGAGGGCTTTTGAAAATACTGTACTCTGCTCTGGGTTATGACTTGTACCAGCAAAGCACCATAATGGTGCTATTGTAATAGGATGTAGTCATGTGGAGGCAGAAGATGTTTGAGCGTTTTCTAAAGTCCAGGAAGGAAAATCTGGAAATATTTAATATATAGAGTATATGGTAGGAAAAATTAATTTTCAAATGTTACTGCAGTTACCTAAAGTGTCAGAGGGGCCCGTTTTCTGTCAAACAAATGCAAAATAGGGGTGCAAATTCTATTCCTGCAAAATCTGACTTTTGGTGTGTAAAATCGTCAGGTTTGTTTTGATATTACGCACATGCTTTATTGTATTTACTGAAGAATGAACGGGATATGCTTGCGCCATGGGGAGTCCATGGAGTCCCAGGGACTATAAAGTGGAACTCAACAACAAAACGGGACTCTGAAAAAGGTTAATCAAAGAATTATTGAAGAACTTGGTACAGGACGTGTGAATGGCTTCCACTCAGACAGGAGAGGAGGTGTAACCTTTCTTCAGCTCAGTGGCCTTGTGGTAGAGTGTCTGCCCTGAGACTGGAAGGTTGTGAGCTCAAATCCAGACTGAGTCATACTATAAATGGTCAAAAAGCTACAGTAGGTTGGGGGAGAGGGGTACACACTGGAAAAAGGACAAGAATGTGGTAAAATCCTGGAGAGTCCACTGGTGCGGGGAGGAGTGTCCAATGCATGCGAGTAAGACATGAGGAAGATGATCCTAAATCCTTATCAGTCATCTGAAATCTAGAAATGACGTATCCAAAAGTTCAGTGGCAGATGTGGTGGGTAGGGTAGGTTTATTAGAGACCGACGTCTATTGGAGAATGGCATGTATTCCATCACAGACAGAATGGTGATGGTCAACGGGTTCATTTAGCGGTGAAATTCGGTCACAAAATGCAGACAACACCAGATGAACATTTCAGAATTTACTGAAACGATGAGAGCATTGTATTCTTTTCTGATCAGCACTGGCTGTGAACGTTTCTTTCCTCTTTGAAGCATCGTCAATCTCCGTATCAAGAATCCTCTTCGTTTTCATGCGGATCATTCTCCTGTTTCCATCTTTGCTCATTAATCCATGATCAAAACAGCTCTTTTATTTTATCACCCATCTGCCTGTGCAGTTCGGATCCACCCCAAAATGTGATGCAGAATGTTCTTTGGCAATTGCCACTGCGTGAAATTTATACTCTAAATTGAATGAGCCACACTGCACTACTACAGGCGGGCGTCTGCACTACTGTGTGTGCCGGGGGTATCATCGGCATACTGTAAGGGATCCCGGCCACTATTAGAGACTTTCGTCTAAAGCAACAAACACCTGTTAGACCTGGTGTTTATTAGAGGCCGGCGTCTATCAGAGACCGTCCACCATTGGAAGAAAAATATCGCTTCCCCACTCTAATATCAAGTTCGTTTTTTTACTTCTCTGCATCATTTTGTTGTATGTCTGGGGAAGGGGGTTGTGGGCATTTTTTTGTATATGGAGGTCATTGTTTTTGCTTTTGGTTCTTAGGTTTAAAAAATGTGTTTATTCTCTAAAAAACTTGGTGTTACATATGCGCTAAGTTTTTGCCGGTTTCCTGACTGTCTTAGAATTTCTCTGACTTGTAAGAGTAAAAGATAGAATTGTGTCCTTCCTCCTAAAACCCTTGTTCCACTAACAGTTTCAGGTGTGCTCATTAGACTTCTCTCCTCAGAACCCCTCGGAGTCGTTTGTCATTAAGCCAGCTCCTGGCAGAGCCGAACATCTGATCCTGGCAGATGTTTTACATACGTGACAGAATTCATCTGCACCTTAATGATCTAATCTCCTCTCCTGTCATGGCTGCGTTTTGGTGCTTTAAGGCAAAGGCAGATAAGGAGCAGATTCATTCTGTTAATCAGATCATCCAGCCGTTGTGCTTGCCTGCAACACGCAAAGCCATGCATGGTGTTTTCCTGTGAGACATTTTCCTGGGATTCAGTTCCTCCAAGCGTCTTGCTCCGTGTTCATTGAATGGTGTGGGCAGGCAGCTGTGGATAAGCAACAGCAGGCTTATGATGCAATGTTGGAGAGGAGAGATGGTGTCCATGAAACAATACCAGCTTTTAAAAAACATTTTTTGGGTTCCTGTTGCCTCTGAAGTTGAAATCTGGATCATTCTGAGCAAGTTTATCTCGCATTTTTTTTCCTGCTTGCATTACATTTGGATTTAGCTGCATAAATAAACCAGAACAAACATAAGACTGCAATGAAACATGCAGTTTCTTTTAGTGTTAAAACATGACTAACTAAAATTGTATTCATTTTAAACCTTCCATGGCTTGAAAAGGGAAATTGAAGACATGAATGACTGAAAGAAACAAAGTTTCTACAGAGCAGTAGGAGTTATTATAAGTTTGCCTCTGAGTTGTGGATAAGACTGTTGGCGCAGAGTAAGCCTGCCCCCATTTCCCGTCATTCATCTGTTCACACTCTCTCCCGCTAGCGTACAGCCCCTCACACTACCAAACTAACATTAGCCGTGCGACAAAAATGACGAGCAGTCGTACAGCTTTGAGCCAGATGCCAATTTAGATAAGGAAAACAAAAACATCATGAATCAGTCTCTACCTCCGACCACCAGAGGGAGCCATCTCCCAAGTACTGACTGTCTCCTGAGCCTCTGCCTACTGTTCCCAGGCCTCACCAGCGGTTTCTCATCCAAGCAATCACTACAAACATTTAAAAGCAGGCACTTAACGGTGCTCGGTGCAAAGTCTTGTTCTGGTTTCCTCCTGCAATTCTGATCATTCTCTCCAGCAGTTCTGTTCTCATCTTCAGCCTGCCTCGACTCCAGCCCGTGCCTGACCCTTGCCTGCTCATCACCACTGCTCTGCCTCAGCCTCTGACAAACCATTCCTGACCGCTGCCAAGCTCACCATGAATTCTCCAAGCTTCCCAAATAAAATCCCTTCATATGGATCCATCTGCCTCTGACTTATTGTCGCAGACGTAAGGTATATAGATCCAGTCGTCCATTATTTTAGACTGAAGACAAATAATGTGGCTCCAACAAGGGCTTTTAATTGACATTTGGCTATCAAATGGATGCTTTTTTTTTAAACCATTCCCTATTCTGGACTCAATGGCACAGTGGTCAGCGCTCTCGCCTCACAGCAAGATGGCCTTTCTTCTGACACTTTCATTCATTTTTAAAAATCTGTGTTGTGCTTTGTAGAACGGAAGCTGGATTTCACATTCTGCAGTGATGTGCATTCATTCTGTTGAGATGACTTTAAAGAAAAAGCTTAAATATTTTGTGGAAACGATTGGGTCTGTTAAAAAGATGCAGCCGCCTGTGAGTATTGACGTTGGAAAATGGTTCCTTCAGGGCACCAGCCTACCATAAAGCCCGCAGTCATGAATTAGATCTAATTAACACCGCGGGGAAAAGTTACTGCCAAGGCAAATTAACCAAAATGGAGCTTCTTTAATGGGAAACAAATGAACAACAACAGTGAACTGCAGCAGGCTGCTGTGTGCAGAATGACTAGTTCCGTCTCGGCAAGAGGCATTTTCACAACAGACACGCTTGATTGCTAATTCAAGGAATTGCAAAACTCTTAAAAAAAAATATATAAGGTGCAAATTTGAAATTTTTCCTTTCAATTTCAAGTTTCTTTTCTTTGAACAACTTTTTTGGCTTCCTTTAGGGTTTCACCCTCCGGCTGTAAAGGTCATGAGAAATGTTGATTTAATCCTTTCATCCCAACACTTCTTCTAAGAGTCAGGCTAAGGAGGAGAAAAAAAAAGGACCTTTGTTTCTACTGGGAACAATAAGGGTTAAGATTGGGAAAGGGGTTTGTGCGCACCACCTGTAATTAAGAGCTTAGAGTTCGCCCTTCCAGCACAAAACCACTTAGCAGCTGAGCAGAGAAGAGGAAACGTCAAGATTAGGTGGGAAGAACTACAGGATTGTTAGAGAAAAGTTGTGAGAGGGAAGATTTTTGTCACAGAATATTACTTACACAATAAAAAGCTGTCACCTTACACCCTTTGGACGAGTAATTGTGCAGGATCTGCTAACAAGTGGCTATTGACGATGACGGAGCGCTTGCGTGGGTTGCAGCTCTGAGCCAGAGTCACACACATCAGAAACAAGCCTCTCTCATGAGCTGGATTGAAGATTAAAATACATCTGCAGAGGCAGCCAGAGATTAAAACTGGAAGTTTTCTCTGCTGGAACACGTCGTCGCTGCTGAAACCAAAGCTGGGTCAAAAGTGCACATTAAAATCAAAAGAAGGACTGCAACTGTTCCATTAAGAACTTGCATCATTCATTGGGAAACGGAACATAACTTGTGATATTTTTGCAAGAAAAAAGATGAATTCTTGGTTTATTTCCCAAGTCATTTTCTTACTGGAAATGTGTTTTGTGCTCAACAGTTTTTTAAACAAACTTCTTGTATTAGCCCTGCTTTTGGTTCAAACAATCACAGATTATTACTCTTAAATTGCGATGACACTAAAACTAATTGTTCAATCTTGCCTTTGCTTCCTACGGAGCCCCTAAAGGGATATCAAAGTAAAAAAAAATTAAAAATAAAAAAAAGGCAAAGATTTTAAAAAAAATAGATTACTGTGTGAACCGGTTAGTATATGGTGCTCACAAAAAAAAATTTTTTTTTTCACTTCAATGTCCCTACAGGGGCTCCGTAGTTTCCTTAAACTAATAGTAAAAACTTTATTTGCAAACACAAATCTAATTTGCGTCAAAAAAAGTTTCTTCCAAATTTCTGTTTTGCTATCTGTGACGGTCTCTTGTTCATGAACGCAGACTTTCTCCTGCCGCGTTCCTGTTTCAACAATGGTGTCCTACTGCTTTTGTGAAACTCTTGTGTAAAAAATAAAATCAGAAAGGAAAGCTGTTGCAACTATTGCAAACTCTTTTAAATGGGGCACAAGCCTGAACAGTCGCATTCATATTTACAGTATTGCACACTCTGTGGGTCATGAGTTTTTTTTAAATTATTTTTCTTTTACCACATTTTGTTTTCTGAGCAGCAAAAAAGCCAAAATTAACAATAAATAATGCCTTAATAAAGAAGAAAATGTGTTTGATTTATTTTTCTTTGACTATCTAACAACTTTTTCGTTTTAGGATTGTCTGGTAACATTCTTTAAAAAAAATAACGGCTAATACCTACCTTGCCAAAGCTAACAATGGTGATGCTACATACTAACATTTATACCTGTTAAATCTATTATCTTAACCTAATTAATCTTTATTGAGATGTAAAAAAAAAACAAACTTTATTCGAACAGGATTTTGTAAACTATTAATAAAATATGTAACCATTTGTGTTTTTAACAAGGAATAGTTTAGAATTAACGCAATTAGCATTTAAGCTACATTAGATATTCAACAAGTGCTAGCTGCAAAGTGGGGTAATGATTTGCTGCTTTTTGCACATAGAAACTATAAGTAGAACCTTTTCTATTAAATGTGTTTTTCTCTCCATACGTAAAAGTATAAAAATATGTTTTTTCTGCAATTATACTGTTGAAAAGTGTCTCTAGCGGCTGCAGAGTTGTACGGTGGTCTTGAAAAGACAAATGTGGGACTAAAAAGTTGCTAGTTTTCAGATCAAGATCATTCTCTGAGCTCTGGTTGGTCCATAAATGTCGTATCAGGGCTCTGGTTGACAGGTGGCACTGAATGGCGCCTGTATTGTTTATGAACCCACAGCACAAGTTACAGGCATGCTGGTAACTCCACCGCTGCAGAGTTCCTCCGCTGAGTGGCAGCAGCCGTTTCAGTCGTAGGTCAAGCAGGTGTGTAATCCTTCACTCTAGGTGGAATGTATCGTCAAGATATAGAAAAGAAAAGAAGGAAAATTAATGTGAAAGGGTGAATTTCTGAAAAATAAAGAGGAGGCTATATTACAGAGACTGAGCAATAGTTAGAAATTCTGGGACTATTGAGGTGCAGCAAAACCCTTTAAAACGACCAAAAGTTGAGCTCCAGAGCAGAATTTCAATGACCTGCATAGATTACTCTGCTTGAGTGAATAAATCTTTATATTTACTCCAGGAAGACTCATGATGGAGCATTAGGGAGCTCTCATTCTTCCCATGAGTGCTAAGGGTCACTCTTTCCTAATTTGGATCAATTATCCCATTTCCCCCCCAAACAGTGAGACTGTTTCTCTTTTGGCACAAGGCTGCGGCTGTTTGTCACGCCGCTGTCACACCCCGGCTTTTTCATCATTCTTGTAGGCTGGGTGACTGAATGCACGCTTTCTGCACTGTCTCAAGCTCATTTGAAATTCAAATATTGCCTCACTGCTGAGCCTCAATAATATTGACTTTCAGTCACTTTCCACAGGCTCTGGGTTATATACAGATTACTGAACCCTGAGATGCTTCTTTTCCTTACAATATAGAAGTTCACTCTACTTTATTTTTATTGTTATTATTTATATTTATTTTCATATTTTTATTAGTTTCTCTTGTTTCATTGTGTTTTTTCTTTTTTTACTCGGTTTGCAGTTTTTTTTTCATAAATTGTGTTAAAACAAATAATTTTTACAAGTCCCTATATGAAACTTATGCAACCAATGGAATTTTTTGTTGAGCATGTTTTTTTTAATATTTATTTATTTATCTTGCAGCAGCAGGGACTCAATATTGTCAGAGCAGCTTATTTTATCACCCACCAGATGGAGCAATTCAACACAAGTTTCTAAAAAAAAAATCACCATTATGCTTTCCCAACTATTTGTGTTGGGTTTTTTCTTTTTCATGATGACGTATGATTATGTACTTTTTTTTCCAATGTTGTTGTAATTTAGTAACATAATATTTGATCTTAGTAGAGTTTTTTTTTGTTTTTTATAGGTGAAAAAAAAAACTCTTTCTTGAATGGTGCAAGTTTTATTATCCATTTTTGCCTTTTTGTCATTTGAAAAATGTGTTTACGTTTCAGCAGTTCAGTGTAGTAGAATATAAGATCAGTTTTAATGATCAATTTATTTTATTACATTTAATTTGAAAGGATGTCAACCTGTTGAAAATGTGTGTTGTTTTAAGTAATTTAAAAAAATCCTAATATTTATTCACGTTTCATTGATCAATAAAATGAAAATCAAAACAAAGAAGGAATACTTGTGTGTAGTTTACAAAAATGTATATAGTGGATATAGTGTGGTATCATTGACATAATGTCATCCTTTTTCTTAACACAACCTAAAGCTGGAAAGGAACCACTCACTTTAGAAGTATGGAAGTGTTTACAATGCAAGCATTACTCTAATTTTATTGTGTAAATTAATAAACAACACAATGGTTTTTTTTTAGAAACTTATAGGCTTCCTTTTATCAGGCATTAATCTTTCAGATAGCTAACATACAGAGAAAAACAAACTTAATGCAAAATTATATATACATTTATATATTTAAATACTTAAAAACTTACAAACTCAATCATTTTTTAAAGAAAAACAGTTACTTTAAGAAACACTTAATTTTAATTGTGTAAAAGATTTAAACTTCTCAGCTGTCTTTTTATTGTCACTTCTAGACTTAAACTTTCAGACAGCTACTGCACAAGGACAAACATATTATACTATAATTTTTTGATTAAAAATACTTTAAGAAATTATTCAAAACATTACAGACTTAGTGATTATTTTTTAAATAAAAAAAATAAATTGCTTTATTAATTACTTTATTTTTGTTGTGTAAGATTTAAACTACTCAGTTGTGTCTTTTTTTGGTGTCACTTTTAGGCTTCCGTTTTTCAGGCATTAAACCTTCAGACAACTACTGCACAAGAAGAACAAGCTTTGATATTTTTTTCTTCATATTTTCATTACTTTTGAGTTTAAAATACAAGTTGAACATTAAACTAAAATGTTGGTTGTTGATGGAGCATCACGCAAAACTGTAAAATGTTTAAACAGATTCAAATGCTGCATGCAGTACAAATGTATTCAAATGTAAACGCTGATAAAGACAAAAACACACCCATCCCCTCCTTATACACACATTAACACACACAGGAGTTGAAGTGCAACTGTGAAGTGCAACAAGAAAGGTCACATTTGAAAGGTCAAACTATAAAAATCAAAAAACATTACGACTATAGGAAAGGATCAGTATGCATGATGGTGAATTTCATAAGTTTCATTTCTCCTCTCTTTTAGGTAACTATTGGCACTATAAATAACAGCTGTTCATTATGCTCGTGTGAAAGGTCACCGTCCAATGATCTTCATGAAGAGAATGAGTTTTGTCTGAGCTGGAATCTGCTCTGCTGCAGCCGTCTCTGCTCGCTTTCCCCTTCATTTAATCCTCTCTTTTTTTTTTTTTTTTTTTTAACTTGTCCTGTCCAACAGCTGAGCAAACAGATATGAGCTGAGAGCCTCTTGTATTAGACAGATTTTACTCTTACAATTGGGGGTTATAAATCATAGCAAACACAAAATGTATGTTGGTATAAGCCCCTTTTGTAATTTAAACCAAACTTTATTAATATTGATTTTTTTTTTTGGTGTCTTTTTTGTTGGACCGGACGGAAAAGGAAAGGAGGAAAAGGAGAGAGTTGGGGGGTGGAGGGGGGAAAGAGAGATGGTGGATTATAGAAGTTAGAGAATGGCTACAGGGAAGGGAAGGTAGAGTTGTTAATCTACAGGCAACAAAATGCTGGAGCTTATACCCATTGCAATAGTGAATGTTGGTCTAAAATGGGCGGGGCCTGTCCACACACTCAGCTGTTACATACCTACCGGCTCCGAGAGTGTTCACAAACTTGTCCACATCCAGTTCACACGCACACTTGCGCATACCAACCAACACATGTAAAGCATTACATTCTGTCATGCACACTATTCGAAGGTGTAAAGGTGAGCCGACGCCTGTACTCAGGTGAATGCTATGTTAAGCTGAAGTGGATGATGGAATGCACAAAAAAGGAGGGAGAACCCCCAGCCATCCCCACACCAAGACACCCGCGCCGACCAGGGCCCGCCCCCGCAACCATACTGTGGGGTCAATGGAGGAGATCCACCCGCCAGGCAGCCCAGCCAAGCACCCAGACCAGGGCCCGCAGGACAGCCACACGGGCCCCCAACACCCGAGCGCAGTGAGGTACGGAAGCGCAGAGCGCAAGGCCCAGCCCAGTCAGGAGAGCAGCCCTCCCACCGCGTCAGGTGGCCCAGCGCGGGGTCCCACCCCCGAGAGCCCCACCACCCCAGACAAGCGGCCCACCACCACCCAGGAGTTCTGGGCATCCCCCCACCCCAGCCCCGGGTACGAGCCCGGGCCCCCCACGGGAGACCCGCTCCAAAGCTCCAGGCAGCTGCGGAGATCCAGAAGAGAGCACGATGGGGGTCAGCTACCCCCATCTAGAAAAGGGATGACCAAGAGCAGTGGGGGTCCCCGATGGTGTACATTGCCTGACCAGGCTCTCCTAATGTTGTGACCCAGAAGGGGCTCGGCACCCGAGGGTAAGGGCCAGAACCCGCACCACAAGGACACAGACACCCTCCAGGCTCAGATGGAATATGATCCCCCGCTCATGGACTTGCCAGAGGACAAAGGGATCCCTCTCCCTGCGTGGGGAGGGGGCCGCCGGGCCCAGGAGGCCGACCCCCAGGAGACAAGGCCACCGCCGCTGAAGGCCCTGTTCCCTCCACCAAGGATGGGGTAGGGGACAGAAGATCAGTAGTCCCACCTTCCTTGTGTAATGTATTTGTGTGTGTGTTGAGGTGTGTTTCTTGTGGTTGAAGGGTGTGTGTAATAAAGGGTGCAGTTAAAATTGGCGAGCAGGGCACTGAGGACATCTCCTGATTGCTTACAGGGATGTCCAATCGCCCTCTCACCAAGGAGCCCTAAATGTCTACGGTGCAGTTAAAATTGGAGGGTAGAGCACTGAGAGGACATCTCCTGCTTGCTGGCAGTGATGTCCCAGCACCCCCCACCAAGGATCCTACGTGTCTAAGGTGCATTTAAAACCAAGAGAAGGGGGCGAAACTGTGCGGAGACCATGGGAGGGGTGGACCACTGCCAAGTGGCTCGGCCCCTCGAGGTATTCCGCAAGCACGCCCCTCCTTCCAACCTAATAAGTGGTCGTATGAGGAAGGAGGGAAGGTCAGGGACAGCTACCAAACTGACCCCCGATGATGAAACAACCCCCCCCCCCCCCCCCCCCCCCCCGGCCCCCCCCCCCCCCGGGGACGCGCCCCCCCCGCCCGAAAGCCAACGCCCCAGGCCCCACACCCCCAACCCCACACAAAGACAGAGGAGCCCAGAGGGGGCCAGCCCCCAGGGCAAGCCCCAGCCCCTCTCCCTCAAGCACCGCCCCTGTAGCTACCTGGTCAGGTACCAGCGGGCCCGAGGAAGCCCCTAGGGTCCCGTACTGGTAGTGGACCCCCCCCCCCCTCCCCAAGGCCTCCCCCTTCCCTGGCCCGCTCCCCCCAGACCCCGCAATGGTAGGCTTTACCTGGAGCAATCGCAGGCCCCAAGAGGGTTGCCCCACCCCGTCCTAGGGCCGGAGAAGGAGTGATCCCAGCCCCCAGGTGCAGATGGGCCGCCCATCCAGCGCAGGCAGACCCCCCAGGGCCAGGGCCCCGCGCAATGCACCATCCACACCCCCCCACGCCCAGGTCCGGAAGACCATGCGGCCCCCGCGCTTGCCCCAGCCAGGTGCCGGACCAAACCCCCTGACCAACAGCGCCCCCCTGCCCCCACCAGGCACCAGGTAGGCCCCGACCCCGGCAGACAGTCAAGGCGCGGCGACACACAGGAATCCCGCCCCCTAAGTTATGGAGTTAGCTATGGGAGACCAGAGAGCCCGAATTCCTTTTAAGTTATTTGAGCTCTTAGTTGACATTTTTTCCAAGCTGATATGATCCAATAGCAGATTCATGTAATGACTTACACTAATATTTTTCTTGTTTTTCCAGTTTAATAAAATTGTTTTTTTTGCTATACAAAGAGTTATGAAGATTATAGATGCTAAACTTCCCTCTGTGTCGATGGCACTCATGTCACCCAGCACACAAAGTGAAGATGAGGCTGTGATTGAAAACTTAAGCCAGACTGATAAATCAGCACATACCTGTTGCCAGAGAGCCTGGACAGGTGTACAGAACCACAGAGCATGCATGTAATTGTCAGGTAAATTACTATCACAAATGTCTGAGTTTTTGAGACCCATCTTGAACATCCTCTGTCCAGTATAGTAAATTCTGTGAAGAGTTTTGAATTGTATTAGTTGTAGGTTTGGACTTTTGGTTAATTTAAAGGTATTTAGACAAATTTCTGACCAGAAGCTTGTGTCTGTACTTCTGCCTAAGTCTGCATCCCATTTTGTTGTTGGGATTGAGACTTCGTTATCTAAGTTGCATAAGAGTTTGTATATTTTGGAGAGAGTTTTATTCAATGAAAAATTACACCCGTCGTGTTACATAATAGATAATAGCTATGGCGTTGTGGGCTTGTTTTGTTGGTTCTGTAAAGAACTATAAAGTCGCACATTGACGACGTCACACCAGCAATGCGGCGTGTGCCGTGTACTCAGCAGTACACAGACACAAAGACCTGCGCTTGGAGCGATTTAAGGAACGTTTTCAAATAAAACAAGATTAACAAAATAAAAAAAAAAGTGGTAGTTTGTCTGTAATCAATTTATTGTGATTCACACAATAATTTGTCACCCGTAGTTATAAACTGACCAATAAGAAGCCTCAATAAAAGTAGGCGGTGCCTGCTGGCCCACATGTCCAACGTCCAAAAACTTTGACTGATTTTGTGTAGCCTGCCTTCAAGAGGAAGGGGTGTGGCCTCACAACAAGCACTCTTGATAGCTAGAGTGATTGCCATCGAAACGATAACTCAGACCAATCACTGCTAACTGATGATGTCTGGTGTCCGTATCGTAAAAAAATAGCGACTGAATTGACTTCATTTGGTTGGAATGGAGAGTAGGTCTTTTTCTATCCCAAATGGGATTATGACTGAAGCTAAATACGAACTCTGATCAATCCTCTTTGAGTTTTTTCCAAACGTGAGCCAATAGGAAGTGTTATCAATGTGTTTGGGTGCTATCAAAGCAGCCACCAAGCCCTCAGATACGGTTCCAATTCTGTGAAGTCTGCTTTTGCAACACACTGATAACAACTGGGGAACAAAAGGCAGAACAGGGTCTACGGGATCTACAGGGTGTGGCCTTTTTTTTTTTAAATCCACAAAAGCAGTTGCTGCTCGCATTAATCATTAGCATAACTCCAGATTAGCTCAATCTGAAGTCAAAGTATGAATGTTCTTTCATCCACCGCATCCTCAGGAACTGTGTGTAGAAGATAACCAGCCATCTAGATCATATTTTTTCTTTTTATCAATATTTATGCACCTGAAAAAAATCCCAAACCTGACAAAGCTGCTTTTGTGTTGCAAAACTAGCAGCATGTTAGCTTAGCTTAGCAAACAGTGTTCCTCCAAAGATTGTAAAGCTGCGCTAACAAAAACAGCTTTTGATGCACATTTTTTAGGCCCTCAAAGATGATGTTTGCATTTTTATGTATTTATGCACAGTCCTACATCTTGTAGCTTTGCTTAACACTAACAAAAAAAGGCTAAATGTTTATTTTAGAGGAGCTTGTTGATGTTCCTCGATCAAGTGCCGCCCCAAATGTCAAAAGGGTCGCTTCTTCTGTGATACGCGGTGTTATCAAAGTGGCACAAAGGTGTCTGCTGTCATGGCATGTTCCCTGTATCACCTGGTAAAGGTCAAAGACGTCTCACAGAAGCTGACTGGCATTTTCGAGGCGTGGACAGATGTTGCTGTAAGGAATGCAGTTGTTAGTGTGCAGCTTCTGCTCACAATAATGCAGCAGAGAATGCAATGTCTCTTTATGAGGACCCACTAGCTGACCCACTGCAGTCATCTTTTGATCTATTTTCAAAGCGAACCCAGTGGTCAATTTTAAACTATAATTTTACCGTTTTTAGCCAAAATGAAAAACCTGTGTCGTTTTCTAGGACATAGTTCTGCAGAGCGGCAGGAGTTCATTAGAAGTGTGCCACTGAGATGTGGGCGGGACTATTGGCGTGAAGCAACTCCACCCTCTTCTCCCAGTTGCTGAGAGTTTTTCGTTTACATGCTTACAGTCGGCCCTCACACCCCCAACCTAACATTAGCGGTGGAACAAAAATGCCATTTTGGAACGATCCAGCCGTATGATTTTGAGCCAAATGCCAGCTCGGGCGTGAAAAACCAAATGGATCAAGTCATCTGCAGAATGCGACGTTTTTTCATCTGTTCCTGATTCACAATGATTTGTAAAAAAAATACACAGAAATTTAATTTTGAGCTTAATGTCCTCCATCGTCAGAAAAATGCCACAAGAATGTGAGAAAACCATTTTTATTGGAGCGGGTCTTCAATATATCCCATCCAATGAAACTTGTTTGACTGGGTTCTACAGAAAAAGGTCAAAAGTAGTGGTGATGACACCTGAACCGGACACGCCTGAACCGGAGCTTCATGCTGTAAGAAGGTGAGGCTGTGATGAGCCTTGTTGAACTTGTGATAACACCAGGAGTTATGACATACAAACAAACACTTGGTTTTATAGCGTTATCGTACCTCTGCTTTCACTGCTTATCTGCTGCCGGTGCCTGTGATAACTGTCAGCCACAGATGTCATTTGCCCAGAGTCTGTGGGATGCAGTCCAAACCTAATAAAGGTTCAATTAATAAAAAAAAAAGAAAAAGCCATTCAGCTTTGGAAACAAGGAGATTTTCCCAAACAGGACGATTGACAGCTCATCAATAAAAAGCAGAGGGTGCCACTATCAAACCGTCATTTCCAGGCCGGCCTGCCACAAAGAGAGGAGCAAGGGTCAGAGGGCGGGGGGGTTCAGTTGAGTGACTGCCAGTGGCAAGCGTCCAAACAGCTCGCTCTTTTGTTTCTCCATCTGCAGAACAGTGGGCGACAGCGGCTGCTGGACTTTTGGAGAGGAGTTGCCCTCCGATTGTTATCAGTGTGTCCTCGAGGTCGCGCGGCAATCACTCTGCCAAAATGAAATCAGCGGACGGATTATCAACCAGATAAAGAAGAGCATCTGTGCCAGCTCTGAGGGGCGGGGGGTGGGAGATGATGGTGAGTGAAGGGGGGTATAAATGGACGCCTTTTGGCAGCTTTTCTTCATCCCACACTTTTGTCAGCCATGGCCTTCGACGGAACCTGGAAAGCGGACCGCAGCGAGAACTATGATAAGTTCCTGGAGCAAATAGGTGAGTGCCTCGTTTTGTTTGACCGTCTGCACCTTTGAGAGGAAACTGACGGCTGTCCCCCGCTTGTTTGGGAAGGCGTCAACATCATGAAGCGCAAGCTGGCTGAGCACGACAACCTGAAGATCACCATCGAGCAGAGCGGCGACAACTTCCACATCAAGGAGTCCAGCACGTTCCGCACCAAGGAGTTCAACTTCACGCTCGGCGTGAAGTTTGACTACAGCCTGGCGGACGGCACCGAAGTCTCTGTGAGTCCCGTCCAGTCGCTTTCCTCAAACTAGGGTTCACCTGGAGGTTACGGGGTGTCCCATCAAAAGTGCTTCATGGTCGGCGTGTGTTTTCCACCAGGGAACGTGGGCGATGGAGGGCGACACGCTGAAAGGGTTATTCAACAGGAAGGACAACAACAAACTCCTGATGACCACCAGGAGCATTGTGGGAGGAGAGCTGGTGCAGGTCAGTACCTTTCTCTGGGATCAGGATTATTGCTTATCACGAGGATTGCACTGTGGTAAGTAAGCTCTCTGCCAACACAGCAAAAAAGATTCAAGTCCCATTTTGCAAGTTCTCCTCGTACATATGTGGGGTTTCTGCAGTTTTCTTCCACAGTGCAAAGTCAAGTTTCATTTTTTAATCGGTTAATTAGGTGTGTGTGAATGTAAGTGTGTGGTCCTGCAACAGACTGGCAACCCGTTTGTCAAACAGTAGCTAGGATAGGCTCCAGTCACCTAAAAACCCCAAAAGGGATTCAGCGGGTTCTGAAGTTGGATGGATAGATGGATGGATGAATATCAGTTAGTGTCTGTTGACGTCTGTCCTTTTTTCTGCAGACCTACAACTATGAAGGAGTGGATGCAAAGAGGATTTTCAAGAAACAATAACCTGCTTTTTTTGTATTTACTCAAATAGAAAGAATTACCGATATTTTATTGTCTGTACCTCAAAGATTTTTTTAATAAAAGGTCTCAAAACTTTGTATGAATTCATCACGATGTGATTCTCATAATAAATTACAACAAGAAAACCTACAGTATGTGATGGTCAGTTGTAGAATAAAGAGAGAACCAACCAGAAAAAGCTACAATGTCTTTGTTTTGAATTATTTGCTCTAAACGGCATGAAGACAGAAGGATGGAGACAAAATGTCAGAATAGATATATTTGTTCCAGAAATCGATGTCTTGTGTTGTAGAATGATGCAGAAATGATGCAGCTAACAATCAGCTGGTCTTTTTTATTGGTGCTTCATTTTAGTCCAATACGGTTCCAGGAAAACATATAAATGCTGATCGGCCCTCTGAAAGAAAGTGAGAAGTCCCGAGAATGCATAGAATTCATGACATCATCATATCAGTTCATCGATTCATACATCTATTTTCTCCTTTGTTTTATTATTTTTATGTGAAAAAATCGTCCTGACACTATACTGTACATTAACCGGGCTTTGGACAGGCACAAGTAAGACACTGGTTTCCCTGCTAAGGAGTTCTTTTTATGTCTATTTGTCCATCTATCCATCCTTAGGTTTCTCGTTTTTTATTCTTGGTTTTTTTATTTCTGTGTGCGTTGTTGTTATTTTTTTTTTGGTAATTATTATTTATTTTCTTAATTTGGGATTTTTGTGAGCTATCACATTTAGGGGGAGGGGTCACAGCATTTGGATGGGGGGCCCCCCTGCCCTTATTTATTTCCGGCCGTGGCCAGAAACAGATTTTAGTGTTTCCAAATCTTAGTTATAAAGTTATAAAACAAACCAAAAACCCAGACACAGAATATATGTAAAAGTAAAAGCTAAAAGTAAGATCTTCATATGGTTATCACTCCGATCCTTGTGATGGACTGGCAACCTGTCCAGAACATACTCCAGATAGGCTCCAGCAACCCCAGCAGTGAGTTTTCAGTGTCTGAACTTCTTATTTTTAAAAGAGCTGATACTGCAGCGTCTGGTACTTTTCCACTTTGATTTTCTGTTCCTTCTTCAAAACGGAGCGTGACTGTGGCGTGGTATCACGGATCTTCGCTGTCATGTGCTGATCTTCAGGAGCCCCCAGCGGGGAGCGTTTTATCACATGGCAGCTTTTCAACAAAGACATTCATTCAGTGGTTAGCAAGCAGAGAAATCTCAATCAATGAGTCCACTTGGCCAGAAGAGGGCAGCCTGCTCCAGCTTTTCCATCTGAGGCATCACTCGGAATGTGCCAATGAAAGGCTGTCCTTGGATGTAAATACTTGTTGAAACTGAAATAAAACGTTTGTAAAAAGGGCAGAATAGGACTTAAGTACAACATTTGTTTTCCTGTAGAGTTTGTCCCTTTTTAGGGGTAAATAATGGTATATTAAAAACAACAACAAAAGAGATACGATTATAGATGAGTTTTTAAAAAGTGTAGAATTGTTTAGGATAGTGGAAAACTTTAAAGTAAATTTAAGAATAAAGGATAAAATTTGTCAGACAAAATAAAAAATGTAGATTAAAAGCAACAATAAAGTAAGAAAGGTAAATGTCATGAAATGCTTTCAATCAATACAATGAATATTCTGATGAAAGACGCTTTGATGTGTGAGTGGACTCCAGTATCCTCCCGCCTGCTTCCCCTCTGGGGTCCTGCACTGATCGATCTCTGACGCCCTCTTTCATGGCCTGCAGCTCCTGCTGATCCGACAGAAGTTGTGTGACTTCATTAAACAGCAACACGGACGCCTTGATTATATGCTAACTACGCTCACTTGATTAGGTACGCACATTTCTAATCAGCCAATCACATGGCAGCAACTCAATGCATTTCAGCCTGATTAAGACGATCTGCTGCAGTTCAATCTGAGCATCAGAATGGAGAAGGAAGGTGATTGAAGTGACTATGAACGAAGAATGTCTCCAGTGAATCTTTGCCATGAAGGATTAAGGCAGATCTGAAGGCAAAAGTTGTAATGTCTAAGACAAATGTACCTTAAAAAGTTAAACTCCAGTCTTACTTTAGGTTGATTTTGGTCTAGAAATGAGTTGTAGCGCTTTAAGGAAGACATAACTAACAATATAATTTTTTTTTTTATAAACAATGCATGCTTATTTATGACGTAGTATTTCCCATTACCAAAATTACAAAAGGCTTAAATGGGACCGCCTAAAGCTAATTCCTCGGGTTTTTTTTTGCCTTAAAGAGCTGGAGATCACAACTTTTCTGAAATAATCTTGTCAAGACAAAGTCTACTGGTTACACTGACTTTTTTAAACTAATAACTAACAAAAAACATCTTGTATTTTATGTTTTTAAACTTATTTTTAAGGACATTGAACAGTGTTGCTGTATTGTCATCAAACAACCACTGAGTGTCACTGTGGAGCTCTGTTTTTACCTTTAGAAGAGGGCCTTGGTTGGACCATGATGTCATCCTGACTCAAGCTATCATGTGACACACACCCTGTTAGCCCTCTAACACACACACATGATTACATCCAAGCACAAATGATTTCAACAATCGTCTCTCTGTAATCAGCAGGAATCTGCTGGAGCGGGAAAATGGTGGGAAGCAGGAAAGTTGTGGGAGAGTTGGGGTTTCGTGTTTTGATTGCTTAAAGAAGGGTCTGGGGGGGGCAGTGAATGAGTGAGGGGGAAAGTTGTGGAATGAAGGGATCCTCGTACTCGCCCGGCCGTGTTTCCGAGACCCAGCGATGACCCCAAAGTGACGGGTCACGGTGATGGTTCTGATGGTTCCGTCTGCCAGTGGGTCAACCGCATTGACTCTGCAGGCCTTTCGCAAACACACACAAGCTGCTGACTCATGACTCAAGAGTGAAGTCATCGATGAATACTCCTATCTGAGATCATAAAGTTCTTCTGTCTCCTCATTAAAATACCAAGAAATGAAAAAAACTTCACCTAAAAACAGCTTTTGGAAGATATTTTATGAGTTTTTCTTTTTACTTAGCTAACATTTGTACATTGTTGCAGATTTAAATCAATAAAGTTGTATTTTATGGTTTCTTGCTTAATTAAAGGTGTAGGATAATGATCATGAAGATGAAGAAATTATTAGTTTGACTCACCTCACTTTCTGAAAATCAGAGAAACCATGCATGGAGTTAGATTTGTTGCTAAAGTTTTGTCTGTAAAAAGGTTTTGTACTTGTAATGGTCTGTAGAAATGTCCGTATCTGAAGAGAAGAGAAATTGTCCATCCGTAAAAGACTTATTACAAGTGGGAGGTTTCTCTATTTTCTCTGCGCTAGAAAACAATAGAAGAAGAAGAAGAAGCGCTTTCCTGCTTATCCAACGTGAACACCATGTGCTTTACTCATATCAGAACGTGCATGTGACTAAGGCTTAAAGCGGGGGTTTCCGGTAAATGTTTCTCCGCCATGACTGAACTTTAGGTTGCAGGTTACTTTGTAAATCTTCCCTGGTTCGCCTCTGGCAGCTGAAGTTTGGTTTCGGTTGTTGGTGGTTTAGCAGTCCAGAAGAAATCATTTCAGACTTATTACCGTTTGAATCGTCTCCAAATCAGAGGTCAGTGTGTGCTGAAGCTCAACCAGCGATCTTCTCGTGCACTCGGAGTCCATTGTTAGCTCTTGTGTAACCTGACACACTCACACTCAGCCCCAATTAATACAAAACCACAGCTTTCCAAATGACAACCTTTACTGAGCTAACACCGCTCCATCAATAATGATGCTAACCCTCAGTTTGGACAACCACTGGAGTCGAATCTGTCAGACATTAGACAAAGAGAACAGCAGAAGATGCTCCGAAAGAGCTACATGTCTGACACAAAGCATGCTGGGTAATAATTGAACGTTAAGTGGTTTACGTCCCTGTCAGACAAATGTAGGTTGAAAATGAAATCCTGACATATTTAGCAGGTGGTGTGAGGGGTGTTGTGCACTCTTGTGTCAGAGTGAGAGGACCCTGGTTCAAATCCCAGCTGGGTTCTGACTGTGTAGTTAGCATGTTCTCCTCATACATGTGTGGATTTTCTCCAGTTTTCTTTGTCAGCCCAAAAACATGCTTTGTAGGTTAACTGGTGATTTAAACTAGTCCTTTAGGTGATTGTGAGTGTTTGTGACAAACCAGCGACCTGTCCAGGGTGCACCCCATTTTCGCCCAACAGTAGTAAGGATAGGCTCCAGGAACCCAGTGACCCATGCTGACTCCTAGAGGGATCCATTGGATTTGGCAAATCGATGGATGGTATTTGCCAGACAGCAGTCTCGTCCTGATGCTACGCTAACATAGGGCTCGGAAACGCATGTTCAAGCGACTATTTCCAATCAAAGGTCTATGTAAACACATGTAAACGTGTGCATATTCATAACTCTGGCTCTTCTGTCCCTACTCACAATTTTTTAGGTCCATTTTTGGGCTTAATCTACAAAGCTTGTGGCCAGCGGACGTGCATTAAAAGTTAAACAATCAGGGACTCTGGTTTGGTAGTGATGTTTGGGTAGCACCCTTTTCAAAGCACAGAAGTGCCAACCGATTGATGACAAAGGACAAATTAGTAATTGCAGTTTATGCCTGGCTGGAATTATATGGCACAAAATCTTTCATATATTGGAATAGACTGGAGCAAGACTTGATAGATTCTGAATTGCTTGGACAATTCGCACCGAGCCTCTTCCAACTGTAGGCATAACCGCTTGCATAAGGTAGAAGTGGTCCATTTTGCGTACCGTATGCTAAAAGCAAGATCAAGAATGCCCGTTTGGCATGTTCTTGAACATGCGTGACATGGCTGGTGCGTATGTAACTTGAGGGTTTGCCCACCGGTTGTGTTATATGACTAGTACCTGTTTATTGTGCGTGTGGTCTATCAAACAAACCTATCACAAAGCCTCACATCTGTCCATGGTTTTTGACCTCTGCTGTTAAGGGTTTCGAGCTGGGTTACAGCCTTATGTGGTCCGACCATCATAACTGAGGTTTACCAACTGTTAAAAAATTGACAATTTTTGTCCACACCCACCTACCATCCAGAAAACCAATTTAAGCTTTCAAAATTGATAGAAATTGATTGAAAATGTAAAAAAAAATCACTGAAGAAGAAAAATATTGGCTGTACACAAAATGGTTTTGTTTTGCAAGTTTGACTTTCTAATAAGTGGAAAGCTGCTCCTGTCTAAAAACAGCCTCCAGTGGCCATTTCAGGCCATTCATTTATTTTTACAAGAACTACATTGTATTTTAGAGATTGATCGGTACGTCCAATCTATTGCCATTTTGTCTTTTGTGCCAAACAATTTAAGATTCGAGTAAGTAATTAGCTGTGTATGCTAACTTAGCTAACTAACATTAGCATTTAGCAAAACAAACAGTTTTTCCTAGATTCACCGTGAAAAGTCAGTATAAGGAATTGGTTGTGTTGTTTGGTTAATGTTTACCTGCTATAGCCTATCAGTTCATAAAAAAGAATAAGAAATTATGTGTTCGTGTTTTTGCTAGCAAGAACATTTTCCAGCTGTAGTTAGACAGTGAAATAAAGGCAATACAGACACCTTTTTAATGGACCTGTCAAAGAGAGTAACACCATTACAAAGCGTTGCTAGCAGGATGTATAGATGCGCACACCAGCACTTTTCTTCACCATTTTGCTCCTCACCGACACGCCGTCCGTGATCATCCAGTCATGTGAGCGCATAAAGCGCCTGATGTGACTGAGCAGACAAGAGAAAGCTGCTGTTAAAAAAAGAAGAAAAAAAAGGATGACTAAATTGGCTTTGGCCTCCATCCCAGGAGTGGCCTGCTCCTGGGCTATTCTTATAGAGGGCAGCGAGAGGTCTCCAGCTCCCCAGGTACAGACACCATTTTATAGCATGTTACACCACCTTTTGACGGTCCTCAGGGAACGCGGGGGAGGATTTTGTCCAATGACAAGTGTGAGACGGGAACGTCAAATGGAGCTGAAGGAGACGTTCCAGATGGGAACAAGTCACTTTCAAATTTCCTGCCTTCTTTAGATTTCTTGTTTGTTTTGTTTTAGGAAACCTTTACGGAGTTAAAGATGGCGGCTGTAGAGCAAAACAGTATTTTTTTTTTTACTTTACTACACTGATCAACAAACTGTCCATTTTTGACTTGTTCTGCAGTGACATATCCCAAAATTCCACTGTGTGGCAACCTAAATATGTGTTTTTCAGCAAAGTTGGCACACGGCCATGGAGGTTTTTAGAAAAAGTGGCCACCCAGGTAACATTTCGAAGTTACGAAATCGGCCGACAGCTGGACAACCACAAGGCACGTTACCGGCCGGCATCAGCTCTGACTGGACGTGTAAATGTTCCTGGATGGCGGTTGTCCATTTCAAGTGCCATTGGCTGGTTGGGTATTTAAAAAAGTGGGCGATTCTGCACGCCTAACAGCTGCCATCTTCATCTTCACCACGCCAGCGATTTTCAAAAAGATTGAGGTTACAACCGTTTGCCTCACCATTGCGGTTGTATTTGACTGTAGCCTAAGCAGGATTGGAAAAACATACTTTACCAAAAGTAATTTTTTAATTAATACAACGTATTTGCTTATGAAGGAACAAAATTGCACCATAACAGCAGGGATTATGTAAATTTTTAATGGCAGAAGGCCTGAAATGTCAACATTTTCATAAAAATGTCTGTTTGATCACCTTTTTGCTCGACACCAACAAACCTCTGCAACTCATGGTAATACAGTTTCTCCTTACAGCGGCTAAAGTACATAAATATCAACAGTACTTTATGCTTTAAGAAAATGAAAACATACACGCACACACACACATGCAGCGAACATGCACAACACACAGCTACACACTGCTATACTGAAACAAGAAATTAAAAGTAGAAGAATGGAGGGGTTTGGGAAGAGTAATCAATTCATTCCCAGCAAACGTTTGTACCATTTTGCCGCTTGCAGAACATGAGGGGATCAGTTTGTTGGAAGATGTTGTTCTCTTTAGTTCACAGTGAGTCATGTCTTCACAGCACGGACATCTCGTATCCAAACTGATCCAAGTGGACGGCGACAAACCAAACCCAGAGGCCCTAGAAAAATTATCAAAGAACTATACAGTTCAACTTACAGTAATACTTACAAAGAATTATACAATGAGCCCCTTCTATTCAAATTTAAAAAGGAAAATATTGGTTAAAAACACACATACATTTATATAAATACTTCCAATAAGTTTGATGCCACGATTGGCCTAATGAGATTTTAAAAAAACAAGTTTGTTGAAGCGTATTAAAAACCCACTCTGATCATGTTCTTGTGGCATTTTTCTGATAATGAACGACGTTTTTAGCATAGAAAATATGCTGGGAGGGCCCCACAAGCTCCCTGCTCTGCTCCATTCTAAAGAAAGGACTGGATCTGTGTACGTTTTCGTTTAGCTCGTCTGAGCTGGAATTTGCTGGCTGGATAGCGCCAATATCGCTCACCATTTTTGCTGCACTGCTAATGTTAGGTTGGAAGTGCAGGGGGTTGTAAGCTAATGGGAGAGCATGTAAACAGAAAGCTCTCAGCAAGGGGGAAAAGAAAGGGAAAGGGTTGCTTCACGCCAACGGTCTTGCCTAAAATTCAGTGCCAATTTTCAAATGAGTTACCTCATTTTCTGCACTACAAGGTGCACCTAAAAGCCAATTTTTTTTGTTTTTTTTAATGACAATTTATAATACTGAGCGCTATATATATATGGATTAATTCTTTTCGTGCTGAGTGATGTCAGTTTTTTTTTCTATGAGTTCCAAACAAGGTTAATTGTTATTATAAATATGCTAACGCGGCTAACATGTAGCAGTGTTAGTAACAAGGTTGGGAGTCAGCGTAGTTGCAGTAACTTTCATTTTAGTGGTATCAGCCTGTTTTTTTACATGTTGGAAACAAGGAAGTTACAGGTGTTGTGAACATACTAATGTGATTCGTTTGTGGCTATTGCTTCTAATGTGGCTTAAGTGTATTGGGTCACAAACAATTTCTAAAATGACTATGAACGATGTCTGGAAAAGAAAAAAAAAAGTATCTCTGGCTCGTCTTGCTTCATGAGCCTTCATAGTTTAGTAGGCCTTAAGTTTGAGAATTTCAAAGATAAACCATCAACTTAATGATCCAAGGCACCCTAAAGTTAATTTGGAAATTTTGGTACTGCCGCTCTGCAGAAACTACTTCCTAGAAAGCGACACAGGTTTTTTTTTTGGCAAAAAAAGGCATAATTATAATATTAAAAACTACTGGGAATGCTTTGAAAGTAGCTCAGAGGATCGGAGTGGGGCTTTAACAGCTGAACTACGGGACTCAAGGAAAAATGCTCTTGCAGTATTTCAGTTTGATTGTCACATCCCAGTGACATGTGGTGAGGAAACATTTGAGCAGAAGATAAAAATGTTCTTTTTGGCATCAAGATGTCAAAGAAACAGAATCCTTGGATGATATGTCACGCAGCAGAGTCATTATTGCGAACTTGAAAGGACGTCAAATTACAAAAAAAAAGTGTTTTTTTAGACTCAAATGAGTAATATGTAAATTCATTACCTTAATAAAAGCAAGTTGGATGATGTTGGCCTTTTAAAAATAGACAAAAGAGATGCAGAGCAACTCTTCAGAGTGACACCAAAAAGGAACATGCAGCAAAAATAATGTCACACTTCATAAGGAATGAGAGCCAGGACTACAAAGCAGTCAGAAATTGAATTATTCCACAAGTCTAGATAACTCTCCAGTGTAAAACAAACACACAAAAAAGCCTTTGGTCTTTTGTTTCGATGCGGCGCTGCAGTCCTGCCACAAAATGAACGTTCCTAATAATAGCAGGGTTCAGTTTGCGTGGTTGGCGTGTCTCTGGGGGCCTGCCCGCCATCGCAGGTGGTGCGACGGCTTCTTCCGGTCAAAGCTTCCCAACACTCCTGATTGGACTTCCAGGACAAGCTGGATCAGGCTGTCACTCAACTGACCCAACCGCGTAAAGATTGCGCCACCCGGAGGACCGGACAAAAAAAAAAAAATCTCAAAAGGTCGCAGGGTGATTCATAGATTTAAAAAAAAAAAAAAAAGACTACAAAAAACCGGGGAGTTGAAGTTCGTTACACACTTTAGCACAACATAAACCAATCAAAACATTTCAACGTTGTCTTGATTACAAAAATACCTTTATGTATTTCTTTAAAATATCTAAAAATGTACAGCATTGTTTGTTTATTTTTCACTTTTTCTTTGCAAAGTCATGCTTCAACATGTACTTATTAATCATAATAACCTTAATATGAATGATATACAGAATAGTATTGATCATATAATTACTGTAAGAGGCAATGCTTGGGTCACGCGTCCTATGGTGGCTAAAAGGGGTGTGGCCAAAGCACTGCCTGTAGATTCTAGGTATGTAATAGCAAAAAAAAAAGAAGAAGAAAAAACAAAAGAGGTGGGGGAAGTGGGGGGGGGGGGGGGGGGGGGGGGTGGGGGTTGATGTGTGATGGAAGCTAGTCTTTCTTGTCCCGGGGCCCTTGTGACTGCTGTCTGCAAAAGAATAAAAGGTGGTTAGTTGCCGTGGTAACTAAGCCAAAATCCCCTAACACCCAAACAATCTAAACAAATCTAAACCTTCACCTACTGGCTATGAGAAATGTACTTTAAAGACCCACTGCGATCATCTTTTGATCGATGGAGAAGCAGGTCTACAAGTCTTTTCATTATGATTATGCCATTTTTAGGTCCAAACCAAAAACCTGTTTTTTTTTCTAAGACCGTTTCTGCAGAGCGGCAGGAGCCAATTACACATCTCAACTCACCTCTGAGTTAAGGGCAGGACTGTTGGTGCAGACCAACTTCACCCCCCCAAACCCACCAGGTTGCTGAGAGCTCTCCGGTTACATGGTCTCCTTAAACTTCTAAAACAAACATGACTGAGACTACGCTAACACTCAACCTTGTTGGTAGCATTAAAAAAATGAAACTGTACCACACAGCTACAGGTTAGCCACATTAGCATACTAACAATAACACCAGAGCATTTTGACAGAGTGCTGTGTACCTCTCAAAAATCCTGTTGTTTATTTTATTTTTTGAAGAAAATATGGTAGAAGATTATACATTTGGGTCCATTGGCCCCTTCCCCTCTTTGTTGCTCAGAGCTCTCCGTTTAAACACTCCTGCTAGCCTACAGCCTGTCACGTCCCTTACATGACATTAGTGGTGCAACAAAAACAGACCGTTTTAAACCATTTGAAAAAACACTAGTGCAAATTTAAGCTTCAATGTATTTATATATGTCCGGCATCATCAAGGAAAATGCCACAAGAACACGTTAAAAACATTAGAAACACCATGTTTTGTTTTAAATGTGAGCTACAACCAAGCTCGGATGAGAGCTGACACTCTGTCAATATTGCTCGCTGGATGTTTTCTGCAAACGTCTCGGGTGTGAGAAAAGTGTGAGACTTCTTCCTCTCTTTTTCACACTTTTTTAAACGTAAATTCACTTTTGCATTTGCTATGTAGCCACAGGGCTCAGGAGTGTATGTCTTTGGAGAGGGGGAACTGCTTTGGCTGCAAGGTGAGATCTACACCTTTCAGACTCTTGTTGGGATCAATGGATTATACTCACCGACGATTGCGCTGCTATGGGAGTCGCTTGTCCCTCTTTATTTTTTTTGTTTTTGTTTTATTGTTTTAAATCAGGACAAAAGGCAATCAGCAACGCCGTCACAGCCGACCACGGCCACCATCACACATCAGGAACCTGACGAGACAAAACAATCAATTCAGAATTCATTAAACCACAACGCTTCTACGCAAAAGCATAAAATACATCCCAGTGGGAGGGAGAGCTTCACCGCTACAGGTGGCGCCGGTTCTGGAGCGGAAATTACATCACCACAACTTGTGTCGCACAATTTCAATTATATCCTGTTAGCCAATGGGCTCAAAGCCCCACCCCTTTGTAAAATAAGGATCAACTCCAAAAATGGAAATTGTGAATTGAAACTGCAAACTGAAGACTGAAAGATGGAGAAAAAAAAACCAAAGCTCTTATAAATAAAATACTTTTTCATTTCGTAATAATTTTATGCTGTATTTATATTAAAAGAAACGTCCCTCCCACCCTCCACGGGTGGTACTTCACCCCAAGCTTGGGTCCTCTACCAGAGGCCTGGGAGATTGAGGTCCTGCGCTTTTCTGGACTGAGATGTCTGAGGTCTTTCCAGGTATCTGATGTAGCTGCTCCTCCAGTTTGGGGGTTACGGCCCCGAGTGCGCCGATTACCACGTAATTACATTGAGCTAGTTGTTAAGCTAAATAACACGCTCGCTGAACTCCTTTTAGACTTGGACTATTGACACGATCAATGTGAATCAGCTGATTTACGTTATTTGCGTAGACACCTCACTACTGTGAAGTTATGTATATGAGCGCAAAGCAGCTTTAATCAACTTTCAGAATCTGCTGGAGTTACGTTACTTGCATAAACGGCTGAAGAGTTACAAAAGTAGAAAGAATATAAACATTGGAGCTAAAGCTTTGGTGTAAAACGGTTAATACTGGACTTTTTTTTATAGTTTAAACAAGAGAAAAAAAGTGTGAAAATTGTTCATTTATGTCTTAAAGTTGACTATTTTGTGAAATCCGTCCATTGCAGGTTATTTTTAGAACGTAACTCACACAATAAAGGAGTGAACATTCTATAACGATATAGTAGCATCTACATCCTTGAACCTAATTTGAGCCAACATTCCTTCAGCAAACACTTCTTACCCCACACAGCCTTTATTAGTCACACAGGATTCCTGTTATTGTGTCTCCAGGTCAAGTTTAAAAAATACGTAACAAATGTCAAGAGCTTTTCTCAAAAACCTCTACAGATTCTGCAAACATTCCTACTTGGAAATGAAGGAAAAAAAAATCCTGGAAGAAGTGAACTTTTGTTGATGGGTAACAGCCTTTACCTCCCCTCTAGAATGATTTATTTCATGGTGTTTTGTTAACTTAAGTAGTCGTAAACTAAGCAGAACAACAGCATCTCTCATGAGCGCAAACACCATCCTAACACCAGCAGATCGAAAGGAAAAGGTCAAAGCTCCAACCCCCTCTCCAGATGTATCTCCAAAAATAGACCTGAAACTGGTAACTCGAGCTCAGGACGAGGGGTGAGGCCTTCGAAACAATAAAAAAAACAAACAAGGAATACAGACAGACTGTAGGAAGGAAAGACGACTCTTGAGAGGTAAGTTCATTTTCTTTCAGGGGTGCTCATTGACCTAACGGATGCCCCATTGCACGTTCAAGCAGGCGTGAGGGAATCGATGCAGCGCAGCCGCTCGGCTAAACTGATGCGACGCATGCTTCCACATCACAGTTTGTTCTGGCTGAGACGCCCAGGTTACAGATGCGGTTGATCATTGAACACGTCGGGGCGGATCAGGAGCGAGTTTACTGATTCCCGGCTTCATGTGTTACATTCAGTAACTGGAGCCGCGACGCCACAAAGACACACAAGACGGGCTTGAGAATGCGAAAGGTGACTCCTGCTTCCAACAGGGATTTACCCAGAAAATATTCCTGTTTGTTCCCACTAGCTAATTAAAAACAGTTTAAATTGGGCCTCTTTTCTTCTTTTTCCAGTAGTTTGAACTTTAAATTGTTGATTTTTTTAAAGGTTTTTAGATGAAAAGTCAAACAAAATGTTTATTTTATTTAAAACTACTTGAATAAACAGAACAATATGATTTATATAGCTAACAAATGCATGAAAAAGCCAAAACAATATGGTGTAATGTCTGTGTTTTTCTCAAAATAGGCCTTTCAAAGTGACAGATATTCACAAAAAAGTACACCAGATTTGACATTTAGTGAGAAAAAACAACGTAGGTATGAAAGTTTGCAGAAACTAAACAAGGAAAAGGTGAGAAAGGAGCACGTTCTGTGAGAGTGATGGTTGCTCAGCAGGTAGGAAGAAATCTACCTGTGCCGCACGGCCATGAAAGCCATCCTTTTCATGTGGGAAACGCCTTGAGGCTCTGGCTCTGTTCCTCACATGGCAGCTTTGGCAGCTGCACCTGGGTGGTGGTGATGGAGGCAGCTGCACCTCGCTCCAGTGTCACACAGACGCTGCCCTCTGTCTCTGCCTGTGTGTCCATCAGCAGGGGGTTCCCCTCTCTTATTAGCAGGGACCCCAGCTGGGCGTCGGCCCTCCTTCAGTGGGAATTTGTCCAACATCAGACAGGAGGGTTTTGTTGGTCTATCGGCCAAAAATCTTCTCAGGGGCGGTGAGCCAAAAACTAAAACTTGCGCTCTCTGGAGGTCAAACACGAGCGTATAGGATCGGGGGGTTCACACCCATCTCCCCCCCACACTAGGCCTTCTCAGATGGAAAATCCGTATTACCTTTCTCTGCGGTTCACTGGGCATAAAAGTCCACCATTAGGTTGCCTGTGCGTCTACAGTGGCTCTGATTTAGAGCATGAATGTCAGATGATATTAAGCCTGCCAACACTCAGATGAATGAGAGGTGAAACTTTCCAGAATAAAACTCAAGAACATTAGGTCTTAAAAGGGAGATGAGCGCTCCATGGAGCTTTATAGAACAATGTTCCCATCATTAAAGCCTTCATCACACATGTGGGCTTTTGGGTTGCTTGAAGGGAGCGCAGGTGTATCTTGCGCTTTCCTTGAGGATCGTATGAAGGGACTTCATGAAAATGGAACGTACTTCTGTCGTGCATGCCGTAAGTGCATCATGAAGTGTATTGTGAAGTACGTCATAGGTGATGCTGTCATACTTAATGGAACATTATTGTCGTTATTGTCACATTATTGTCGCCCAAACTTTCGATCCCCACTGTATACTGATCTCTTCAAAGACGCCATTGGCTTAAAAATGTAATTTTTAAACAACGTGGACTACTCTTACCAGTTTGATGCGCAGATAAAACTCTAGATTGATCTCCGGTTGTAATTGATGCTTTGAACTATGAAGCTGAAGTCAGACTCTGGGATTTGCTCTACTAGTTTTGTGTCACTAAGACAAAAACTTTTAAGCAGCTGCTAGCGGTCTTAAGGGCCGTATCCATGTTGGCGCAAAAAAAGCCAAAATATTTTCTACCTTTTCTGCTCTTTTTTTTTTTTTTTTTTTTTTAATCCAAATGCTGCACATTTTATAATGTTTAACTTTTACATTTTTATTATCTGACCTTTGATTTAAGGCAGACCAGAGTACAGGTGTGCTTTAGCGGTTGCCTACTGAAGCAGATCAGTTTAGTTGATGGTCGTTTGCTTTTGTAAAGCATGTTCTCAAACAAATCGACTTTCGGATAATATTTTAGCTGGTTTTATTTGTATCTTTGAACTTCAGTCTGGTGACAAGTCACTTTTCGGGGTCTCCGACCCACCTTTGCTTAAAAAGCTTTTGGTTCAGCTAAAGCTAGCCAAGATCTGCGTTTTCAGGCAGATAAAAACACGCTGACGTGAGTGCAGCCTAAAAATAGCGGAAAATTCCTTTACAAATCAGATTAATTTAAAATATTATTTAAAAAGATTATTTTAAAGATAATAGGTTTAAAAGAGCTAACACTAAGAGCACGAAAGGTTCCAGTTCCAAAGATACTAAGATAACGACTACAAAGCTCTCAAGTCTGTAAGACACTTTAAACTCCCACGCTCAGAACAAAAATGTTTTATATTTCCCGCGATTTGTATACAAATGCAACCTTTTTATGTTTTTAATGAGCCATTTGTTTGGCCAACAGTTTTATACAAGTAGGTACCACAACAACACAACTAACAACTGTGACTTGTTAGCTTGCAAAAGCATGAGGGACACACAAATAAAGGATTTGTTGGCAAAGCTGCAAACTCTGAGATAAACAAAGCTGTGAGGTGAACTCTGCTTCTTTTTCAGCAGGAGCTGAAAAAAAGAGATCCTGTAGAACATCTACATGTTCATGTTTAAAAGATTTTAAAGTAAAAGGGAAATGTTCCAAAACAAAATGTTAGTGGAAAGTTTGCTTAAAGCGTTATAAACCTTCCAGTGGAATAGCAGTTCTGCTCTAGTAGAGTAATTCCCACAAGTACATGAAATCCACAGAGAAGCGCTTTGGGAGGTCTTTAGTTTTCCAAGGGAAAAGTAAAGGGGCCCTGCAGCTTATTTAAATGGGATTTGTTTTTTCTGAAAGATAATTTTTCCATGTTGTTCGCACCAAGTTTTTTTTCCCAAAGGAAAACCAACCAACACAAAGAGATTTAAAAATATTTTACTAAATTGTACTAAACTGACTTTGTTTTTGGTGCAAGCGTCAATAGGAAGCCTTTATTTTGAAAAGACTGCTGGCAGTTTTTTTTTCATTTTTATGGTGAAAGCCATCTGACCGAATGTCTTCACTTTAACCCTCTTCCCAAAGCAAGCCGGATGTTGGGAAATTGTTGTTTTATTGTGAGGTTAATATCCACAGGGGCAGTCTGACCGGCCAAATAACTTCCTCCCGGTTGATAGGGGCAATTATTTCCTCTAAACCCCTCCTTTCTTTAACTCACTTCCTCCTTTACCCCCCAGACGGAGATTAAATCCCCCAAAAAGTCACTCCAACTCCTTAATATTTTTTCTCTCCTTCCCCTTCTAAACATGATAACATAAGCAAAGACGCAGCGTCAGGGAGCGCGGAGGACTCGCACCAATCAACAGCTTGATGAATTTAAAATTTTCAGGCTCTTACCACCTCCCGTTGACTCCCCCAAGAGCTCAGGGAACGTGTCTCTTCCTGTCCTGAGACGGTGGAGGGAGGGTGACAGCGTAGCGGGCGCCACATGCACACACAATCAGCCAACACACAAACACAGGCTAGCAGGGGATTTGTTCTGCTTTTGTTTTTCTGCAAAAGCACAACAGCGTTCAGAGAGGCAAGCCAACACGGGAGGCTACAGCTAACGCGTGAACACAGAAGCCGAGAGTTTGCTGGAAAAATAAGAGTCTCAATGACCTTTTTTTCTAATAAAGACTCGTTTCCCAGCAGCACCTAGGTATCTCGGTCCTTTTAGTGCGCTCCCCACATTTACAGCCTTTTTCATAACATCTCATCTCCAGCCTTTTTTATTTTTTATAATTCTCAAATGTGTGCTTTGTAGAAATAGTGGAAAACAAAGTTATTTGAAATTGGAAAGTGTATTTCATCCTGACAGGGTTTGAAAAACACAACAGACACCTTAAAATATCTGCAATAATCAGTGTTTATTACGGCCTTTGGAGGACTATGAGCGCAAATTCCCCTTTTATGCAAGCAGACATCTATATGATCAATTGTTTTCTTTGGAATAAAAACTTAGAAAAACTGTTTGCATAAGATTGTAATGTTTTTTTTCATCTTAAGACCACAAATAGATAAGAAAATCCCAACCTTTCCCTAAGCTGGTGTTTTTCCATACTTGTTTAAGTCATTTTCCTTTAAAGCAGCTAACTGCGAGTGTGAAACATCCATGACGCTGTAAACAAACTTGTCATGAGGAATGTTCATGTTTTAGGAGCTTGTGTTGGAAATAACAGTTACTAGTAAGTAATGGCGTACGGTAAAATGAAACTTTCCCAGTTCAGCTGCCCTCAGAGTCACATTAAGCGTTTGTGTTTCAAACATATTTAGTGGTTGAAGAGCTGCCTTCAGGGGGTCTGTCTGCCAACGTGGGGGTCTTGTCAAAGGAATGTAGAGTTAAAAAAACAAAACACTTCTACTTTCAAACCCTTTTTTAACTTGACAGTTGAAGAGAACATTTCCGGTGATCCAGCTGTTTATTTTCCCCATCTATTTGTAGATGTTATTGGGTTGTGGCAGAAACAATTTAGACTTCCTGTCTCCAGTTCCTTCTGGAAGCCTCTCCCATACTAGCATAGATAAAAAAATAACACTCCAGGGAATCCTCAGACCAACCTATAGCCAAAAGCAAAAGACCTTGCAGACCCTTCAAAGTAAAATCTCAAGGAGCATCCTCATGCATTCACCTTCAAAACCTGCTTAATTCCTTTAGGGGTCACTGGGTAGCTGGAATCTATCAAAGTTACAATTGGCGAAGGCAGAGTATACCCGACTGACTATGCAGGAGAGCAGGACTGAGTGACCCCTCCCCCTTTGCATTATAAACAGGAAGTACCTTCTGGCTCCAAGAGGCCAAAAGACTTTTATTGACAAATAAACGGCTTGAATAATTGTCAGAATAACCATTCTTTCTTTACACACTTAAAAAAAAAAAGTTTTTACTAATTGTATGCAAGTTATTCAAGTTAAAAACTGGCCAATCACATGCCTCAATGAAAGTATGTGGTCTCATGTCAAAGGTTTGGCAGATTCTCCCCAGCCCGCTTTCAAGTAGTAGGGGCTTGGCCTACCAAGCTCGCTCCTGATTGGCGGAAGTGGTTCCCATAGAAACGTTGACTCAAAGTAACACGGACCAATCACTGCAAATTGATGTCATCTGGCTCCAACATGACGGTGTTCGTATTACAAAAAAAACTGCGACTGAATTGATTTCATTTTGTTCGAGCCGGAAGTAAGCCATTTTCTATGGGTGGCGCCACACTCACTCTGTCCAGTTCTCAGATAAAGTCAATGGTCCATCCTGGACACCAGTCCATTGCAGGGCTACATACTCACAAACACCAACACCAGGGCCTTCTCACAGTCAAGATAGTTGCCTACCACTACACCAACGTGCAGGCTGGAACACCCTCATCAGGAGTCCATATCATGGAGAGTATTTTGTAGACATGGTCTGTTTTTGTTTTGCTTTTTTTTTAACAGCACTTTCAAAATAGTGTGCACACTTGGTTTGGTTGAGTAGGCGATGTGGACAAAACTTCATTGATTTACTTCAGGAAGCGTCCAGTTACAACAGTTACACACTCACCAGAAAAAGACCAAAAAGATTGAACAAGAAACTCAGCTGGTCTTGCTACTCCCTACACCATTTCAATTTTGACCAAGTTGTGAAAGTATGATAAAGAAGCAATTTATAGAACCAAAACTCTGTGATCTGTAAGCATAAACACTGATGGACAACACCCCTTCTCTAGTTATGTGAGCTTTAGGTAAATTCTCATAATGTGACCTTTTTGTATAAAACCAACAAACCTGGGACATCCAAACAGATAGAACTGGTACAAATCTTTAATTTCCAGCATGCAAAATTGAGAACAGATGTTCAGCAAGCCAAGCTCTAGATACTTTATTTTTGGCAAAACAGAACAAGGTCATGTGATGAGCCAGCTTCTGAGGAGAGAGACCATCCCGTACACAGAGAATCATCTGATGAGAATGATTCATTTGGTCATTGATTTGGAAGGGTAAGTGCATCAAAGTCTGTTGTGACATGAGTAAACAATAAAGGCATGACATGAAGGCAGTACTGCAACAGTCTGGTGTCCTATTGAGGATGTGCTTTATTTTTGCTCCATGACTGGGACAGGTTCCAGCAAACTTTGCTGCCCAACTTGGAAAGTAGTTGATCTAAACAGGTGGATGGATTGGTTGTTTCTTGACTTTCTCTTAAAGAAAGTAGAAATTTGTAAATTTGACCGGTAACACCCTTAACTGTGTGATTATCTATTATCTAAAATTCAAGGATCTGGCAGTCAAAAGAAAAAGTTTTATAAACCTGATGAAATGGAAAAAAAAATAAGAAAAAGGAACTTAATATGTCAAAACTGACCCGCTAACATGCAAGAGGGCAACAGAAAACCAACACAGGAGGAAAGCAAAGGATATCTTTGTGTCTGTTTAAAACAAAATGTCATAACATTTACCAAAGCGGCTTTAGACCAGTGTCTTTTCCTTGTACATGGTAAAGCAAAGCGGCTACTCTACGTCCGAGTGCACAGGTGTTGTTACTCACACGTACTTCAGCAGAACTGCCTGGACTTCCATCCCTGAGGAGTCCCATCTGCAGGCGGCAGCCAACGGATCTAAACACACATATTCTTCCATGAACATGACTTCCAAGGAGAGTTTAGTCGGAAATATTTGACGGTGAATATCACAACGTGGACAACAGTCAGGTTCGTAAGCATCATCGTAGTTACCACAACCATAGAAATGTATTTTATGTTATGATGCGTCTTTTACTGCCAACAGTCTCTTCCTTTAGTTATTTAATCCAGGAATAACCAACTGTAACAGAAGTTTGTAAAACAAAATATCTAGTGATAGACATAGAGCCCAGCATTTATCAATGCACTGGATACAATATTTCCTTAAAAACCACAAAGTTGTTTCACATAACTTTGATTCAAACTCAAAAGGTAAATGAAACAATCCAGGGCCATAGGTCTAACAAAAAGCTTCTATGTGGAATTTTTGGATGTTTTTCAGTTAACTGTACGTGTAGGTGTGTTTTTGTAATGAATAGAGGTGTGTGGACAGGTGCAGCTCTTGCACTGATTGCCATCAAGCCACAGCATTGGACAGGGAGTCGATCTAAACACCTGCTGCCTCCGGATCCAGTCCATTTTTCCTCTGACCCATCCAGTTTTGTATAAACCTGATCTCCCATCATCATTTGTGTTTCCGTGCATTGATAATCATACACACAATCGATGCTTCCATGTTAGAGATGAAACTAAAATCTTGACGGTAGCTTCTCTCCCGCGCAAAAGGAGTGTATAATTTATGAACACATTTTTGTTCCACATGGAATGAGTATTGAAATTGATGTGCGTTGAAAAAGAGTCAAGGGACACAAATTTGACGCGTGAATCCCTTTTGGTGTGAATGCAGACATATGTCGGGTTTGGTAGATGGTTCTGAAGCGTTGCACTTTTCTCCCAAAGGTGCAATTTACACTCCAGAGCTACTTTTTCCCCCATTTTTTTTTTATTTGTAAAATTATGACAAAAAACATTGATAGATTTCTTGAAGTTTTACATGTAAAGTGGATTGTTAATGTCTCAATACATCTAGATATTTAAAGTTTTTTAACTTCAATAACATTTGGACAATTCTGGGATGCTGTAGCTCCCGTTAGAGAGAAATTTGACACTTGCAAGAGAACAAACTGTGATGAAACATTGATCAAACTAAGCAATTCCACACGTAACTTTAATTAGGTAAACTCGTAAACTCCAAATGCAGGATTAACAGCTTCACTTCATACAGGAGGATGTTTAATCACAGTTCGAAGCCCTAAAGCTGCGCCTGTTAATTTTAAACTATACCAGCACAAAAGCCTTCCAGCATTAGAAATCCTGCATTTAGACTCTTTTTTTTTTTGCAAGAGCTGCATTCTTAGTATGATATCACTGAATTAATATTCATTATATAACTGTAGGACGAGTTATATAAATAAATCAGTTGAATCGTAAGGAAAAACAAACAAAAGCCCCATCTTAATAGTTTTTCTAAGCCTTTGTAACAACAGACAACAGATCTGTGGCATTGCGGTGACAGCGTTTGTATTCAGAGAAAATGAAATGGCTAACTGATAGGTGCGCTCTGAGGTGCACGGAGGTTATTTATAGGCTTAACTATGCAATAGTGGACATTGAGGGAGAACAGGAAGTGGGATTTTGAGGTTACCTGAGCGTGGAGCGAGGAGGGGTAGGTGAAAGCGGGTGGGAGGGCCGGCGACAGCTCAGCCGGGTACAGCGGGTATGATGCCCACACGTCTGGGCTGCTGGGATAGAGAGCAGGCACTGTGAGCTCATCTGTGGAAAAAAAGAAGAGGAGTGAAGTGAGGAGGGTGAGTAAGTGGATGAGTGAGTGGACAGAGAGACAAGGGGGGAGGTGGCAGTGATAGGGGGAAGTGCACAGTGGTGGGGAGCAACTAAATATCTGAAGTTGATTCCTCTTTTTGGATTTATTTGAAGCGGCCATTGTTTTGATATTTTGATGAGCAGAGGCAGGACGTGTTTGTCATCGTCTTTCCTGAAGCCTAAAAAACGAGAAATGCTAACACATGTATGAACCTCAGCATACAACCCTATCAATGGGTGACCATTCAAAAGCCATCAGTTTATCAATGGGTGACTTAAAAAGGTTAGATTACGCCAGTTCAATGCCACTAGCAATTGTGAGAAGAAAAAGAAATGGCACCTCACTTTATAGACTTTCTGTTGGACAAACAACCTAGTTTAAGCTAGCTAAATGTTGTTGACTTTATATGAGATCTGGACCAAGTGAATGTGATGTCACTCATAGAAAATAGCTTACTTCTGGCTCAGACAGGCAATGCGGACACTCCCATGTTGGAGGCCAGACGACGTCAGTTTGCAGTGATTGGTGCGAGTCAGTCTGAGTTAACGTTTTGTAAATCATGAGTGAGCTTGTCTGATGGCCACACCCCTCCCACTTGAGAGCGGGCCAACATTGGCTATGCAAAATATGCCAAACTGTCGAACGTGGTGGCCAGCAGCCACCGCATACTTTTGAGGCATCTGATTGGTCAGTTTATAACTTGAATTATTTACACTACAGAGTATGTGTCTGTGGTGTATATAATTCATAACACGTTTTAAAAAGCTAGCAGAGCAAGAATGGTTATTCTGACAAATACAACTAGTTTAAGGAACTGCAACAGTTAATACTTTCTGATTTGTGTCAAATTCAGAAATGGAAGGTGAGGACTTGGTAAATAAAAAAAAACTAGTTTTACAAAAAATAAGATCCTGAAAATTGTGTTTTCACACTAGGATAATAGCTATACTCAGTCTGAGTGAATCATATCAACAACAGGGAAACATCATGGAGCTCCAACAACTCCTTAAATGGGGAAGGTCTTCAAAAAAGCAAACCATAACCAGGAAGGAAAAACGTTACGAAGATAACAAGCCAGTCCTGCTCATCCTCTGATCAGAAACTGTACTTTGACACCTTCAGTACTAATCATACTCTAGTTTTTACATCAATTGTATATCTTATGATTTGAAATGTAATGTAATGAAATTTGTTTTTTTTCCTGAATATGTGCAATTCCTTTGTCACTTTTGTGACTTAGTTTAGTTCAGTTCTGTTCTTTAGTTGGCAGGAAAGTCTGCTTGCTATCATACTGTCGTGAACCACACCAAAATTCACTTGCAAATGATTTGAAACCTTTGTTTTTGAGTTACAGAGTTCACATGTGCTTTCATACCTACAAAACCACAAACCACTATAGAAATTCAATTCTGATGTGGATCAATGAAATCGCCCAGCATTTTGCACACGTAAGGCCGAAAGATTCAGAGGAAATCACCTCAGACATGTTGATTTACTCAATAAGTGCAAAGTGATGGTGACAACAAAAAGTGCTTGAGTGAAGAAGGTGGTGCTGCGTGGTACAAGACAAGTGAACACGTCAGAACGCAGAAAATCACGACACGGGGCAGCTTATTGGAGAAAGCATCAGATAAACTGTAGATTTGTAAAGTAGGATTTCCTGTGCTCTCCATGTCTCCCGGTGACTCTTTTCCAAGCATGATCAGACAAAAAATAAAAAATAAAAATCTGATTGAAACATGTCTTAACAGGAAATGACAGCAATTTCTCTCCTGGTGATTACGTCATGGTTTCATTAACCGTTTCCTTCCATTTCCCTCTGAGGCACCAAGTACCACCCCTTCTCTGGCAAAGAAAAGATCTGAGATAAGAACAGTTTGGTCATTCAGGAAGAATGTATAACCACAGCTGGTCTATGTTTAACTATCAGTGGCTGCTTATTGCAAAAAAAAAAACTTTAACTTTAAGAAAATGTTTAACTAACCAGAAAAAAAAGGCACAAAACTCACAAACCCCCAAGGTTTTGAGTAAAACTTATTACAATGAACAAGAACAGTTAATGATTACTGAAACTAATCTTAGTCTGAAAAAAGTGTGTGGGCAGTTTCAAGCAAACACTGTATAAATGTTTGGACACTTGTTAATACGTCATGAAAATAAGTGGGTTTGCATGGTATGAAACTTTTCCATTACAGAAGAGCAGAAAACAATAACTCTTTCTTGCAAGAACGCTATTCTTCATACTTATGTAGAGACTTATGTAGAGTCATAATTACGAGGAGGAAAAAAAACAACTTCCAAACAAAGGAAACAGCTGTCCGACCTTTGTCAGCCAAAGGAAACAACAGCATAGATAGATGAAGTTAGCCAGGCTAACGGATGCGCGGGTGAACGATGAGGAGTACTCACATGGATCTCTGCTAATGAACTGCGGCCCGGGGCTTTGCTGCGATGGAGGGGGGTTGGGAGTCCCAACCAGCTTGTTTTTGGCCATTTTGGTGTTGGCCTTAGCGAACTCCAGCCGCAAGGTTTGGGGAATCTCTGGATCAAAACGGACGCCCTGCAAACGGGAAGACTGGTTAGCAAATGAAAAAAATGGTCTGAAGGAAGTTTCAGTCATGAACACACAGAGTCCCAAGTTTCTTGGAAAGAGACTGAAATGTGAAATATTCCTGATGTAACGTGTGAACAAAATTCTAGCTGGAGCAAATATTGATGAATATTTACTAATCAGTATCTTTACTTTTTGTTGATAGGGACACCAAAATAACGTACTCTTTGACTTAAAGTAACTCTTCAACTCTTTACACGATCAACGTGAATCTGACACCTGATCAGACACGAAGAAAAGCAGTGTTGCGTATTGGCTTTTTACCGATATGCAACACTTTACGTTTGCTTTCAGTCACACAAACATTTCTCTCTTGTTTAAACTTTAAATCTTCATAGAAAAAAAGAAGTCCAGTATTGAAAACAAAAATATGATCGTGGTGAAGATTTGTGTAGCTCTATCAGGCTGCAAGTGCAACATCTCTGTGCAGCAAACATGACACTGAGGAGATTGATTGACAAGATCAACAGCCAATCAAGATGCAGAACGCCGTTTCAAAAGAAGGGGGGAAAAAAAACATGAAAAGTTGCGTTGAAGAAAATTCACGAAACAGAAATACGCCAAAAGGTAAACCACAATATATAGAGGGAACACTGTACAGTAGAGGAAAAGATTCTCCCAAATTTTTTTATTAGTTAATTTTGTTTAAATTATGGTTTGTTTTTGAGGCTCCCAAGTTTTTATATTTTTTGTTATTTTAATGGGGCAGAATGGTTCTCACCACTAAAGCTGTTTAGAATTAGCCTAGTTTCAGACCAAATCCCGACCGAGTGCCTGATTCTGCTCAGCAGTGTTGTGTTGATTTGATAGATAATGGGGAGAAAGTCACAGGTTTTCTGCCTTCTGTTGGATGAAGCGATCAAGAGAACTAAATTACACCACGTCTTCACTTCTTTTGTTAAAATATCCAGGGGGGGGAGACGTGGCTACATGGGGAACTGTCACTTTGGATGCTTTTCATCCTTCAGGATACCGTGATAAAATTAGCTGCTGCTCCATCGCAGCCTGCTGTGTGTGTTTGTTGGAAATTGAGATGTGTCACCTGATGACATAAACCTGGCTTCAGTAGAACGACATTTACAACAAAAGCACTTCAATCGAACAAAAATAACTCCTGTTTGGTATCGTTGTATCCTAAATTTAGACTAATTCTAGAGATGCAGATGGAGACCGCTTGCCGATAGACTTTAAACTTTGGGGAAGATGATTGTAAAGATCAAACTAAACATATTTTAAATATATATATATATATATATATATATATAAAAAGATATATATTTATATTTTTTTTCACAACAGAAAATTTCTAAATTTACATCCTAAAAACAAGCATTTAGTTGACAAGAAATTAGCAAATAATTAGAAGTGACGAGTCATTTGGTGGTTTAGGAGATACCGTAACAGCACAAAGATCAAATCAATCAGAGGGGAAAACAGTCTGATGTTGTCTGCAGAAAAAAGTAAAAAGAAGAGGTGGGGATGGCCTTGTTTGAGCCGTTCCTGCAGGCTGAGGCGAGGCCGATCTGAACCAAGCGGGGGAAGACTCTTCTCATGAAAGGCGAGGGGATTTAAGTGGGATTGGTGTGGCTCGGTGCACTCACAGCTCCTACCAGTCGAGCCTCGCAGAGGTAGAAGATGCAAAACTGATATAACGAGGTCCGAGCCCCCTGCTGTTTGAACTGTATTAGATATCCACGTGAAAGTGTTTCTTGGCCTCTTAGTTGCGGATCGTCTTGGCGAAAACTGTTGAGCAGTTTTGTTGTCTTTTCGTGGTACAAAAGAACTTCAAACAAAAGCCAATTCTGCTTTTCCAGTTTGCCAACAGAAATCTTCATCTGACCCCCCCCACCCCGGGGGAAGCAGCCCCCCCTTCTAGAGAAAAGAAAGCAACTCAAATCTCTCTTTTTTATTGACTTTGTGGTTCGTCTGTCCATAATAGGATTTCTTCTACTACCGCTTTGCTTTCAACACATATTTATTTAATAATTTTATTTATTTATTTTGGCAGCTGAGCAGATAAGATATGAAGTACTCTTGTGTGTACTATTGTGTTACAATAGGATTTTATGAATTTTCTGACACACGAGGAATATATTTGTATAAACCCCTTTTGTATTCGAGGCTAAACTTTATAATAATTATATTTGCATGCATTTTTTAATGTTCTTTCGACACATTTTGACATCTAAAATGTCAATGAAAAAATATCCAATCACTAACGACAGAATGGGAAAATAAAGGAAAAGCTGTTTTATGTAACAAAAAACTGACTGCATCCCTTCATGAAGTCTTTACTCAAATGGAGTTGAGCAAATTTATATTTAAAAATTTTTGATTTTTAGGTTATTTATGCCTTAGTCACTTTCACCAGTGGGTGTTGAGGCCCGTACATCCACCTCAAGGAATGTCACAAAAATGGTACGATCCATTGTTGTACATGTAGTAAGTGTTTTGTGAAGTATTTGTAAGGATAATTGGAGTTACATGCATAGATGACATATGGGTAATGCTGTCACACGGTGTCCTTATACCACACTCTAGTCATTAGTAAGGCGTGTGCACTGGCTCCTTACCGACTGTGCGAAAATGTTCTATGCACGGTGTGTGCATGTGATACGCCCGTAGGATGTCCTCACAAAATACATTTCTGATGATCAAATTTCTGACGCTACGTTCACACCACCCTTGGCAAGATGCATTCAAGCAAACACAATTAAAAAGTCTATGTAAATCTATGTAAAATCTATGTGAATGTGCGTTTTGGCAAGGGCTGCGCATTCATCCCTTAAACAGCACCATGCACAGGGTGCGGTGTGCAAAATCTGTGTGAAATCTGAGATGCACCTGCGTCTCAACTACGTGTTGCATAAATGTTCGCTATGAGCTACCGCCTGCAGCATGCCGCTAGAAAAAAAAGTGTGCATTTTAATTTTATGGGTTCACCAAGCGATGCACTATCTAAAAATGTTTGTGCAGATCACCTGCGTGCCCCGTACAAATGTGCCTATTTTTCACCCGCAGACACTCCATATCTAACCGTGAAGGTGGTTGTGACTTTAATGAGTAACTTAATACAAGTATGTAAACGATTGTGAACGTATACCCAAATATGACAATAGATAAATAAGCTAACAAATAGATGGAAGAAGAAAGGTCAGTTAAGAGTTAAGATCTGACTGTTATTTTTGTCTTGTATTTTTTTCTGTCTATTGTTAAAACATATGTATGAATTCATGCAATGTTCATTTATGAGATGTTGTAAAAGATTCTCTTGTTTTTTTAAGCGGTTTATAGTTTTTGTTTTGTCTTAGATTCTTGGTTTTGCTTGTATCAAACAAAAAAAAAATGAGGGCTCTTTTGTTATGAACCCACTTTAGGATGGAGGTCCAAATGATCTCCACAAATGATGCAGAGCTCAACAGAAACTGATGGGAAAGTGAAGGTGCGAGAGCTGCTGTTCGTTCCCGACTCATCAAAGCCAGATAATCTCCTCTGTTTTTTATTGGAGTCCGCCTCATTGAGGCTTTAAACTGAGTCGCAGATTTAAATTAAACCGTAGATCAATATATTCTGTTTACACGAGGAAGGGGAGCTAATTTTCTCCTGACCTTGCAGGATTCCGAGAGAGAAAAAAAATTACAGAGCAGTGGCAACTCAAAACAGAAACATCGTTTTTAAAGCTTCTTGCATTGGACGGAAAACTGCGATGCAACGTCTGTGTTCGCCTGATGTCAGATGAATTCCGGCTGAGAGATCCCGAAGCCTTCACCAGATACGAGCTGGTGCAGCTGGAGAGGAGCACAGAGGAGGGCATGACACTTACGTTCAAGGCATTCTTGGCAGCCTCCGCCTCTGATCGACTGTCAAAGCTGACAAACCCCACCGGCTGGGGAGACAAGAAGACAGAACAAAAGAAGAGAAACATGGTTTAAGGCAGAAAACTGAGTCAGCATTTCTGTCTGAGCGACAAAAACATGCTGGGCTTTTTTATTTTTTAATACTTTCTTTGTCTTCCTTTCTCATACTCCCCCTTTCCAACCCTTCTTGTTCTGTTTATGAAACGGTGGTGACAGAAGTGGAGATGGGAAGAGAAGAGGGGGAAGAGAAAAAAAATGCAGGCTGATGGCTTACTTTGTACAAAAGGAGTTGACCGTTCAGGCTCCCCTTTGCCCAAATACGGGCATCGCAAGGGAAAGTATGAGAGGCGAACGGGCAGAGAGGGGAGGAAAACAGAAAAAAAGTACAGATGGAGAAAGAGAAGAGAGACAAATGATAAGGGAGGGTTCAGAGGTCAGAGGTGAGGTTGAAGAACAGGTAAAAACTAAAATAAAACAGCTCCTCTGTGCAATTTTTGAACATCAACACCTCCTGTTTGAAATTCAGGTCACATGGCTTTTGAGGTACTACCTACAAAACTGATGGTGGGAAAACAAAATAAAAAACAAAACAAAAAATGTAGGGCTGTTTTATATTCTGACTGCAGATATGAACAAAGAAAGCAGTTTTTTGGTGCAAGTTTGCATGGATGGTGGTGTGCATGTGTGTGTGAGGGGGGGTATCCGAGCATGCCGCTCCCACGGGGTCACACTGCTGTCTGTGATCTAGAAAAACAGTCATGGGTTATGGGAGTTTTGAGTGAGAAGAGGAGGAGGAGGGTGGAGGAAGAAACAAAAACAACAAAAAAAAAGAGAAGGAATGAGTGAAAAAGAATATAAATAGAAAGACTCTTAGATCTCGGCGTTGCTATATATGGAGATCAAATTTCACGACTGCGGAGCCGCTGAAATCTATAGCGATTGCCATAAGAAAAGGGGAATGCAAAACAATGCCTGGGGAGTATCCGAGGCAGCGCAGAACTCCTGACTGAACTCGTGCATCAGCTGCCATTTGCCATGCTGAGGATGGCATTTATAAGGGGAAGGTAACCCACAGTCCCTCAGGCAGGTTACGTGTCACTTCTTAGGATCTTACTGGACATTCAAACATTGTTTAGGGAAAAAAAGGGTTAATCTTTCATTTGTCTAACTTAGCTTTAACTGCTGTAGCTAAAGGCAGCCCAAAGGACGAGCAGTATCTACTGGTTTTCCAGCCCCTTTTGTCAAGGAAAACATTTTCAGATTCAGCCGAAAATTTCAATGTAGAGACTAAAAAATTTTCTATAAAATTACTAAATAAACAGCTATTATTTCTTATATTACTATGATACAGTAAAAACAAGATTAAAAACTTTTTGACTTCCGGATTGAAGCACTTTAAAAAAGTAAAATTCGAAATACTGTACACTAACCCATGGCTAGCTTGTTCTACAAACAAGAAGACTTATTTTACTTAAATTTGGTTTGAGTATTATGATTCAGTTTGTCACCGTTCCTGACAACAATCAAACAATGTGAGGCTTCAATCCCTGACCTGCTGATTTCAAACCCATTAAATTGTGTCCACCCCGCATATCCTAGTGGGAATTTAATAAACACTTTTCATATTTTTTGAAAAATTAGTGGTTAAAATACTTTCATTTTAGATCATCTGCTTTAGCAATAAAACAAATAGCTGGAAGTGTAAAGTTAAATACACTGAAAACACAGATTCTTGAACCAGAGATTTGAAACCTTAATCCTTCTTCAACCATTCAAAGAAACAATATGTTATATGAAGTTGTAACACAATGTTTTACGAAAACAACTATTATTTCTAATATAACTATGTTACAGCCCCCAAAAAACTTTTTGACAACCAGATTGAAGCACTTTAAAAAATTAAACTCAAGCTAGGTTAACTTCCGGTTAGCCTGTTCTCCAAACGAGCAGTCTCCTTTTACTTTAATCTGACTTTGAGTTTTATTATTTTACTACACTGACGTTACCTTTCCTAATAACAACCAAACAATGCAAGGGCAACCTTTGACCTGCTAATTTCAAACACATAAAAGTCTCCACTCTTCCAAAGCTCAGTGAAAATGTATCAAATACTTTTTCAGAATTGTAGAAACATGAAAGCTTCAATACTTTAAGATAGGCTGGAATATAAAACAGCTGGAATGTTAAATATCCTAAAAAATACAGATTGTTGTACCTGGGATTTGAACCTTTGACCAAATGGTGGCTCCAGCTACCTGTCAAATCGTTCATAAGCTATTAAAAGAAAATTGAGTTATGGCTCATTAAATATGTTGACGATAGTGTGTTGAACATTAAAGCTTGATTGGAACAGTAAATTGTGTCTAGGTGTTATGAGTTGCTGCTGTAGCACAAAACAAAAAACCTATGCATTCTTTTTTAAGACGGAGGTCAATTGTCTCTTTACTACAGTCCAGAATTTTACAGTAAACTTTAACAGTATGATTCATTGTTTTGTGGGTTTGTTTCTGCTGATCTATGAACCTTGGAAAAAAAGAGGCAGTAAAGCAGAGCACAGCTGTCAACTTAACACAAACTAAACGTTACCATTTAACACCGACACTTTAGCGCTTGTGTTGACGATCTTTGAACGACCTTAACTCTTCAACTGTTCACACAATCAATGTAGTTTAATTTCAACAAATTCTGAAGTCAGGAAATGTTTTTGTGCCAATATTCAACACTTTACAGTAGTAAAGTAAGGTAGTACAGTAAAGCTTGATAGTACTTTACATTACTGTACTTTACATTCCGTGCCCTATGTAAACTAACGCATCGTGTAAAGTACCTTTACTTTACTTCCTTTATTGTTTACACAGTCAACATAAACCAGCAGATTCAAAAGCAGTTTTGCGCCGGTATGTAACAATTTACAGTAGTACTGTATAATAGTTTACGGTACTGTACCGTAAATGTCATGCCTTATGTAAAGTTATGTAACAATTTGCTGCAGTAAAGAACAGTACTATGATACTATATTACCTTATAGTAAGTACTTTACTACCTTAAAGTAAATCAGTTCTTACAGTAATTTGTTGCATATTGGCGCAAAGCTGCTTTCTCCATTTTAGAATCAGTTGAAACTATGCTAATGGAATAAATGATTGAAGAGTTACAGTAATTCAAAGACTGTTATTTTGTGTTGCTGGTAAAAATAAGAATAACAAAAAAAACTATACTTGTTCAGAGATTCAAAAAAATGACTCTGGGGAAAAAAAGCAACAAATTACAGCAAGACATAAAGCGAAAAACTCCTGTAATTAATCTGAAATCATCAGTTCAACAATACAGCACTTTAGCCTCGACAAGCACAATAGAAAAGTTGCTAATTATCTTGTTGGCGGTAATCTGAGAACAACACGGCCACAGAACAACAACAGAGCAAAAAGGCTGAACTGCATTGTCTTGTTCTGGAAATTCCTTACTGTTAAGTGTTAATTCAACAATAGGAAAAAAAAGTAATCCTTCAGCTTTTTTTTTTTTAGTCCTTAAGGTATTACACTCAACACATTAAATCTAAATCACCCAAAACCTGCCTAATGAGCATGTAACGTCTACATGGGAACCGGCGTAATGCTGTAATAAGAACACTGACATGACGCTAAATTGCTTTACTCTGGATATGGACGCCTGCCAGCTGAGCTCATTTTCAGTCCTGCGCCCTTGGAGGCAAAACTCCACTATCAGTCCTTGCTTTTGTCAAAACTGTCGCTTTGACACCTTGAAATTCTTCTCCACTCACATCCTCACGCGTCCCTGCAGACCTGACTGACTGACTGACTTGTCTCTAAAAGCAGACTATGCCTCTGCCAAAGGCAAGTTGATGCAGCATGTTTTCCCTCCTTTCATTTTTCTCTTTTCTCTCTCTGGTGAAGGAAGAAAAGGCTGATTCCTTGTAGCTAACAAGCAGAAACATTCAACGAGGGGGATATAAACGATCTGTGTGATTACAAAGTAACAGCTGTATGACATCAATAATTGGGTTATTTGCATAGAAACAATGTTATGAACATACCTGTTTAGAAGTAAGTTTAATCAAGGAGCCTTCATAGCCCTGAAATGAAGAAAAAAAAATCACTTTATTAAGTCTTCTTTTAATGGTAAAAAGAGCACGCTAGTTGTGTTTGTAATAAATCTGAAAATCAAGGATAATATAAGCTGCAGCAAAATAACACACGCTCTTTGAACTACCGTAAAACTTTGACCCTTAACGCAACGTAATTTCAACGGATTCGGATAATGACGAAAGCATATCAGTTTTGTGCCACTTTATTAATAAAATGTGTGAAAGCATAAAACCGCTTTGTCTGCATCAAAATCCACCGAAATTATGCTAATTGCAAAGAACAGTTGAAGAGTTACAAGTCTGGAACTCCTGTCGCCAACTCAGCCAATTCAAAACTTTGCTACTGTAAAGTGTTGCATATCAACGCAAAGCTGCTTTTCTCAGCTTTAGAATCTGTTGGAATTGTGCCAATTGCGTAAACGGTTGACGAGTTACGGTAGTTAAAAGAACATCAACGCTGAAACTAAAGCTCTGGTGTTAACAAGTTAAGACTTATTAGTGGTCAGCGCACATACCATCAGCACAGTCACTAATTATTTGCATCTATGTAACATTTTAGTCTCTTGATCCATGAAGGTGCTATAGCAGGAAAATCTGTGGTGTCCACATGCAGTGAAACTTGAAGCTCTTGGTGCCTGTACCAACAATGAGCTTTTGAGGTGAAGCAAACGGCTTTGTTTTTGTATCGCAGGCATCAAGCCATTTTTTTTTTCCATGAGACACACGCACACCAAGCTTCCTGTAGATCCAGCCGTGATTGAACCTCGGCTTTAGGAGCAGAGACACTGGGACCTCGCGGTAGAGTTTCCATTGCCGTTTATTTCATCACCATTAATGGAGGTCTCGTTGAGTGCCGGAGAGGAAACTGCTAAGAATAGCTGCAGCCCATCGGTTTAAAACATCCAAACATACCTTAAATGGTCTGAAGAGGAGATACAGCTCCCGTGGTTTAATATCCAGTGGTAGTCCACTGACAAATAGTGTTCGGACCTGAGGACGACAAGAGAAAGTTTATGCATTTTTCATTAGCCTCCATCTGTTATAAATGGATCCATTGCTTCACTGACAGTAACAAATAGAAGTTATGAGAAAATTACGATGAATGTGGGTTAAATAGCTTCCTGGGCTGGTTTTTTTAAACACACATTTTTCAGATCAGTACACAAAAGTATATTTCCTATTCCAGGACACAGCTGGAATCTGTCCTTTCTGACAACCCTGGAACTTCTTCCATCTATTCCATGTCAGGACTTTTCAAACTTAGAGCTTTGGTTGGCATTGCCGGGAAGCAGTAAAGCATTAGTAATGATAACGCCAATAGAAATGCAGCTGTTGTGGTCCATAGTCAGAGATGATGAAAAAAGGGCTTCAGGCCAAAAGAAACGGTGATATTGGGAGACTAAAAGTGCTGATGAAGAGAAAAGTAAAATGAAATAGTAGCTGCAGGTGAAACAAGTTCAGAGCTTTATTGAATAAAATGGAGAACATAACATACATGAACTCAAACATAAAATCACTTACATAAACTCTCTAGATCTTCTGCATTAACTGCCCCAACTGGAAAGCTTCAAGTCATAAAGACATGTACAGTGGTCCCTCATTTATCATGAGAACCATGGCCTAAAAATAACTCGTGATAAATGAAATACGCAAAGTAATAATCTTTTTTTTGTTACAAATATTATAGATGTTTTAATGTTGGAAAACTCCCTACTTTCTACACTTTTCTCAGACCGATCTTAACATTTTAACACTTTTCTCTCTTTGTAAACTCTCAAACTTTAAATCTTCTGGTAAAAATACATCCTGTTTTATAGAATGTAATCATAGATCTTATCACAACTGAAGGTTTATGTAGATTTGGAAAAATGTATGCATTCTGAACAAGCGACACCAGGAGCTTGATTGATATGGTCAACAGGAAAAAAAAAATAAAAATTCGCACAAGAAATATTTGCAAAACCGTGAAAAATGTACCCCAATACAGCGACGAACCACTGTACATACAAATGTAGAAAAAGATGCAGTGAGTTTGCCCCTTTTTTTTTTTTTTTTTTTTTAACCAAGTAGGGGGTAAAAGATTAACGTGATAAGGCTGTCCTGCCTTATCATCTAATTTACTCTAAATAGGAGTTTGTAAATAAATATTGTGCTCAATTTTGAAAGTTTTGAAGCCTTTTCAATTTTTGAAGATTTCAAGTTCCTTTTAAATCATCAATCTGCATTTATGGTTACAATGTTTTTTTAACCTTCTAAATATTGCACAAAAGTAATATAAAAGTTAGGTAGTTGCTTAACCCTTACAAATATTTACTGCAAATAAAATATTTTAAGTTCTTAAAATACTTCCGCATCAATGAAGTTACATTGTACAAGATTGTGATATCATGTTAGACTATTCCTTGTTATACAATAATCAATACATTTTATACAGTAACAGGACTTTATTGACATTGACAAATGGTTGGAACAAGGACAGCAGGTTTGCTTTAGAACAGAGAGACTCATTCATCTAACTCTTAGCAATACGGCTAACAAGGACATTAATGGTTCATGTTTAACGACAGAAATTGGTCGAATAGTTGGCAACATGGGACAACTCCTTGACTGTAACATTTTTAAAAAGGAAAGTAACTGGAGGCCGATACAATTTACCAAACAAACTACTTGATAAACTTTCAGAGCAGACAGACTTACGAATCTCACCGGTTAAATCCCGACTGGGCCAACAATTTATTCATCTATTTGATTTGGTATTAGTGATATCTGTACTTGAGGTGATTTTATATAATCTCAAACATTTTTATATTTTATACTGAAAAGAAAAAAACATTGGGGCGTGGCCTTTTGATGAGTAGTAGCCCCTCAGATGCCAGTCTTCTGAACCTCCCTATTCCAGATGTTCCAAACTCTATTAGTACACATTTTGAAAAGACCTGGGTTCAATGGAACTATATTTTTCAAACATACACACAAGTTCATTAAAACAGCAAAAAAATGTAAAAAAAAAAAAAAAAAAAAGACTACTTTAACATAATTGCTAATATCAAATAACTCTGATTTTACAAAGAATTGTATTTTAAAAGATCAATAGCAAAAAAAAGGCCAGAAAAATACATTTTGCTCTGTTTACCTCCTTTTTTGTTTATTAAATAACATCATATGTGCTCTTCAATAACCTACGATGGGACCAAAAATAAAGAAAAACCACTGAGTAAAGGGTGTGTCCACACATTTAGCTGGTGTTGAATTCATGCATACATTTCCACACATCTCAAAAGGTGATGAACATGATTTCTATCAACACATGGAGACCCATTAGTGCCAGTGCCAACATTCTGTAAACATGGACAAAGCAGCGCTGCAACATGCAGTTGTTGCAAAGTCCTGTCGGAGCTCTTGAGTGTAGATCTGGTTACAAACTGTAGGCGCTGAAACAGGAAATTCTATTAGTTACATGTAACTGTAGACCAACCTGTACTTAACGAAGGGTCAGCTCAGGACAGGGCTATTAGTATACTTTGAACGCAGCTATTATGTTCGTACAAAATAAAATTACAGGAAAGAAAATAGGTTGAATTCATATTAGTTTCACACATAAAATTTTCTTTTTAAAGTTGTCAATTGAATTTAAATGTTAATTAAAAGAATTTAAAACATATTTAGAGAATACGAACATTTTACTCTGAAAGATAGATTTAAAAAGCTTTAGGCTGAACGTAAAGTAAAAAAAAAGTGATGTAACGTCAGAATAGAATAAAGCTCCCATATTTCTTAGATCAAGGATTCACAACTCAAGGGACAGAAACTGCTGAACTAACACTACACCCCCTCAATGTAAGCTGATACTCCATACTGAGGCCAAAGGCACAAACAAAGGAACTTAGCAACTGGAGGGAGGGGGTGAAATAGTCTAGTCAGTGCCAAACCATTCGTGAAGCTCTAAATAAAAACAAATCTCCACTTTGTATTTCTTACACCTTCCCTGTTATCTCATCTCATCAAATCAGAAGGATATCTAAGGCCTAACTAATGCTATGCCACCACCTCGCTCTTTTCCTGGAAGACGTCTTTAAAAAGCTGAACTCCAGCGAGAGTCTCTGTTTACGGAGAATGCAAACAGGATGGCATCAATCAGACAGGGAGTGACGGCAGCCGCAGACAGCTGCAGAGGCTGATAAAATAAACGGCTGTAAAAATAATAGCAGCGATGACAATAACAAAAAAACAAACATGAAAATATTTGAAAAAAGAAAGCCACAACAGTTTGCAAAAAGTACTTTTTATCAAATTAGCAAATTGACTTGCTTTCTAGGTTATTTCAAACCCAAAAATGACCTCAAGAAATAGTGTAAATAGTTCAAATTCCAACGTTTTTTTGCACTTTTGACCGCATTAAATCAGCTGTGTTAATTTAGAAGACAAATTCCAGAGTTGTGTCTTCTAGATCCACTTTGAAAAAATTCTGTTTTGGTGTTTTTAACATGTTCTTCACTAGTGGCACTTTTCTCATGGAGGACAAAAATGTTTTTTCTAAATTGCATTTCTGAGCGTTTTTTTAGTCAAATTGTTGTGAATCAGAAGCAGACGAAAGACCGTAAAAAGAGCTTATTTGTGATGTAGAAAATATGGTGGGTGGGCAACAAGCTCCCTCCATCCACTTGTAGCTGACTAGATCCATGTACTTCTTCATTTTCCCCATCTGAGATGGTCTCTGGCTCAAAACTGTACGGGCTGGATAAATAAAATATTGCTTGCCGTTTCTGTTGCACCAGTAATGCTAGGTTGGGGTTGTGAGGGACTATAAGCTAGCGGGGAGGGGGCAGGTGCGTGGCATGTAAACAAAAAGCTCTCAGCAATGGGGGAAGGTGATGGGGCTGCCTTGCGCCAACAGTCGTGATTCACAACTCAGAGGCACATTTCCAATGAACTACTGCCAATCAGCAGAAACTATGTCCTAAAACTACCAAGTCGGTTTGATTTAGGCTACAAATGGCATGAACGCTTTCAAAATAGATCAAATGAAGATGGGAGTGAGTGTTTAAAACAGAAAGCTGGCCCACCAGGCAAAAATTTTGAGATTTTTGGCACTCCTATATTGATATATTAAAGATTTCCACTCTTCTTCATCAGCATTCTTGAGACAGACACCTAAGGGCTGGACATGCTGCAACACAACAATGAGCCTTCCACATGCTGAACAATTGGACATTCTTGGCCGTGTTGAACGCCATTCCTGAGACTTACTGACGTCAGCTGTTGTGATATATGATCGTCTTCGGTGTGTCTGGCGGGGTAGTGGAGTGTACACGTTTGCCACAGGATGATTCACAGGCAAATGTGTCAACAGCTTTTTCCACTGCAGACATCTGCTGTTGATTACAATATCAATCTATTATGTCGCCATCAGAGCACTCAGAGAGAGGGCAGGGAGCTGGAGAAGCGCAGCCACAATCAAAAGGTGACTTCAAAGTTTCACGATGGCGTAAATCAAAGTGAAGGTCGAGCTGAGGGTTGAGCAGATCTTCCAGATTTGTGAAAGCAAAGACAAACCTAGTGTCAACGTTTTAGTGGTTCCTCATGAGTCACACAGCTACATTACCATAGTGCTGAGTAGGCTGGCTTAAGTTTGTGAATCCATGACTATTTATGGTGTGTTCACCCGCTAATACACGATAAGGAACTACCACAAGCCGGCCGAGTGCTTAAGAGTTAACGTACCAGTACAGTTCCTTGGCAACACTTTGGCGGAGCAACAGCAGAGTGTACAGCCCCAGGGCCAAAAAACATCAGATCCTATTAAGGCCACTTCAGCAGTACGTCCTCAGGGAGCCGAACACCTTTAATCAGAGATCCTCTGCTCCACAAGCACCAGATGAGGTCATCGCCTTATCGATTCTCTATCATTGCACCTTTCAGGTTTTCATGTACGAGCCTAATGGCAGAGACTGGAGCCTCTGTGTTCACAACAAAAACAAGGAAAGCGTTGTCTTAGGGGGTAGATCCAATTAGCACAATATTGTTGGGAACTTGAAACTAGGTTTGAAAACTACACATGAAAAAATCCTTGATTCACTTTTAACCTCTGAAGACCTGGCGTCCATATGCGTGCACATTCCATTTAAGGTTATATTACCACAGTAGTTAATTCTGCTAAACTGAAGCTCTGTCAAAGAGAAATAAAAAAGGCACATCAAGCAAGAGCTTTGGTCTTAAGTGAATACAATTTTTCTTCTTTTTTTTTTTTTTTAAGCAATAACCTGCAGCCGAAAACTACAAATAAATGTTTTATTTTACAATTCAGTCCAAATGGATACTTTGGTCAACCTTAACAGATTTTGAATTCCTAATTATTACACACAGAGTCTAGAAACTTTAGGGCAATTGAGATAAGAAAACCACTGAAGACTTGGAACTGATGTTCTGAACTTGCCTTCATGGGCAAGCCCCTGCTGGTACTAACCCCTATTGTCTCCATAATCCCATTTTCACATCAGAGCTGGCTGATCGGAAATATTGACTGTCCATGGGCCTTGATCGAATGAGAATGATGCCACCCACAGAAAATTGCTTACTTCTAGCTCCAATGAAATTGTGTCTATTTAGTTGCCATTTTTTGCAATATGGACGCTGCAATTTTGGAGCCTGACAATGTCAGTAAGCAGTTACAGTTCCAGATGGTTTGAGTCACCATTTTTATGACACCCACCAATCAGGAGTGAGCTTGTTGTAAATATACTCCTTACACTTGGAAGCGGGCAACATGAAATCGTGCAAACAGTTCAAATGTTGGACATGGGGGTCAACAGGTACCACCTGCTTTTGAGGCATCTGATTGGCCAGTTAATAACTTAAATAACTTCCAATTTTAAAAAAATCATGAAAATAAAACTTGGGATTAGCAAGAAAATTACTAAAAAGATGTAGTAGAGAAAGAATGGTTATTCTGATAAATATAATGACTGAGTAATATATATATATTTCTATATTAAAGTCTATGGGATTTTGGCCTCTTGGAACCAGAGGGTACACCGTATTTGGAAGGCTAGAGGGAGGAGTCACTCAGTCCAGGTTTCATTGTCAATGGTCTAAAACAGAGTTTACTTTCCCACAGACCATTTTGTTTGGACAAATGGAAAAAATGTTGTGGACCAAATAAGTAAAATTTGGTCAAGCTAACAATAAGAATCTTATGTGGTACACTGTGGAAATGGAGACAAACTATCCAGCAAACTAGGAGTAAGACAGATTAAGTAGCAAAAGCACGAAGCATTTCAAGTATTTAAAAAAATATATTTAGAAGCTGAACAAGTGAGGACAAAGTCAGACGATGTCACCTAAGCAGATGTAGAGGACTAAAAAGGCTCCAGGTGCCCACTGATTGTAATTGTCAGACAACTGACTGTATATACTTGCCAGATTTTACATTATTTGTGCCGTTTTTCCTTGTGGTTGGTGATTGTTTTAGGTCTCTAAATATTAACAAGTGGTAACTACAAACACTATGATTTTAAGACTCCAGTGTAGAGGCAGACCAAACGAAATAAAACATTTTCTATCAGTTCCCATCAAACTGAACTCAAATGTGTTGAAAGCTGGTAGATTATTTTGTTGTAGCTGTAGCTGACATAGCAAGTACAACCTGCTATGCAAATATGTGCAAGTCAAAACACTTTAGTTTTTTTGTCTAAACCCCTCTCCCTGGGTTTTCTAAAATATTAAATACATGGTAAATGGCGTATATTTGTAAAGCGCTTTCCTACCTTCCTTGAAGGCCCAAAGCGCTTTACAGTCACAATCTCATTCACACACACATGGTGGCTCCGCTGCCAAACACTGGCGCCAACCTTCCACCAGAGGCAATTTGGGGCTCAGTGTCTTGCCCAAGGATACTGCGACACATGGGTGGGCAAGGCAGAATTTGAACCTGCAATCTTATGATTAGAGGTCGACCGCCCTACTGCTGCACCACGGCCACCCAAAAGAAATAAACATCATATATATTTCATACAGCATGATGTACATGGATTTTTTTTTTTTTTTTTTTGCTGTAAAAGTTGTTTTAACTTAACTCAGTATGCCTCAGTAACCTCTAATGGCTATTTGAGGAATTGCAACGTTTGGAGATTTTATGTTTGCCCAAACTTCGTGAATGGAAGATGGGGCCTTCGTTACACCCCAATTGGTATAAACCAACCATACTTATTCAATGTGTTTTAATGTATTTGGTTAAAAAAATTGAATTTGTTAAGTACATTAAATAAATGGTTTTAGATGTGAATAAAGCACTAAAGACATTGAAACTGAAGTCAATAAAACCCCAATAATATAGGTGCAGGCACATACTTCTAAATGTTCAATATAAATTGACTTGTTTAAAAAAATATTCCTTCAAATTAACTAAAGTTTTCAAAGCAAAATCAAATATCAAAATCAGATATTATGAGGAAACAAAGTTTGTTTGATATAGTACATTATTATGTATTCTATGCGGTGCAGCTCTCACATTTCTGCCCTGACTTTAAGTGAGTGCTTTTTTGACCACTCATTCAGGCTTAAATGAGGGATATGACCTTGTTACTTTGTGAAAGGATTACTATGCTCTTCCTTCTCCTTCCCTGAGAGCGCGTGTTCAACCGCCGAGTCATTAGACAGATGTCCTTCAAAGCAAGCAGGGCTGGACACAGCTCTAACCTTGAATAGAAGGTGTGGGAGTATAATGTAACAGGCGATCGTGAGAACAAAAGACTGATTAAAAAATCTTGTGTTGCACAGGCACATTTGTTGCTAGTTCTGAGATTAAGGCAAATACTAGTCTTTGTTAACATGATTAAAATAATATGAAATGCATGTTGTTATGTCTGTGCAATATTTAAGAAAATGTATTGTTAACTGACCTTTAATTTCAGTTTGTAAAAATCAATTAGGTAAAGAAAAAAAAATAACACTAATTGTCGCCAATATGACAGCTTATGCATTTGTAATAAAGGTCTTTAAAATTAATATATTTGTTGCAACACAATTTCTGTCAGATCTTTTTCAAAAGTAGATCAATTCTGTGCTTCTCAACTAAAAAGAAAACAGAAGGGCGCGGCAACCATTAACTTGGTGACATTAGTAAGAGTGTCTGCTATGCAGCATAGATGTAATAAATGTGAAGAAACAGTTGTGTTTTGGCAGTGACGAAAAGTGGTATCATTTTGTTTTTTCCAGGGGGAAGTACCGGTTCCAGGAAAATTCCACTGGTTTTAAGCTTTCTTGAGGTTTTAAAGCTATTGTTGGTCTGCTCTCAACATGTCTGCAAACCCATATCCCTGGGCAGCATTGGATGCAGTTTATTTATTTATTTACAAGACAGAACTAATTCAGGGAACGGTTTGCTTGTTTAAACAACTATACTGAAAACTGCTTTATGAACACAAAGTCTATGTGTAGCTCGATTTGTTACACAGAAACAGCTTATAGCGGGGTAACAAAAAAAAAGAAAAATTACCTGCCCATGCAAAGTCTGTCTGTACCACGCCTGCTTGTGAACATTTTAAACAGTTTAAGTATTTTAACCCTTTAACACCAGAGCTGTTGCCATTCAGTCTACAATAATTCTTCAGAGATTTACATAATAAACGCAATTTCGATGGATTCTGAAAGTAAGAATAGCTGCTTTGTCGAAATGCAACAGTCTAGAATTGGTCGGTTTATTTTGATCTACGAAAACATTACTGCTGCATATCCACGAAAAGCTGCTTTTTTCAGCTTCAGAATTAATTGGAATTACGATAATTGTGTAGTAAGTTATGCCAGTTCAAAAAAAGTCAACAATGGAGCTAAAATTCTGTTGTCAGATAGTTAAGATTTGTGTGTGATGAAAGCATTCTGTGGGATATGTATGCTTGTTTTACGTTTTATATTTTACTTTAGATAAAAAAAATGACACATTAAATTACCTCAACATGACAAATAAGTTCCAGGCATTAGAATCAAACGGTAGTTTAGACACAAAGCTGAAGGTTTTAAGTAAAATTGTCCATTATAAAACACATATCCACACGAAAAAAAGCTGCTTTTATTTGTTGTTTGTATTGCTAACGTTCTGGCCGAGTGTTTTATGTAAATGAAAAGATTCACAAACTGAGAATACTTAGAAGAAATATTTATACAGATCAAATTATCGTCAAAAGTTTACTATACTTTTACAGCCCTCCACAACTAATTTTTGTGCTCAGAGGTTTGGTGCATCATAGTTCGTAATTGCAAAACAAATAAAAGGCAGCAAACACAAGAAAGTCAACCAAGCTAATGATGACTCAAAAATGACTTGATACAAATAGAAAAAAAGAAGCAGGAGGTGCAAAAGGATAGGTTAATCTTAAATATGAGCATTCTTAACCAACTCAAATTTACTGCTGATGTAAAAGTTCATAGGATTAGGATTAAATCACCTTAAAATCAGTAGGATCTCACATTTAGAGGATTCAGATGAGCATCCAATTTGAAGAAACCTTATCTTAAAATTCGATACCAATCAAATGGATAATTCCAGGGAGGAGAGACTAGAAAGCTGTAAATTCTTGAAGGGATATGGGTTTGCAGACATGTTGAGAGCAGACCAAGAATAGTTTTAAAAGCTCAAGAAAGCTTAAAGCCAATTGAATTTTCCTGGAACCGGTACTTCCCCCTGAAAGCTCTAGCTGCTCTGTGTTGGCATCCATATCCATCGCTCATCAGATGGGTTTTTATGTCCCATCTTCCACGTCAAAGAATGCGAGACATGAGAGACCGCAGGCCTGAGAGGTGTCAAGCAACCATAAATGGATGACTCTTGCCTGTCTGTTAATCGTATGGGTTCAACGGGTCAAGTTTCACATTTAGGGTCAGGGGTCACAGGTTGTTGCGTGGGGCACAGGTTAACTGTGGGACTGCGCATGCAAGGAGTCAGAATGAAGGAGACACTTTTGTTTTTGTCTACTTACACAAGGGTTTTGGACCAACAAATCGAGGCTTGGTAAGAGTCTAAACGTTCCAATGGGTTAACCTTTAAAAGACATTTAAAACAAATGACCTAGTAGGTATGCACTCCACTGTTTTTCCTTCCTGACCGCCCGCCTGCCCCCAACAACATAAGGACTTCATTTGTCTGTTTACTCACAAGGAAAAAAGAATACTTCGCTCTTTCAACAACACATATTTCCCTTTCTTTCCCTTTTACGTCAAGAACTTTCAGGAATAAAAAGTCCTCAGGGTGTCACGACAAAATGAGGGAACATCTCCTTTACAGACTGTCGACCACATATCAGATTGACTCTTAGTCTGTCAGCTTAGAGTTCATCAAAATCATTCCTGCTGGTTTCATCCGTTTCTTTTTTTTTTTTCCTGTCATCTGACGGGTTTCTATGAAAGGACTTAAAATTCCAAAGGGCTCATTACTGTGAACTTAATCTCTGCTTCATCCTTTGCTGGCTTGCTTTTGTTGCAGGTTGACTGACTGAGCATGTTCGGTTTAGTGGCTGTTCAGAATGTCTGCTGTATTTGGAGAAATAAAGAACAAAAGTTACAAGTCACCCTTCATAGATCAATGTAGAAAACCTTTTTCTACACCTTAAATACATATTTAGAAGCCTGTCAACTAAAGGTGAAAACCTTAAATCCAATTGGGTTACATATGACATTAGCGCACCCAAAACTGTTTTTAAAATGATCTTTCCAGTTCATTTGTGAGATGTCAGACCATAAGGTCTGGTTTGCAGTTCTTGTTCTAATTATTTTTCTATCAGATTGATGTAGGGACTGTGTGCAGGCCAGCCAAGACCTAGATCTCATCCATGTCTTCTTGGACCTTCTTAGTGCTCTGGTGTGCAATTGTGTAGGAACAGTGGTTCCTCACAATAGCACGGTTCACCTTTTTCAGTCTTGCTGTTTGGGAGATTTCCCTAACTAGCTGTAGAACACTGTCAATCAAACAATCAATCTCCTTTATGCCGTGTCTCCTGTAGAGAATGTGTTCAGTTTGCCCAATTTACAGAAATCGTGGATTGCAATCAGATCTTTTTTTTTTTTCCATTCGATAATACTGGACGTAATTTTCCACACAGGTTTGAACTTTGAGAGTTTAGACAAAACAGAAAAGTGTGAAAATGTTCATATATGTCTGAGAAAAGTAAATAAAGTGTAGTAATGGGTTTTACTGCATTAAAACATCTATATTAATTTTAAAACAAAGATGAATACTTTGCATATTTCACCTATTGCGGGTTATTTCAGGACGCAATTCCCACAATTAGGGAAGGAACACTGCATTATGAAACTGTCCCTAAAAAGTTAAAAAATTCAATTGTAAAAATGTCTAGGTGTGCAGGAACGGGACCAACCCCAGCTCCTGAAAAACAACCCCACATCATAATACCACCACTAAACCTAAACAAGGACTGTTCACCTCTAAACCCAGACGTCCATGAGATTACTAGACGGAGAAGCTGAATGGTCATTCAGTGACGATGTGCTTTACACCACTGCGTCCACAGTTTCCATTGCGATTGCTGATTATTTACTTACTGAGCTGTTGTTAGACCCATTGGTTGTATATGAGAACACGACTGAGTGACCCCCTCCCCCCAGGCATTCCAAAAAAATTGTGTAGCCTAGTTTCAAATGGTAGGGGTGTGGACTTCTAACAAGCTAATTCCTGACTAGCGAGAGTCGTTGCCATAGATATTTAGATTCAAACCGACTCGACTCGACTTTTACAGACAAGGTCTGGCTCCAACATGGAGGCATCCATGTTGCAAAAAGAAAAAAAAAGGCGACTGCATTGCCTTCATTTGGTTGGAGCCAAAGTAAGACATTTTCTATGGGTAACATCACACTCACTCTGTCCAGTTCTCACACACAGTCAATAGTTAGACCATAGAAACAGTTTCTACTGAGCTCTCCACAGTTTTTGAAGGAATCTAATGAAGTTTGGAGCGACCCCTAAGGCCTTAGAGAGTTTGTACATTTAAAACCAATTCAAATCTGTCCATAATTACAATGATCATTATTAATCCACTGAAACAATGTTGTCTTAATTTTTTGGCATCATTAACAAGAATATTTCTTTTAAAAAGATCATTTATTTTACGTGTCTGCCTGGCTAATTGTCTTGTTTTCAATTTTACCTAGTAAAAATCGAATTATATCTGATTTTTTTTAATGTGCTTTAACAAAAAAGTATGTTTTATTCCCCCAAGGTGCTTTGCAAAGTAAATGAAAGTTATAAAATATCAAAAAAGAAAAAGAAATGCAGAAATGAAAGCAATAAAACGTAATTAAGTATAGCAAAAAAATCAATTTTAAGAAGCTTTGATGACACTAATTCTCTTCACACAGTAAATGTATTAAGTACTTTACTGTGTTTTCTTCTTCAACGACAAATTAGCTTTAATTAGGCTTAAATACAGGCTTATTTTTGCTTGAGCTGGCTGTTGGTCAGCTCTCCCCGGTAAGCCGGGAGTGGGTGGTGGCACACAGCTGGACTGTCAGACAGATATGTATCACCTCTTTACCGTTCTGCCTCACTAGCTCCTGTCTTCAGTGCTCTTCCCCGGGACCAAAAACAGCCCCGGTGCTTGGAGAGTTTAGCGTCAGCCTTTCAACCTATGGGCTGATAAGGGGATAAAGGATAAGTGGTGTACCTACCAGGACTAAAAATGGTGTTAGACAAAGAGGAATGACAAAAGGGGGCTGGAAAAAGGCGATGAGGAGTATTTCAAACAATATCAGGAGTGGTGGGGGAGAAAGTGGGAGGAAACGGCGAGACGGAAAGATAAAGGGCAGAGAATGGGTGGGGCAACGGAACGGAGGGAGAGAAGGAAACGGAGAGGAAGGGAGATAAAAGCAGAGACGGGAAAGAAGGGAAAAAAAGGAGGGTAGATGGACGGTGAGGAGGCAAGAACAGAGATGAAATGGAGTACTGTAAACAGGGCATGTGAGAGCAGGTGTGAAGACGAAGAGATAAAACGCTGTACGCTCTGAGGTAGATAATTATAGATTGGAAGTAAACAATATTTAGTAAAGATGACAGAATAAAAGCATAAACAGCGACAGACACTGTCTAAGTACACCGTTTCCTTTCATTACAGCCTTGTCATTGATTACAAACTCAACTGTGACAGATGGAGACTTTTTAGGAAAGTAGTACTATATATATTTGTCTTTAAGAGTATTTTTATAAAAACGGATGAGGAAAAAAACTGTCAGACACAAGTAAATGTTCTATATTGACTTTGTTCCTTCCCCTCACAGCTGTTCTGACACTTAGTCTTGTTGTCTTTTCAAACACAGCCTGTTGTAACACAGACAAATGGCTGAGATAAGATGACAATTCCCGTGGTGCTTTTATAAATAAACTCCAACCTTTTAGATGAGTGGATGGAGAGGAGTTTTACTGTATTTCTGTGCCTGTAATTTGGCTTTTTATTGCTAATATTACTTAATTCCTCACAGAATATCCACACGGTTATGAGACTATCTTAATAACGTATAATATTCTCTGTATGGCGATATTTCTGCACGCTTCCCTCCACCTGTCCTCTACCGAGGTTTCATGTCACAGAGAGTTAATGTAACCGTATGCCCTTTTCATAGATCCATGCACACGGAAGGGACCCCACGCATGCCCACTCCGCCGTCCTGTGGACCGGCTCTGGCCTCCCTTCGCTTCGCCATGCTCCTCTCCAGGAGCGAAGCTCCCCACACACATCCCCTTTGTGGAAAAGGTCAGGCCGGCCACATGATCTTCTACTCGAAAAAGTACCTGGTAGATACCCGAAGCAGGCCAGGCACAAGTCAATCACACCCCAGGGAGATGTCCCACATTAGCTGAACTTTGCTTGACGATTTCCAGCATCTCCTAAAGAGTTCCTTAAAGGACTCGTGTTTTTGTGGCTACTCGGGAGTTCACGTATTCGACAATCAGAATGCTCTTACATCGTCTTTAACTTTAATGTGAGAAACCAGGAGATAAGCGAACACAAAAACACTGTGTTCACTCATGTGCAAAAAAGAAAAAAAAACAAACGAATAAAGTGCAGCCTTGTCTGTTGACCGCCAAGGATTTGAAGGTTGGGCAGGTTTCAGCTTAAGCAAACACAAGTTAGCCAGAGGACAATTGACAGGAAAGAGGTGAAAGGTCAAGTCGAGTTGAGTGACTTAGTAAGCTACAATGCATTCCATATCCTAACAAACGCTCCCGCCTGCCTTCACCTCGTCCCCCTGTCTCTATCTCCCCATTAGATGTCAATATTTAGTGAAGAAATACCAAATTTCCTAAGGGAAATGGATTTCAGAGCAAACACAGGACAAAATCTAAACAAATCTGACCCACACTGATTTAAAAAAAAAACTTGATTATTTTTATGGGTGACAGCCCAGAATATACTACATAATTTATAATTAATTGGAATCGAGTAGTCAGGTTACTAATTTGTATCCATTTGTTTATGAAATAAAAACTTTTAAGTTTGCTGATCACCAAAATAAGAGCAATAAATCTCTTTAAGATTTTGAGGTAATTTAAGAGCTTGTAATAGCAATTTGCTTTTAAAATTGTTTGAAACAACCCTTTTTTTTAAAAATAACATTTTTTTTTTTTTATAATTAGTTTCCTATCAAGGGGAAATGTAGCATACTTAACTCCAAGCCTTGTCTCAAAAGCTCTGGATAACCCAAAAATGTGCAGAAGTCTTATTAAATTCTTTTACTCAGACCTCCTCATCAAACCACGTAAATTCAAATCCAAACATGGTCCGGAAAACAGCCCCGCTTCAAGCTGCATCTCTTGACATTCACCATGAGGGCGACGGCACGTCACCTCAACTTCATCGGCGGTAAGTGCCCCCAAATGTGTGAAAGCATCCAGAACACCTGATAATGACGCTTATCAAATCAGCCCCACCAGATTAGATGCCAGAGGAGCTGAAAGCCGCATACCGCGTTCGCAACAAGACCATGTTTGGCGAGCGATGGTGCGCACAAGATAAACAGTAAGCATCGTCAGGCTTCAGTGTATACTCACAATGGCATGTGAGGTTGAGCAGTGAGATGGGCTTGAGGAGCCAAGCCTGTAACGGTGCTTTTACTGGTCCAAATCAGTGATCCAGTGAGCCTGAGGGATGGTGGCGTGGAGGCCGTTGTTTGGCATGAGAGTCACACAAACAGCCAGACTGTTAAACTTTGGCTGATCATAAGGTTAGTTTATGGAGACGTAGGTGCAGTAAAGCATAAAACTGTTAAGCATTTAGTGCCCGTAGTGAAACAGGAGGGGGGGTTCTGCATTTTAATGCTTAAAATGAGGCCATTTGAGAAAGCTCGACACTAGCTTAATGCCTGGATGAATCATGGAGGGGAAAAAAGGCGCAGTTACGTGCGCAGAACTGAGTTTGCCTTCACTTCCAAGCCCCAAACCTCACTGCTCCTCTTGCATGCAACACACATCATTACACCCAAGATAAAGTGGGGGCTGTCTAACCTTACGCTAATCCATTCAAGTGAATTTAAGTCCTTGCTCGTCTGGACGGCGTCCAAAATGCTTCCACATTAGATTCCTCTGGCCATTACTCTCCCCGTCTCCCTTACGAAGGAAAAAAAAAGCGAAGAGACAACTCACGTCCGGTGAGTCCGCTTAAGTACAACTTTTCAAGCTGGACAAAGGTCGGCAGATTCATTTTTCTACACACGTCAGGACTGCACCTGTTTTGTTGCTTCTCTTTGATCTTCATCGTCACAAAAGCACAGATTAATTGGCATAGGTTTAAAAGGTAAAATTTAACTTGAGAAAACTTGCAATGAAAGAGTTTAAATAAGAAACCTGGCCACTTTGGGATAAATGATTTAAATATTGTTTTTGTTATTCCAACAGAAGCTCAGGACACCTTGTTTTAGCAATCAAGAAGTTATCTGATGGACCCAAACCAACTACCAATCGATTAAGCAGCTTATTAGCCCAAAACACACAGGCTTATCTTTGTTAGACTGATAAAAAAAAAAATGTTATTACTATTTGTCCAGACAAAACAAAGACACTTTTTTTCAGGGTTTCAGGAACTCTTAAGGTTATAGAGATCTCCATTGTCAGAAAACACTGACAAATAGGTTCAAAAGCTAAAATCTAACCTAAAAAACATGCATATAAACGAGTAAAAACAAGAAACTTAGACCACTTTGAGACATATGATTCCATTTTTTTCCCCAACAGATGAAACTCAGGATTCACCTCGTTTTAGAAATCGAGAGGTTATCTGCTGGGCCAAAACCAACCATTGATCAGTTAAGTAGTCTATTTGCCAGAAACACACAAGCCTATCTTTGTCAAGTTAATAAAAAGTAATTTTTTTATTTCGATTTGTCCAGATAAAACAAGTCTGAGTCTGAGGCCATGGTTCTCGACCGGAGAAAGGTAGTTTGCCCTCTCTGGGTGGGTGGAGTGCTCCTTCCCCAAGTGGAGGAGTTTAAGTATCTTGGGGTGTTGTTCACGAGTGAGGGAAGATCGGAGCGTGAGATCGACAGGCGGATTGGTGCTGCGTCCACCGTTATGCGGTCGCTGTACCGGTCCGTCGTGGTGAAGAGAGAGATAAGCCAGAAAGCAAGGCTCTCAATTTACCGGTCGATCTACGCCCCAATACTCACCTATGGTCATGAGCTCTGGGTCATGACCGAAAGAACGAGGTCCCGGATCCAGGCGGCTGAAATGAGCTTCCTCCGTAGGGTGGCTGGGCGCTCACTTAGAGATAGGGTGAGAAGCTCGGTTACCCGGGAGGAGCTCGGAGTAGAGCCGCTTCTCCTCCAAATCGAGAGGAGCCAGTTGAGGTGGCTCGGGCATTTAGTTCGGATGCCCCCTGGACGCCTCCCTAGGGAGGTGTTCCAGGCATGTCCCACTGGGAGGAGGCCCCGGGGAAGACCCAGGACACGCTGGAGAGACTACGTCTCTCGGCTGGCCTGGGAACGACTCGGGGTCCCCCCAGAGGAGCTGGAGGAAGTGGCCGGGGAGCGGGAAGTCTGGGCATCTTTACTTAGACTGCTGCCCCCGCGACCCGGTCCCGGAAAGCGGAAGAAAATGGATGGATGGACAGATAAAACAAAGGCCTGAGCTCTTCTAGATAAAAATACACTTCTTTTCAGGGTTTAAGGGACTCTTGAGCTTAAAGAAATCTCTATCATCAAAAACCACTGACAAATAGGTTCAAAAGGTAAAATCTACCAAAAAACTTGGAAAAAAAAGAATAAATACAAGAAACTTAGACCACCTTGGGACTGATGATTCAAATATATTTTCAAACAGAGGCTCAGAACATTTTGTTTTAGCAATCAAGAGGTTTTCTTATGGACCAAAACCCAACTATTGACTAATTAAGTAGTTTATTAGCCATACACGCACAAAACTATCATTGTCCCTCAATGGAAAGCAATCTCTTTTACCATTTGTCCAGAAAAAACAAAGGCCTCTGTGCTACTACATAAAAATACACTTTTTTGGGGATTTTGAAATCTCTTGAGGCTACAGAGACTCCAATAGTAACCCCAACAAAATACAGTATTGCATCAGTATGAGTACATTGGGCGATTATCAGTTAGTGAGTAACATTCTGCTGAGTTTTAATCAAATTACTCCAAGAGCAATAATCTGATCTACCTTCCTCCCTTCCCTCTGGTGCAGAGGTGGGCTCTAAAACAACAAAGACCTCAGATATGTGTGTGCAAATCGGTTCTGAAACAGAACCAAAAAGACGTGGATGGACTCAAACCAGGATGAAGAAACGGAGAGCTTCTCTTCTAACTGATACAAGTCATTCTGTTGTGCTTAGATCCAGATGTGGGAAGAGGCTCCTGTTGTTTGACTGTGAGGTTGGATTACAAAGAGTCATTGCCTACATGTTGCAGCAGCAGTTGTTGTTGTTGTTGTTTCAACGTCAATGCCTTGCTCATCTTCAGTGAGAATTCACTCAGGCTGGCTCCTCTCCTTCTTTTCAGTAAACCGTAATCCACTACCTGCCTTCAAATTTAGAAACTGTTAATGTGTTAAGCAAGTATTTAAAGCATTTAAAAAGGTGCCAATTTCTAACTAAATACCTTTAATTTTATTATTTTTTTTACATTTTTATTCCTAAACACTTTTTTTGTTCACAAAAATCTGCTTTCACACAAGTTTTAGTTAAAGTAAACAAAGATTGATACATTTATACTTTTAAAGGTAACAGAAAAGCTGTTTAAGTTTAAAAAAAAAAACACTTTATAGAAGGGAAGTGGCTATAAAGAACATTTATTAAATTAAAATCCCTAATGTTTAAACCCAATTAAAAGATAGACATGGTAACAAAAGAGACAAACATGTGAGGAATATAGGTGAATGACTGACAGCTAACTTTAAAGAAACAGTCAATATTTTAAGGCAAAACCATCAAGATGTAAGAACTTTTTGAAGGAGAAAGTCGACACTAACTTCACCTTAACAGGTAGAACGCGGGTGGCCGGGGAGGCTAATGCGGCTGAAACAACCTAACAAGTAGTTCTCGGGTCTGATTTAAGGTGGAACTGCGTACCTCCTCTTCGTGGTTGGTGAATTCGGTCTGCTCGTTCTCCTTCTCGATTTTGTTGTTGTTCATTCTGAGCCGGACTCGTGTCGCTCTCGCTCGGGACGATCGTCTTCTGGTCTCGGTCTCCCCTGGTTGGATTCGACAAGACGGCAGTCCGCGCGCGCGCCCGCTGTCCCACTGACCCGAGCTTCCGTCACCTTAGTTTTGCCTCATGAATCCCCGCTAAATACCCCCCTCTTACTGCCTGCTTCGTGTCTGTATCACTCAAAGCGGGTATTCCTCAACATTCACCGGAAACCAGAAGCCCTTGTCTCCTCAGTGTTTCCCCCTGAAACGAAAATACAGCTAATGTTCGGTGGACCGAGCCGCAGGCAAACTTCTCTCCCCATCTCCGCGCGCGGGGGAGGGAGGGAGGGAGGGAGGGAGGGGTTTAGGGTGCGGTAAGGAGTGGGATGCGCCGCAGCCTGATCGAGATGTATCAAGAAGCCTCGTGGAGGGAGAGAGCTTCACTGGAAAATCGGTATCAATCAACTTTCAGACCAGCTGCGTGTTATTTTAGTCCCAGCAACATCCCTGAAATAGTCTTCCTGTGTGCTGGCTTTTTTATTTTAATCAGACACAATAAGTTTTCTTTTTTGCCCTTTTTTTTTTTAAAAAACATTTTGAATAATTGTGTGTAAAAAGAGTCTTCTTGTTTCTCTTCATATCAGATTGTTATTTTCAGATCAGTATTTATACTATGCATAGAGACTGTTTTCTTTAAAGTGCTACTTTATTCATGTTTTGGTTGATTTTTAAAGTGTTCCCAGTGGTCTTTTAATCATAATTATGCATTTTTTATCCACAATTAAACACACACACACACACACACATATATATATATATATATATATATATTAAGAGCAAAGGTGACATCATAGATTTTACAAAGTGAAAACCTAATCAATACAAGCATTTTACAAAGACTTTTTATGAATCCTCTGTGTTCTGATGGTAAAAAAAGTTGACAGTTTACCAAAAAAAATTAAATTGGCTCTTTTTTTTAACTAAAATTGTTCAAATGCAATGTATTTTGGTCCATTTTCCCCAATCTTGTGAGCATTGAGTTTTTTACAGAGAATCAATTTTTTTCTAGGCCACTTGATTTTGGAATTGTATATTCGGACAACACTACAAAATGGCGAATGCACAAAATAGTGCACTATATAGTGAGTAGTGACGGAATTCCCAAATAGCCATGTTTCTGCAGAACGGCAGGAGTTCATTCGAAATTTGCCTCTGAATTGTGTGCGGAACTGTTAGCATGGAAGTAAGCATCCACTCATTTCCCATCATCTCTTTGTTTCCCGCCAGCTGACAGCCCCTTGCAACCCCAACCTAACATTACCAGTGCAACTAAAATGACGAGCAAGATTGGCATTTTTCATCTGCTCCTGATTCACCACAATTTGAATGAAGAAACATAGTTTTAATCTTCAATATCGTATGTCCTCCATCATGAGAAAAATGCCACAAGAGCATGTTAGAAAAACCAACTACACAATTTTCATTGGAGTGGGTCTTTAAAGCCCCGTGTCCACTGAGCGGTCCGGTATGGTATGGTCCGGGCTGGTATTTTGAGCGTTTCCATTGTAAAATTGACTCATTAACAGTACGAAATCGATATTGCATTACCGCCCGCAATCTTTTTTCAAACAACATTATATTCCTCTCATACACAATGTATCTCAAGTAAAGCAATAAAAAGCTGCTGGATGACCTCCATTGTTGTTGCTTTTCTATTTCTCGAGGCCTGGAGTGGCCTATCCTTGTTCTAGAGTAAAGATTTGACCACACCCCAGATACAAAGCCACATGTAAATAAAATCCAATCCAATAAAATCACATAAACTGAAAAAGATAACATAATCTAAATTTACCAGAATTTCCCTTCATTTATTTTATTTTAGCAAAGTTAGATTTAGATGAGAGGGATTTTGGACCAAATAGTAAGCAGAAGAAGCCCCAGTGGTGACTTAATGAACTAACTCTGGAGTTCTTTTTTGTTTTTGAATGTGCTTCAAAGTGGAAGTTTAGACGGTTTATATGTGAAACCGATTTGGACAAAGCACTAGTATAAAATCTAAAGATAAACTTTAAAATGTCAATAAATAAATCTAAAATGTAACAATTATTTCCTGCGTAAATTCAAATTTTAAGTGCAGCTACATTGAAATCCAATTTGCCATAAGGAGGTCAAAGGAAAAGAGTTGTTATATTCGTTTCACTAAGAACCAGTTATAAACTTGGCTTTGCTGACATATTGTCAGCTGTTTTTCTTTTTTTTTATCACTGCCTGTCTAAACTTTAACTAAAGCTGCATGACCGTTTCCATCATAAACCAGGCAGAAGACGACCTGCCACCTTTTCACACATGCATGTGTGCTTTCTCCAAATACTGAAACGTGAAACTCAGCACAACTAGCCCCCGTAAAGACTCAAGGATCATGAGACTCCGACAATTATCAACCCTACTTTTTAATCCTATGCTCGGCAAATAATTCAACATCTCCAGGCTGATGTGCGGTTTTCTGGTTTCCGGTAAATCTTTTCTCCCTGCTAAGGTACATTCACACCGCCCTGGTCCAGGTCCAACCAGCTCCAACTTTGACCAATTAGGGACTCTGATTTAGCAGTGATGTGTGAATGGTGTCCCTTTGAATTCATGGAAATAACAATCATTTGAACATTTATTTGAAAAATATTGGAACAGAGCAGTGTCAGAAAACCTTGGAGCAAGATTTGTGCCGCTTCAACATTTTGCACTTTCCAGCTGTAGGTGGTGGACATGTGCTAGTAAACAGTGGAAGAAGAAACAGAAGAAGAAGCTTCTCCCTGCTTGTCCAGTGTGAACACTATGGGAAAAATACTCAATCAAGAATGTGCATTTAGCATGCTTTTGAATGCACGTCACATGCCTGATGTGTTCGCAGCTTTACAGGGAGGAGGGCATGGCATTCATATAAAACTAGAGAGACAACACCTGCATGTTGCTCAAGATTGGTGCCGTGGTGTATATTGCACTAATCCCCTCTGCTTGCTTACCACAGACTTTTTGATTGATGGCACAGGTGAGTAAGCAGCCAGACCTCGGAGCCAAGGAAGCAATGTCTCAACTGCAGTTAAAATCCGAAACATTAAAAAGTTTACCGGCACGCCTGCTTTTGTCTGCAGCACGAGGTGCAAAGCAGCTCTGAAAGCAACCATCAGGTGACAAGACAGCCTTGAACACTCCCTAATTTCAAAGCATTTATTTTGAGCAACTGCCTGACTTTGTATTCTGACATGAAAAGCTCAAGAACTGACAGTAGTTGTGCTGTAGAGACTTTGTCTACTAGGTGTGTGATGTTTATTGTGCAGGACATGCGCCCGCTTTGCGTGACAGTCACTGCAGAAAACAGCACGAGTCATTTTTGCTGCTCTTGCACCTCAAAAGCAACAAAAGAAGTCGCCGCAGAGTTTTTTAGCCTTTTTCTCCCCCCGTCCTCTCCGATCACGTCTATATCAATTACGCTTCATCTGAAGCTTAGACAATGAAGAGAGGGGGGACATGGGTCTTTTATGCTGATGAGAGGCGGTTGGGGATGATGAGACTGGGAGGAGGCTCTCGGAGTCTTCCAGGCAGATAAAAATGGAAATCTTCCCCTTGCTGTTCAACACGCCTTTATCAAAGCTTCCTGCCAGAGTCTGGGGAGCAGCACAGGGGGAGGAGAGGTAGGAAAAGGGAGGAGAGGATGGGGTTGGAGATGTCCCAGCTGTGTTTGACAGGTCTCAGGGCTGAGCTGTGTGGTCTCATGCTTGGAGACCCCCCCGAAAAAAAAAACAACACTGACACAAACACACACAGAAGGAGGGGGTTGAGGAGCAAGGAGCAGCATGGAGATCAGACTACCTCCTAGCTGTCTCTGCGGGTGTTCTGGGTAAAGTGGCAGCAAGCTTTGACATAATCATCCAACCTTACATGAAGATCATTTGAAGACCAGCTGACTGAACAATCCAATACCAGTCGGACCGACGCCCCTGGTGGTTCAGGTGTTTTTTCTAGAAATACAAACTGACGGCACAAAGAGTTCCTTCTCTTTGTCTCTCAAACCTTTTGGTTTGAGCATCTGGTTAGAATGACAAGTTCTCCTTCAATTGGAGGTGTTTCCAACCTGCCCCACCAGGAAGAGGCCTAGGGGCAGACTCGGGATAGATTATATCTCTCGGTCGGCGTGGGAACACCTCAGTAGCCCCTTATTGAAGCTGGAGTAGATTGTTAGGGGTGGAGAAGTCTTGAAATGACTTATCAGACTGCTACCATTGAAGCCTAAATGACATGCATCTGTTTGGGAGGTTGAGTCGTACAGGTGTTGCAAATTTTTGGGTTGTCCGGCTCTGTGAGGGGTTGTAAACAGTAGCGCCCACATCTTAAGGGGAGCACAGGTGTGTCTTGCAGGTCCTTTAAGGCTTATGCGACCACGTTAAGGGACATCATAAAAATGGAACACACACGTGGTAGGTGTACTGTTATATATATATGCAAGGATGATGTAAGTTGCACCCACTACTTCACCTATAACTACCAGTGTCTTGCCCAAGGTCACTGCTCAAGGACACGGGCAGGCAGGGCAGGAACCGATCCTGCAATCTTCCGATCAGAGGTCGACCTCTGCAACCTTTTCTCTCTACGGGATCAGCAATAAGTCTCCGACCTTGCAATGTCCTGCGGGTAACCTGTGAGTCCCATACAGACGGCCGGTATCCACCCATAAGAGCAAGTAGTGACTAAGATCTGGTCCCAATGAAAAGTCACCACCACCTGTCAAGGCGATTCAGAACCAATTATAAAATTTCAAAAGCTCATTTTCTATCCATTGGGCCCATTGGACTTGTAATGCCACGTCACATTGGGGAAATCTACCAAATCTGAGCCTTGGCTGAATCCAAATTTGTCCCCTACCCTCCAATTGTAGGGGTACTTGAAGGGATAGGGGTGTCCAAAAGAGGAAAAACACATTTTTTCATTTGGGTGTGCTCTGAAGCACATACGTTTACAACTTAAATGTAAGTAACGACTTTTTGTTTTAGCATGACTTTTTAAAGTTTTAAAACCAATGTTGTTATGTATTGTCCATCGGATTCGACCCCTGACTGGTCAAAGTTTGACCTGGTTTTAACTTTCAGTGCTAGTTCAATGGATGTGCGTTTTGTATGTAGAGCCTGATAACGGTTGTAGAAATTTGCACAACGACCCATGAAGGCAAGAGTTTTGAACGTGGAGTCCCAAAACATGCATGGACACAAAACTTTTCATTGGAAGTTGGTGCTTGAACGCACGTTGGGAAAGGCAGTGTGAACGCTGCTTCAACCATGTCCACTTCTTTAATCAGTCTACAGTTAAAGAACAGCAGATGTTCTCTGGTTCTGCAAGTAAAATCCCAAAAGTAGAAGATTGAGATGCAAATCCACTTATCCAACACTGTCTTCTGGCTCATTGACTCACAGTTTAAATGCCAGCTGGATGTGAACAAGAAAACAAAGATCTGTCATGACACATCGCCGATTTATTGACCTCTGTTGAATCTCTGGTGGTGGACGCCTGCAGTTTCTGCTCAGCAGGCAGTCAAATGACTCAAAGATGTCTTGCCTTTCACATTCCACCAAAAGAAGCAAGCCACACACTCATCCAAACTCATAAAAACACCATCTTCACCAAACTTGACTCCCTGCCAAAGAAACACAGGAGAGCAATCCCTACAAAGGGCGGCTGTAAAAACAACCAGACCTGGCAAGTTAACATGACAACAGCTCAGCGTTTGGCAGAGCGGCGGACTTTATCCTTTCAAGTGATGTGGGCTAAGTGGCTCTCATTGGGTCCTGAGCCAGGCCATTCCATTCCTTTGAGTTCCTTCTAACCAGGGTTCCTCCCTTATGCTAGTGCCCTTTGATCTTCTTGGGAGATCACTAATGAGCATTTTGTGGTCAGACTGACCTGCTCTAATTGGTTGCAAGAGTTTCTGTCTTTTTCTTCCCCTTGGATCAATCTGTTTGGGGGTCATCTTTACAACTAAAAAAACATAAAACCTAAACCTTAATCTCTTTATTCCACAGTCATATTTGTAGTCTTGATTGCTTTAGGTTTTAATTCTCTGTGCTTATAAGGTGTTTCGTTTTCTTTCCATAAAGATCTATTATGTCACCATGTATTGCTCCATGTCTTTGCAAGCATGAGCCACTTCAGCTTTTCCAGGTGACCCCCAGCTGTAGCTAATGTAACTAGTTACATTAACTCAGTTACATTTATTTCCGGAGTTATGAAAAAAAAAGTTACAAATAATTCAACTAGATTGGGTTCATTTTTTGGGAGTACTTTTTCTTTTCATAAATTGCACCAATGGTATTCCGTTTTTTAATTTTTTTTTTTAATTTTCACATTAATTTTCATCTTCCATCTGCCTGTTTCTTAAGGGAATGTTTTAGATTAGGTTGGTCAAAAGAATTAAACTATTGTAATTGGGAAAAATTCATGATGAATCTTATTATATTTTGAATGTTTGTTCATTTTCTCCACATTTAAAAAAAAAAATCCTGTGTAATTAAACTAGTGAAAACAAAATCATTTTTAAGCAATAATTTAAACTGTTTCTTTATAGGGCTTTTACCAATCAATGACTTTTTACTTCTGCTTATGTAATACATTTTAGAAATACTGCTATTCTTGTTTAAATGAACATTTTGGCTGCTCTTCTGGCCTCTAGTGATGGCAAATTAAAAGTCTCTGTAACACTTTTTAAGATGATTCCTTAACAAGCTTTATTAACCAATTAACAAACGTTATTAATGTGTTTATAGAGTGTTAGTAAGACATTTATCAGCACAGTAAGCCGAATATTTACATACTTAATAAGATCCCTTAACATCTAAAGTGAGACCATTGTCTACAAAGGCCATATTAATGAGCTACTAACAAGGTCAACAAATGTATTAACTATCGTTGTCAACATAATAACAGAGAAAAGCCTTAGTTACATGGGGGGCAGCCATGGTGCAGAGGTAGAGCGATTGACCTCTAATTGGAAAATTCCATGTCTATTCCGTACCCTACCCTATGTGTCGAAGTGCCCCGTTCGGCAGCAAAGCCGCTTTCAGTGTGTGAATCTGTGCGCATGGGTGAATGGAACTGAAATTGTAAAGCACTTTGGACCTTCAAGAAAGGTAGAAAAGTGCTATATAACTCTACGCCATTTACAAGAGCCCATGCGAGGCGTTAACCCCTACGGGTGCTGTGGGTTCTTGGGTTGTCTAGGTCCGTGGAGGTCATAGAGATGTTCAATGTTGTTTGTACGGTAAGTGTATCGTGAAATATTTGTAAGATTATTTAAGTATGCGCTTTTGACGTATGGAGATGCTTACAGTGCCCTTGAACTACTCTCTAGTAGTTAGTAAGACTTTGATATTTTATGCAGACCACCCTGTTTGCCCATTTTTTGGCCGCATCCACCTGTAAGGGCAGTGGTAGCTAAGGCTAAAGCTGTTTTTTCTTCTATTACTATGCAAATTTCTGCACCAAAGTGAAAAAAAAGTATTCTTATATTAATATAAGTGGGATGTTCATACTGATCACTTTAATATCTACTAGTTGAACTGTTAAGATAGAAGAATTCTGCCTTTTTACCTGTTTGTCAGCTTTTTTGTAACTTTGGCAAACCATGTCTGCAGAATGAATGGATGACCGTTTCAATAAGCTTGTAAGATAAAAAAAAAATGCAGCAGTGCAGACGGATAGAAGAATGGGGATTTTGCTGTGTCCATTTTTTTCATGACAAAAACAGGAAATGACAAGAATGACAAGGAAAATAAGTGGAGCTGCTGATGCCTGGTGGATATGCTGCCTCGCCGTATATTTAGGCAATCACAATACAAGACTTTCTGATTGAGATGACCCGTGACGCTTTTTACTAACAATAAATAAAACAAATAACTTGGCAAATATATTTGTTCAGGCAACAGTGTATTACTGGCTCAAACAAAAAAAAAAAAACTCAGATAGATCTGCAGTTGATCCACTTTGTGCAGGGATTAGTTTCGGCTAAAAGTTAGCTAAATGTGCTAAATGCTAGCAAGCAAAGTTTAACGTGAAATTTATCCATGCCATACTATTTGCGCTGCTCAAAAGAATAAAGGGAACACTACAAAAACACATCCTATACCTGAACGAACAAAATCCTTTTTTTAAATGCTTGATTCTTTACATAGTTGCATGTGCTGACAACACAACCACACATGAATTATTCATGGAAAATATATTTATTATTCAACTTCGATGCAGTGTCTTTGAAACAAGTCAGTCAAAAAAGGTTTTGAAAAGAACGCAACCCACACGTCGCTACCAATCAGAGTCCCTAATTGGTCAAAGTTCAATTGGTTTAACTTTTGATGTGTGCTCAAATGGATTCGTGTTTTGTATGTCCAAAAATGTAGAATCTTGTGTAGCGATGCATGAACACGAGAGTATTGAACGCAGAAGTCTGAAATGTGCATATATGTGCTTTCACATGTCCTTTTCATTTGTAGTGGTTGCTTTCCGAGCCCAGTGTTAACGTAGCATTACATTTACCATTTATCAAAGGGGTAACAAGCACCTATCATAGTAAGAGACCGACACTTTGAAGGCTGAACAATTTAAATGACTTGCTTTGCCATTAAAAGCTGAAGGATTCTACTTTTTCCATGTTAGCGTGCTGTCAGCAGCACAGAATGCTCTGCAGCCTGTCCTGTGCACAGGCCACCAGTAGCTTTGGGAAGGATAAAGGCTTTCTGACAGCTGACCTTTACATCCAGGTTTGATCCACCTTTTAAAACTGAAATGTGACCTATAGGCGACTCCGACTTCTTTTGCAGACCTACAGAAATAATTAATTACATCACAACAGGAACCAAGAACTAATGGACACAAGATACCAGGCGTGCGGAAAAATGATCTTTTGGGTTGTTCTACCACTTTCATACGGTTTGACTTTTTTGTAACGCTTGCACAGTTGGAACGGTCTGACTTACAGGTGCAGTTCTTTGAGAAAGCAGTAGTGCCTCCATGCAGTTGCAGTTCACCAAGTGACCTCTAGGGGGTTGGTCTGTCTGAGTCCAGCTGGGTTTGCTTTCTAGCCATGAGCTGGAGACGTTTGGAACTTAACCAACCAATTGATCCATTGGTGTTCTGGCCAACTAAAAACACATTTCCTTTCAGTGTCTTACTATAAAAAAATATTTAACACCAGAGCTGAAGCAATTGTTTCTATACGATTATTAGCTACCTTACACTGACTGTACCTAAGAACTGGACTGAGTAACCTCCCCTCTGGCGTTCTAAACAGGAAGTACCCACTGGCTCCAAGAAGCCAAAATCCTGTTGACTTCCATAGAGAAATAAACAGCTATTACTAAGTCATTATATTTGTAAGAGTTACCGTTCTTGCTCAGATACCTTTTTTTAACATGTTCATTATATTTTTTTCCTGCAGTGGAAGTTATTCAAGCAATAAACTGGCCAATCAGATACCTCCTTAAAAGTATGTGGTCTCACGTCGAATAGGATTTCAAGTGGTATGAGTGGGATTCCAACAATCTCACTCCTGAATGGTTTCCATAGAAACGCTGACCCAAAAAAATGATTTCATTTGGTTGGAGCCAAAAGTAAACCATTTTCTATGGGTGAGGTCACACTCACTCAATCTAGTTCTTATACACAGTCAATGCTACCTCATTAGCATTAAGTTAAAAACAATAGAGCAAATGCTGTCATAGCCTACTTTACAGAAACCACTATCTATGACCTAATTAAAAAGATATAATTATTTTTCTACAAAATAAAATAATGCACTATTGTTAATTTTGATTTAATTGATTTATATCATTAAATGATGGCTTAACCTTAACGACAATATTGTATATTATATTTTATCAGCATCAAAGGTGCAAAAATGTCTTAAGACTTTGAGTTTTACTTTAACCTTTTATTGGTTTAATTTCACAACACCAAAGAAGGTTGGTTCACAAACCTCTCCTTGACCTGCTCTGGGATACTTTAGCACCACTTGATGGTAGTCAAACAAAAGCATTAAAAGCGCAAGATAGTACTGTGTCAGCATTTGGGAATTTAAGCCTTGGAGACACAGTTAACATGGCTTTTGTTCTTTACTCAACCCTCCTGTCCACTGATCCATTAAAGTTTCTAATGGCAACTCAACTGCTTTAGCTGTGGCTCTGAAAAGAAAAAAAAAATTCTCTGAGAATTCAATAATGCCTAATCTGCATCTAAGACAATGTTTTACTTTAAATATTACTATTAAATAGTTTAAAAAGTAAGCAAAATCAAGTTTCTTTCAAAAAAAGAAAAAGCTGTAGAGCAAAAATGTGACAGTTTTTAGATCGTTGTTGAATTTTTTTTTTCTTTTTTAGGCTTCCGGTTTAATGTTTTCGGGTGTAATCAGACTAAGGAATCTCAGAGCGAACCAAACCTCAGTCCAATTGGAAACGAACCGAGACCTCCTCGAAAGATGGCTACAAGAGCGATTCCTGGTCCCGGACCAGAGCTCGCTTGCGTATATTCAGACTGAACATTTGTTCCGGATTATCGGGGGAAACGAACTCTGGCTCACTTTAAGTGGACCAAATGTGTCCAGTCTGAATACACCCTTAGGCTCGAATTCTTCAATCTTGCAAAAATGTCCATATTAGAACTCCTCAAACATTTAATTAAGAGTTTGACATTTTTGTTTGACATTTCTAGAACTTTTGGATTTCCTTTTGAAGAAACCAAAGGCTAGCATTCGTTGTGTGTTAGCTGTACTGCTCGAAAGATCGAAGGAACACCTAAACAACTCAATGTTAATCAAGCTGTCCAATTAGGAGGCAACACTGACTGTCAATCATTTTCAGATGTTTTTGTGCAAGTGGAATAGACAACGGGTTGACAAGACACCATGAATAAAGGATTGGTTCTGCAAGAGGTGGTCACAGACAACTTCTCCGTCCTTATGTTTTCTGGCTGATGCTTTGGTGTCTCTTGGCTGTAGGAGGGCAACAACCCTGCATCAGGACTTCCTCCTCCTTTGTGCTAGGAGAGACAGCTCCGCCCCTGTGTTGAGGACTAATTCTAAATTCGAAAAGGTGTTCTTGGAAAGCAAGAATCATCCCTTCCTTGTGTGAAATCTGCTTTTTTAAATAGGTGGAAGCTGGCTGATCCCATCTCACAACAGTACAGTTAGGAAGAGGTAAAAATAACTGCAACCAAATATAGAACATCCAAACTTCCCCTCAAATTCCTGCCGTGAGTTCTTATCCTGATGCCCTATCCGCTGGTGGGAAAACCGGCTGCATTTGACCACTCTAAGCCCCACCATGAGGTCGTCGTCACATAGCATATCCGTGTAACTGCGCACATCATCTGTCCTCCTCCTCCAAATTTAAATACACCGATGCTCTGACGAGAATGGAAAATAAATGCAGCTGCAGTGAGAAGGTAAAGGAGCCTAGACGTGGCCCCGGCTGCACGCCAGCGCTAAAATAATTAGTCCCTGGTTGATGGGGACTCCTCATGGGACCCCACCGTTTTTAAATGAGTATTGGCAACGGGTGACACCAGCTGGGGGCCTCCTGTAGGGAGCACTCTGCAGAGCTGCACCTACTGAGCATGGCACTTCTTTAAAGTGAGAAGAACCATCGGTCTCAAGCTCATTTCACAGCCTTAAAGAGGAAAAAAATGATCGCTGAGATAACTGGACTTTCTCACGTCAGGCTCTCTATCATCCATTCCGTCTCTACAAAGCATCAATCCAAATGTGAAGTGTGAGTGGAACAAGCAGACACCCCAGAAGTACCAGGCTTTATTTAAAAACGCAAGATCCAAACAAAGGATGCTCAGTAAGCCGCAAACTGAAGTGAAACTTCAAACTTATCAGCAAACATCTTTAAAATGATCAATCTGCTATAAAATTGAAAGAATAGGGAGAACATCAAATGTACGTTTTGTAAAATTTCAAATAAATATAATGTATTTTTAGACACATACATGTACACTGTCTAATAGGAACACGCACATCATCTGATGATGACGAGGATGAAAACTTACTCAATCCTGCCTCTTTGTGGTCAAAAGTGAACACAATCAAGTTGAAGTTAAACTTAAATTTTAAATAAATAGCTGTTACATCATATTTTCCTAACAGGTAATGTGCTTGTATGGAATTATTTGTGATAAAAATGAATAAAATGTTTGATTTTTAAAGCCCCACTCTGATGAAAATAGTGTTTTTTAACATATTTTTGTGGCAAAAGATAAATATTTTTGGCTCAAAACTGTACATCTGGATAGCTCCAATATTGCTCGCCATTTTTGTAAAATTGGTTGGGGGTGTGAGGGTCTGTAAGCTAGCAGGAGAGCATGTAAACAGAGAGCTCTCAGCAACATGGAGAAGAAGGGGGGCAGGGTTGCTCCACACCAACAGTGCCGTCCACAACTCAGGGACAAATGTCTGATTACTGCCGCTCTGCAGAAACTATGTCCTAAAAGTTTTGTCAATCTTGGCTATAAACAGCATCGGAGTGGGTCTTTAAACACATTAGAACTGTGGTGGGTGTAGTTTTTTCCCTGTAAATCTCTCGGAAATAGCAAAAATAAAAATCAGCTAATAGCTAAAGTGCTCATGTGATAGTCAGTTTTTAAGCGTATCCTGGATTCAGACGGATGCTAGTTTCTCAAAAGTGCGCCACTTGCTTTAACCGTCTTCTTCACATGGTGGTAGTTGGGCAGAATCTTCATGAGGAAGTCCAGCTGGAGAGTCTGAGGCTGGAGGGTTAAAAAAAAATAAATCCCCATACTCAGGGTTTTTTCACGCATTTTACAAACACAAAATTAACAATAATAATAATAACCTGACCTGTGGCTTTTCATTCTGGCTGCGCCGCATGGAGTTTGAACCATAGACGACGGTGTTCTCAGGCACAACTTCACACGTGTTGATCTGGCAACATGCGCTGATGATGCAACCGCTGGTCAGGATCACGTTCCGACCAAGATCCGCTGACGTTAAAAGATACTTTAATTTAGAGTCTATTCTTAACTAAATTGACTAGTGACGTGTGGTGAGGTTTGTGCCAGGTCAGATTTGCAAACAAATGAACCCAATATTTTTACTAATTAAAAATAATTTTATGTGTGCACATATATATATATGAATATGCATCTTCTTTTACATTTGAAATGTTTATTTTTCCAGTCAAGTCACGACCAATTCATAGCACAGAATATTTGACACATATTTACTTTATTACTTATTTATTTGATTACTCTCCATCTCATGATGGAAGGTGAGGCAGTGCCTCACCTGACGTGCACACGCCATTAATGCGGCTGTTTTGCTTCATACTCACCTTTAGATTCGATGACGTTGTTGTCCCCAATTTTCAAAGCTTGAGAAACTAAAGCACAGTTAAGACAACTGACATTTCTGCTGTGATATACAGACAAACGGGAGTACAGCTGCCAGCAACGTATGGCCTGTAGGCGTTACTGGGTTACTTAATGCCCCTCAGTCATTGACTTAAATCAGGTATAAAAGCAATCAGTATATGTAGATTATTTTCATAAAAGTAACATATATATATATATATATATGTGTGTGTGTGTGTGTGTGTGTGTGTTGAGCTCTAAAAGAGATTTAGTCAATATTTATCTTTTTTCTGTCTTCTCATTGTTTTTTTGAGGGGGCTTTTCACCATGTCTAAAATTCATGACTGGGTGCGTGCAACTTTTGGTGAGTTGGAGAATGTGGCGGGGATGAAATTTCCCCTCAAAGGTGCAGAAATTGCTAAAACAATCTGGTCCTTACAATCCAGGACTGTCAAACTAAATGAAAAACTGTCAGGATACCGCATCCCACTTCAAACACATTGTTGGTTCCGATGGTCATGGTCTTGGGCTCGCCGCCGTCCACGTCTGGCAGGATGTTCTCCGGATAACTACACACAGCAACACACAGGCGTGACAGAATGCAGCGCCTGCATGCATGCATGCATGCATGCATGCGTGCGTAGATGAAAAGGCTCTCAAAGAGCAGCACTGACCTGTTTATGATGAGCGTCTGCTCCTCAATCAGGTTACCCTCTCCGATGATTATGGGCCCCGCCTCTGCTATGATCCGGGCCTTGGGGTGGACAACTGTTCTGGCACCTGCAAGAGCAAATAAAACAAAGACAAAACAAAAACAATTCGAAATACTGATTGGGATGGAAGGTAATGAAAGTCAAAAATGTGGTTAAAAAGCCTCACCGATGGTCACATCTCCTCTGATTTCACTCTCCACACAAACAACAGCTCCAGCTGCTATTTTAGCACTGCAGCACAAAAAAGGCACTTTAATCAGAGCTGTAACAAAAAATGATGACTTAAAACGTATGGTTCAGTTACAAATGCATTTTTGGGATGACTATTTAAAAAAAGGTGTTTCTTTAGGAGCCGTTTTATTTAAAAACCATTAAAAAAGGCAATAAATAGTCATATATTTACCTTTTCTGTGCCATGATTTGCTTGGCGTCCGACATCTTTGCAGCGGTTAATTGTTTGGCTCAGTGTTTGATTATTAGTCCTGGCCAGCTGGATCTCCGGGCTTGACTTCGTTTGACTGATGATCCGAGGGCTCCCCCTACCGACAGGATACAGACACTGCAATCAAAGACCCACGTGATCCAATTTATTCTTTGTTTTTCTGTAACGTTGATTATTAAATTAAGAGAAAAAAATAAAAGAAAAAAAATACTATGAAAACAATTTAAAATGATCACAATCTTGATTTAGGTCATAATTAATATATTTTTTTGTTAAAATGAGTTGGTTTTGAGCAACACCTTTAGTTTTATTTTTTTATTCATTTTGGCAAAAAGATAAATTTTAGCCACATCTTATAAATCTAAGCACATTTCCGATTACTGTCTTTGAAAAAAAAAATATTCCAAATTAAAAACTTTTACAGAAGATCTGAAATCATTCATGATTGTTTGGTTTTTAATCAATCTGCACATTTTTTACATTTATATGTTTTGTTTAAAAGTTTTTTTCTGCAATTAGAGTTTGAAGTTTTCAACAAAATCTATTTGTATAAATAAAAGTAAGCCCTAAAGATGCTTTTGAAATCTTTTTTTTTTTCATTCTGTAATGAACAGATACTCTTTTATCTGTCTGATATGACTATGGTTATTATAAGAGTTTATTAACACATTTTTACACATACAATTTTATTTTTCATGAACATCATGATTAGAATAGGTATCTGTAAGGTTACCCGTAGAAAACAGAAATGGCAGGAAATGGAAACCATCATGAACTTTAAAAATTAAAGCATTTTAGCTGGTTTTCTTTAAGAAATATTTTTTTTGTAAGAGTATTTTCTTTAAAGCTGTCAAACTCAAAGCAATTCATCCATAAGTAATTTGTCTTTTTATATATGTAATTAATGGTTTTTACATAGGTACATATTTTTATATGGAATATTTTTTTATATGTTAAAAAAATATACTTTAAAAATTGAAACATTGTCATTTGAATATTAAATTCTCCACTAATTTTATAGTAAGTGGTTGAGAAAATACACTGAAATAAAGAATAACTGTTTCATGAAAAGAAAAAAAAACAGAACAAAAATTTTAGAACTAAATCAATATTGTTTTCAAGTATAATGCATTTTAGATTTGATCAGTACGGGTACATTTACTGTATGGCAGACATTTGTAAAATTAAAAATAAAAGAAACCCAATAAAAACAACACAATAAACGGAGGCCGTTAAAAATGCAAATGAAACACAGAATTCTTTCATTTTTTTTTTTCACAATGTGGAATCAATATTGAACAATAAACCTACAACTTTAACAACGGCTAAAAATAAACAAAGAAATGCATGGCTAAGAAAACACAACTCTGATTGCATACACATGAATAATATGTTCTTTTAGAATTATTGTCTCTCATTTGGATTATTTATAGTTGTTTTTCCTTTGTTGGTCCGGTTCCTTTGCAGGTTTTGGGTTATTATAACTGAAATAACATGTACTACAGAAAAAAAAAAAAAAGAAAATAAATTAGTATTAGTAAGAACTTGTAAAAAAAAAATGGTATCAGAGCAAGAGAAGTTATTCTGACAAAATAACTGCTGCTTATCTCTCAGAAATGAAATCATGAATTAAAGACCTAAAATTCTAAACATTTTCTCTTTAATCAGAGAGCCACAATGGAGGCGTAAAAGAGCCATATGCGGCTCTTTTAGTCAATGTGTCTCTTTCCGTAAAAAAAAGCAACCAATCAAACAAAAAGCGCAGTGAAATGCTTTTATTGTGAAACGCCACACAGGAAATACCGGGTGTTATGGCGGCAAACTTGGTCGCAGTTGAGTTTTTTTTTCTTTTTGTTTTTTGTAGTGGAGCACCGTCCGTGAGAGGAGCAAGACGTGACCGACTGAAACAAAGCGGCGCTGCTCTCACTTCATCTCAAACGATGTTTACGTCAACCCCCCCCTGGAAGCCTCCGGAGGAGGAAGTTTTAAAGATGTCGGAATGAGAGGAAGGAGGGGGAAGTGCCGCTTTTTCTCGAGACAGGGACAATTTGGCGCCTTTTTTTATTTTTTTATTTTTTATTATTTTCTTTAATTATTTGTTTGTGATAACTTTTCTGGAAATATGTAACTGTGCAGACGCAAAATGGAGCAGTCAGCTACCCTTGACATAGAAACACTTAAGGTAAGATTAAAAACATTAAAAAGAGACATATTTGGAATTTTACTACCAAATTGTGGCATAAATAGTTTGTTTTTATTAATAATTATTTTTTGTGATGCCTGAAAGAACAAAAATGGTAATATTCAGTATATTTTTCTAACATTTTGCTTTAAAAATGCTTTTATTTAATAGTCCAACCTCTGTATTTATCAGGTCTTTGCAACAGGTGCATCCTCTTGAATAAAAAATGGTTTTGAAGACGAACAAACACATTTACAGAAGACCTGCTTGAAGTTCTTCCCTTCCAGATTGATTTCTGTGGAAGAATCGCACTAATGTGACAACCTGTGAATCTACCGATTGCATTCTCTCATGGTGAGGATGGTAAGAACTTCAGGGTATAAGCTCAAACAGGCTCTGGTGTTCAGTCTAAACTGAAGAGAAAACGTACAATGGAGCTATTTATCTGTAGTCCAGAAACTGCTGACCCAGTGCATCCGGTCCAGAAATCAGCCCAAAGTTAATCGGAGCTTCAGTCTACAAGTTTCCACCATTGATGAATTGATGATCATTATGAGTGATGTGTTCTGCAGAACGGTCCAGATGCTGGGCTGGATGAGTCGGAGCTCTCTTTCTTATCTAATTAAATCAGAGTCTTTGTCGGCAGGCTCTGTGGCGGCGCCCGTGTTGGCCTCGTTGTCTCCGGTCCTGTGCGTTTGAATGCAGTTGATGCCTATAGGGGAGCTGTCCAAAAATATCTGGGGTTACACACAGAGACCTCATTTACTCTAGAGAAGATGGTGTTTACTCTCATTAGCAATTCAACAACTTTGTAAGGGGGGGGGGTAGAAATCAGAATTAGATTTTTTTGGCCTTTAATAAGATAAAGAAGTATTGCTGATTTGAATCTGTCGTGTTGACTCACGACGGCCACTTGCTGTCCTTTAACTTCTCTGCCTCACGTTTTGCTGCAGCTGTTGCCGTTGTTTAGAAATCTATTCATACTTCCTTCCCTTCATCCATCCATCCGTCTATCCTTCCTTCTTTCTTTCAGTTTTTCTATCCATCAATCCATCCACTAATCGACCCATTCTTCCATCCATCCTTCCTTTCATCATTCCATCTATTAATTCGTCCATCAATTTCCTCTTTTATTATCTCCATCCATCCATCCATCCATCCATCCAACCTTCCATTCATCCTTTCCTCCCTCCATCTGTCCATCCTCCGTTCATTCATCCATCCTAAGCTCAACAATTGGAATTCCAATTCTATCAAGTTTTCAATCGAACAAAAAAAGTGGGTGTACACTGTACAGCTCAGGTATAGCTCAAGTCAGTCAGTGTGCATGTTCTCCCCGTGCATGCGTGGGTTTTCTCCGGGGACTCCGGCTTCCTCCCACCGTCCAAAAACATGCTTCATAGGTTAATTGGTTACTCTAAATTGTCCCTAGGTGTGAATGTGAGTGTGCATGGGTGTGTGATTGTGGCCCCTGCGACAGACTGGCGACCAGTCCAGGGGTGTACCCTGCCTTCGCCCATGAGTAGCCGGGTTAGTCTCCGGCAACCCCGTGACCCCGAAAGGGATAAAGCGGATTGGAAAATGAATGAATGAATGAATGAGTTGTGGGGTAGGACCTCAAGAGTTCAAGCAACCACCAATTACCATCCTCAAGCATTCATAACTTCTCATTTTCTTTCATGAGTAGCTCCTCAGCAGTGTTTTTGCAACCCCTGCAGAAAGTGGCCGGCTGATCAAAGCAGCGTGAAAAACACAACCCTTTATGCTAATTGGCGAAGATGAGGCGAACGGGCCAAGCAAAGGCTAAGATTTGTCTGGATTCAGCTCTGTTTCAGTTGAATTTAAAAAACTAACTCCCATGGAGGTGATTACTAGGGCGAATAAAAAAAAAACATGGTGCAAATCTAAGACACAAAAAAATTATGTTTGGTCACATCTATAGAGAGGTTTTTATTGATTTCCCCTCAGAGATGCGAGCTGCTGTGTAGGTGTTGAGCTTCTAAAAATAGGACTGTGGATGGTACCGCACTTGAATAGATCTCCGATTCATCTGCTCATGGTAATTTGCCAACACTTTTCTTGAGTGCGGCAAAACATTTTTAGACAGGAAAGCTTTTACTGGTTGCTTAAACAAGCTGTTTCTGAAGCAAATTGCAGATTTGAGAGGATGATTTCCAGCCTGACACTCATTCTAATTTGAGGAACGTCTCCCCAAGCATGAGTAATTTTGTTTTCCGGGCCTTGTGTTTTTGTTTTTTTTGTTGATTTGTACGGCAACACTTTAATAACAGAACCGTGTGGTACCTGTTTCTTTTATTAATGTCTACTTTTCGACCCCTGGGGACTGACGTTCCAACTTTAAAGCATGAATGTCATTCTCTAATTGAAAAAAATATTATAAAGTCAAATCAAAATCAAAACACTCTGATCGTAGACATAATTTTTATAGCTTTTCTAGAAAAACACGCATAAACATTTTTTTGTCATTAAAAAACGGTGCCAATATTTTAGAAGAAAAACAATAATTAAATAGTCAGGACACAATAAATTGTTTTGGGAGCTTATTTACATTCAAACACCAATTTCTACGAAAAACGAGTATGTAACCTTAGTCGTGGACTCAACAGTGAATCTTGTGGTTAATTTGTTGTGAAAAATGTCTTTATATTTTAACTATTTCAGTGGGTTGAACCAGGGCAAGTTAGTGTTGCTTTAAAAAAAAGTGCTGAATTGCTTAGAAACTGTTGTTTAGGGGTGTGAATTGGCAAAAATCTGGCAATACGATACGGATTGCGATACATCCCAAGGCTGCACCAGAACAATTTTTCCTTTTTTTTAAGAGCTTAACTTCAAAAAAATTCTACCTGAACAATAATACATCTTTCATTGTCATAAAATAGGAAAATTTTATTTAATGCCTACACTGTTAAGCACTGGAACTGTATCTTATATACAAGTTGCTTTTCCCCAGGCCATTCATGGTTCTTTTCTTTGGTATATTAAGAAATATTTGTTCCTAAAGGGAATAGTCAACATTGTCTGATTTCCACAACAAAATAATTAAAACGTAGAATGAATGTGCCTTAACCAACAAGGTTCTAAAATTATGATCGAGGAAATAAATAAATAATAAATAACCCCAACCCTAGCCACTGCGCAGCTGCACTGCTTCACTTGTTTGTTCTCTGAAACCGGTGCAAAACAACGAAATCCGCATTTTTATATGATACTGGTAGCAACATAGCACAGAGTTTTGTTTTGTTACCCATCCCAAGTAAAAAACTAAGCAGTACATGTCTCATAACAACAAAAACCGCAAGGCAGACTGAACATTTAACACAAGCCGGTGTTGTTCTCGTGTGATGTAGAGCTGCTCAAAGAGGCTCAGTGTGCAGTGCTGCCACCTAGCCGTAGGGGGTTTAGGTGGAAAACGAAAGTAAGACGCTGAAGGACACTTAGAAATTATGAGTTGAAAATCATCTTTATCAGCATTTTAATCGATACAAGGATTGCCAAATGACATATCGCGATATATCGCCAAATCGATTTTTTTCCAACAACCCTAATGTTGTTGTTCTTTTAGAGCAGGGATACCTGTCCCTACCCATCTACCACCCTGCCTGTGTTCCATCTTTCTCTGAGCTTTTTTTTTTGCAGTTTTTGAAAAAAAATTATGGCTTTTACGTATGCCTTATTGTCCGGAAAATAAGGTACCTGGATCGTGTTTGATCCATTCAATCATAATGTAGAAATGCTTGAATAAGAAGCAGCAAGAAGGGAAGGTAGGGCTGGAAAACAGGCAGGGTGGTAGACCTCAAAAACCAGGATGGGGTAGTCCTGCTGTAGATCAAACAAAAGCCGTGTTGATTCTGATTACTGTGTCTCTGGACAAATATTTGTCTAAAATTTTTATGAAAACTAGCCCATGTGGTCAATAAAACATAACACAATTGTTTGCCTTTTTAATGTATTTTCAATAGTGTAGACTGTCATTTCTGGTATGATTATATTTATATCATAGAAGTAGACCTGTGACTGACCAGCAAGTTGTCCAAGATGTACCCTGTCTTTTCCTGACAGTTGCTGGGATAGGCTCCAACAACCCTGTGAGTCATGAAGGGGTTGAGTTAAGATAGATGGATGGATGGATGGATGGATGGATGGATATTGGCCACTTGTTTATTGTGGGAGTTAGAGTCTAAAAATAACCCACGATTATTATAGATGTTTAAGACTTAAAGCTCCTCACTACACATTATCCACTACACATTAACATTTACAAACTTTTCTCTTTTGTTTTAAACTCTCAAAGTTTAAAGTTTACTAGAAAAAATAGTCCAGTATAATAGAATGAAAACAAAGATCTTCACACAATTAAAAAAATATGTAAATTTGGCAAACTGAATACACCCTGTACAGAAGACACAGCTGAGAACAGTAGTGTACAGCCAATCAGGATACAAGACTGTTAAAAAATATGATGCAAATTTCCCCCCAAAAAATCTGCAAGACCACAAAAGGTGCATCACATTCTAGTGGGGGAACATTGAACAATGTATGGATCATCTCTAATATGAACCATAAGAGTCTGAAAAATGAAAAAAGTTTTTGACAAAATTATTACCAAATATCTATCAAAATGTAAATGGATGCTGTTTGCCTAGTCCCTTGGAAATCAAATCGCTTCTGATGGTTTAACTTTTTTAACACCGAAAATGTTGCCGGCAAAACCTAAATAACACACGTTCTTTGACTATTTACACAGTCAATGTGAATTTGCTGACTGTAATGTGGACAAAAGTAGCTTCTCATATCGCCCTTGCACCGATATGCAACACATTGCTAAGGGTTGTATAATGGTGCAAAGCTGCTTCTCTATCATTCAGAAAAAGCTGATTGTGTTGACAATTGAAAAGTTGAAATAATGTCAACACTGGAGCTGAAGCTCTGGTGTTAAAGGGTTAAAAACATGTTTTTACAGATCTGATACTGAACCGCTGGGGCCACATAAAAGTCTGTCTTGAAGCAAACATGGCAATTGTTGCCATGTTTGCATAAAAAAACCATGGCAACATTGCTGATAAGTGCATTGCTGATAAGTGCTGATAATCCTAACCCTAAGCCATTGGAGTGTTTGCACTTCGGAAAAAAAAAGTTACAAGTTAAAGCTCAATAAGGTGGAAGTGCTTCACAAGGGTATTGAGGTAAAAGAAATATCCAGGAGTTTGCTGGTGTTGGGAACAGTGGGTTGCCATAGAAATCCCAAGTGCTGAAGTTTCCCTTAGCAACAGTGGATTGAAAATAGACTGAATTTGACCAACAGGGCCACAAGCAAAAAATGACTTTTTCATAAACTTGTAACTTACAAGAGCTTCTCATAGTCCAGCTTAGTGCAAATACAGTGTTTAGAAAGCCGTTTTTCTTTGAATTCCGTGTTAGATTGTGGCTTAGTGCAGTGTAAAGTTGTGTTTGTGAAAAACAACTGGAGTGCTCCCATCCACCTTTGTCTCGCTGCTGATGCTGCTGTCCCTCAGCATGAACAAATTGGAATCACTGACATTTGTGGACCAGTGATGTGGATCATTTGTATTTGCTGCCAAGCCCTGTCATCTGTTGGTAAGACATCTGCCACCAGCGCCAACTGCGTTCAAAAGGAGCCGATCTCATTCACGGCCGGAATTTGATAAATACCTTGATTAATATCCCATCAAAGTGGCTTTTCGGATGAGGAAACGTCATAAAAAACACATTATTGAAATAATTTATTTAATTTTGCCGACTTTTCCCCCTGCAAGGTTGCTTTTCACAGTTTGATTTGCTCTCTTTTGCAGAAAGATCCAGAGCTTCAAACAAACGATTTTTTTTCATTATTCATTAATGCACGGGCGAGTGTGGGGGTGAGCACTGTTGCCTCACAGCAAAAAGGATTCTTGTTTGAATCCCGGTTGGAGCCTGTCTGTGCGGATTTTGCACCTCATTTCTACACCTGATACGAGCCTCCCCATCCATACAGTCCTACACCATACATGTTGGGTTGGCTGGAGGGTCTAAATTGAGCTTGGCAGAGAGTGTGAGCATGGAAGGTTGTTTGTCTTCTTTGTCAGGATTTCCCAGAGATGAACTGTCAACCTGTCCAGGATGTATTCCCCTCAGACTTCGCTTTGCTCCAGACCCAAGAAAGACCCCTAATGGGGGAAAATGATTACATTCCTGTTTTTTTGTCCTCCTGGTTGTTCGTGGCTTCCTTCCATGCGATAATCCCAGTATTCCAAACTGATGAATGATTTATCTGACTGATACCCAAAGTGCAAGTGTTCCCATTAATTCATGGACAGCTTTGAAGGTTTATTTTTTGCCTTTTTTCTGGCGCCTGACTTGCACCGCTCCACATCACACTCACTGATGCACTGCAGCACGTTTTTTTTTTTTTTTCTCCCAAATCGGCCTCTGTGTCTTTGGTTTTGTAATGACTAAAATTCATCACCTGCTCACCCTGGCAAGACATATTGATTTGTTGCAACAACACAACCCTTTCACAGGCTGTTCTTCTGTATGAGGACTCCTAAAACAGATGTCATGTGTTAACTCAGTCATTCATTCATTCATTTTCCAATCCGCTTTATCCCTTTCGGGGTCACGGGGTTGCCGGAGCCTAACCCGGCTACTCATGGGCGAAGGCAGGGTACACCCCTGGACTGGTCGCCAGTCTGTCGCAGGGGCCATGTGTTAACTCCTCTGACTTTATTGCTAAAATAAGCCTTTAAGAGTTAGGTTTTCATAAATAGTTTGTAATGCCACCATTGTACTGTGTTCTGAAGCAATTCTTCATAGTTTGGGGAAGTCTTAAAAGCGATTGGCTGGTCTTTTTTCCCTCTATTCCAGTAAATGTACGCCTGTCAGAAAAATGTAATTTTGGGTGTTTTTGGGAAAAAAAAAAAAAAAAAAAAAAAGGCAGATGTGGTCTTAATTCTGATATGTTTATGAATTTTATGTAAGTTGCTCCTAAAGCCAATTCTGATTGCCACAATTAAATAATGACAACTCATATGAATGTATGAAAAACTTAATGCAAATTAGCCGCACGATTTTTAACTTCAGTTTCAAGTCCTCCGAGCAGCTGAGAGGAGCTCTCATGGCTCAGCCAGCATTGCACGTTTTGATTGGGCGTTTCACACTGTCAGCCCACGGTCATGATCTGCTGGAGAACAGAAACGGCTCGCCCTCACCTGGACGACTACACTTGGGGGGGCGAAAAAACCTTCTGAGATTTGGAGGTCGTAACAACGGCGGGCATAATAACTCGCTCGCTGAGCTAGAACATTTCTCTGGCACTAAACCAATGTTTTGTCTTGACATTCTGTGTGAAGTTTGATCCTGCTTTGAATCGTGTTCAATGGGAAAAGGCATCTGTTTATTTCTTTTGATAGGGTTTTATTTGTATGTATGTAGTGGACGTAATCTATACCAGGGGTGCCCTAATCCAAGCCTTGAGGGCCAGTGGCCTACATGTTTGCCGACCAACCTGCCATTAAAGCCCCTTATTGGCTAAGCACACATGATCCAGGTAATCAACAGCAGATAAGACAGGACTTCTGGAAAACCTGCTGGAGGCCGGCCCTCGAGGCCTGGATTTGGGCACCCCTGATCTATACCAATACTGAAGCTTTAGCTCCAGTCTTGGCCATCTTTGAACTCTTTGACCGTCTACGCGATTAATGTTTTTCAAACCATTCTGATGCAGAGAAAAGTAGGTTTGCGCAACACTTTACAATTGTGAAGTTTGGCAACACTTTACCGCACTAACATTTAGCCAATTTTGCAATAAAAGCTCAGTACAAAGCTGAGTGCAAGCTGTTTTTCTCAGCTTCAGAATCTGTTAAAAGTACGTTGATTGTGCAAACGGTTGAAGAGTTGCGGTAGTTCATAGAACGTGTATTATTATCCCCAGCGACAGCTCCGCCATTAAAGAGTTAAGTTCTGGGACAGCCAAATGTCATCAACTTAATGTCCTTGAAAAACAAACCCATTAAAAGTTAATAGATCCATAACTTTCTTCTTGAAGAGCATCGATTCAATCACAAAGGGGAACGACCTTGTTTGCCTGACCAAAGTTTTAATTAATCACTTTGATTAACTCATTTGTATTCAAATTCTGATTTATGTTTTTCTTTGACCTGTAGAAGTGTTGCTTTCTGGGACTGCTCGTTCCCAAAACTTGCATGTAATCATTTTGTTTTTTGTCGTCAAGAAATGAAATTACAACCCTTTCGTCTTTCATGACTAGAGTTTGATTGATTACTTTGCCACTTTGATTGCTGAATTGCAGTTTCCAGCGTGTTGCAATAAGAAAGCTCAGTTAAAAACTGTTTAGTGTTTAAACATTGTTATTTTGAAGTGTCCCGAGGCCTAAAATATCCCTATTTTGTTAAACTTTTTCAGCATCACGGCTGTCGATCATGCCACACTTTCGCCTGCTGTTCTTTGTGTTGTGGCACTCTTTTCAAAGGATACCTGCCCCTCTGTGCAGGGTGTCTTAGCGCTGCTTGCAAGGTTATAACCCCTTACAAGATGTGATTGCATCCTTGACGGCAAGCTAACGTAAAGGCTGCTCTGCGTGCTTGTTTTCCAGATTACCCAGGATCAGTACATTCTTGGGTCACACTCCTTACACCTCCAGCGACCAGCTTGCGATGTGGTGTATCCAGTGGGGCTGTACGGCTGGAGGAAAAGATGCCTCTACTTCTTGCTGCTGCTTCTGCTGGTCACCATGATAGTTAACTTGGCTCTCACTGTCTGGATCCTAAAGGTCATGAATTTTTCTGTGGTGAGTTTAGCGAGTCGTCAAGCGTACATCAGAGGTTGCTGAGTTCAGAGGAGTGTTTGTTTTTCCAAAAAGGTTTTCCAAAGAGAGAGAAGATAGTTTCAAATAGCAGTAAATCTCAGATCTTTAATTTTTCTTTTATGACAAAAAGAAAAAATATTCACAATATATATATATAAATATGAAGGCTATTACAAAAATGTTCAGCCTTCCGGGTAAGAATAAAATAAGTGTAGAAAAAACTCTTGCTTTTAAAGGAAAGTCAACATTGCATAAGCTGAGTCAATATTAGACTTTTCATGCCCCCCCCAAGGAAAATCAATAGATTTACTAGACTTCACTTCACAAGCCAAGAACTCAACTTAAAAAGTAAATATTGATAGAAAAAAAGTGAAACCTCTTCCCGTTGTAATAATTTTAAACAATTAAGGTGAATTCACACCACGCAAATTCATGCCATGGCTCGCCCCTCTCTTGCCACGCCGGGAATTTGCTGCTCGCTGCATGGCCAAAAATGTGTTCTATAAGCTCGCCACCTCGGTCGCGTGGGGTGGGGTTTTTGATCCCTTCATGAAGCGGTGTCAGTATTTAATTTACAATGCATGGAGGACACGGATGATGTTTAAATGGTAAATGGTAAATGACGTTTACTTATATAGCGCTTTTTTTACCTTCAAGGCCCAAAGCGCTTTACAGTCACAGACCCATTCACACACACACATTCATACACTGATGGTGGCTCCGCTGCCAAACACTTGCGCCACCCTTCCATCAGAGGCAATGTGGGGTTCAGTGTCTTGCCCAAGGACACTTCGACACATGGGCGGGCAAGGCGGGAATCGAACCTGCAATCCTTCAGTCACAAGCCGACTGCCCTTTCCACTGCACCACGGCCGCCCCAATATGTTTAGAGATCAGTTTTTTTCTTTTTTGAAGAACTCTACAAAAACAATAAATTAATGAATATATAAACCATCTACCCACAAAACACAAAAAAATAGTAATCAAAAATAGTATCAATCAGTCATCAAATAGCAAACACTCCTTGTTGCGACAGTGCACTTATAAAACGTACAATGCTAGATCTAATCAGGTTCAAACCTCAGTATTGTTGTGTTTTACTATTTTTTAAAAAATAAATTTCTATGAACATCTTTTTAAATCCAACAAGAAATTTTAAACTAAAGGTTTCATAGACTACATTTATTTGTGTTAACTATGTATTACTAAAAAAACTCATGGCTAAAAAAATACATTTCAATGACGTTTTAAATCCAAAGAATTATCCTGATGTTTTTAATAGTTATTTATAGTAATGTGTGGTAGTAATATAGCGGGAAAAAAGCATAAAGGAATTAAACGAACTACAAAAGCGGGGTGCGGGATTCGAACCCGGGGTTCTTTCAAATAACAAAAATGACAAATTATAGGAACTATCCATTTTCGTCACAAGAGCAGCTGGCCTATATATGGGTTTGTTATGTTATAAAGACAGCCACCCATGTAATGCTGTGTTAAAGGCTCACTTTGGTTGTCACGAAAGGATTTGTTCATCGTTTTTAAACAGGAATCATGTGTTTCTGTTGTAACAGCATGTTGGTTGTATGTTTGACCACTTAAAAATACAAACTTTACATTATTTTATGTGTTTTAAGTTGCTCACATGCCAAAACAGTGTGAGTACCCCAGATTTAGAGGTTGTCTCAGTATCGTGAGCTTCAGTCCCTCTGTGTCTGGATGACGGCCGCTTCCGTTGTGTTTCCGTCTCTCTCTGACGTGCCCAAAGTTGAGTCCCTGATTGGTTGGCACAGACGTGGCGACATCCCCAGAATTTAGGTATTTTTTACTCTGGCTCGCCGTGCCCGCCACTTAATTTGTTTTGGAAAAGCAGCCCACCGCTAATTTACTACACTTTACAGTAGTGTACAGATATGTTTACGCAGTGCAAGCCAGCTGGTTCTGACGCAAAGAAAGGCAGCTTTGCATATTGGCGCAAAGCCACTTTTCTCCGCATTAGAATCCATTGGAATTAGGGTAATTGCATAAACAGTAATAGGCTACGACAGTTAGAAGAGCGTGCGTCGTTTTGCTGTCTTCAGTGACAGCTTCAGTCTTAACGGGTTAAACATTTTTAAAGTTCAAACATTCGTCAAAAAGTGAGTCCAGAATTGAATACTAGACAGCTGCTACTTTGATGTGGTAATTGGTACGTGTTGCATACTCTTATAGCACTTAGCTATCTTCTTAGAAGGCTCAAAGCGCTTTACAATCACATTCCTATTCACCTAAAATAAAATAGGTCTTAAAAACAACACAAGCTTTTTGATTTTGGCTAAAAACTTCATAATCATAATTAAAAAAAAAACCCTGGAAATTAAGTTACAAATAGAAAAAAATATAGTTAGAGTGGGACTTTAACAAAAGAGGATGTTATAACATATGTTGGCCACCAGGTGTCCTCATTCTTCATTATTTGTTAGACTGAAGCCTCAAAGCTTCAAATGTTTTTGGACAAAAAACAAAAAGCAACAGCACTCGCTGACACACAAATGTGTTTATCCTAGACCCCAATTGAGCAAAAGAAACTGTGATCTCATGCTACATTTTCAAGGACGATACACAAATTGTGCCATTTTTGTCAACAATCCCTTGACAGCAGCAATTCCCTCTGTGCGGCTAAGCCATCTATTACTATGGCTATCTGTCCTGTCCCTCCCTTAAATCTGTGTCATGACCAAAGATCTTGTCGGCGGGTGTTGGTGTTACTTCAGAAAATACACTACAGCGCTGCAAATCTGTCAGGAATTGAAAGTTGTGTTCCATAAAAACAAGTTCCTGATAATAGATTACTGACAAAACAGTGAACAAATCTGTAGTTTAACACCTCAGTACACAAACATTCGGGACTATTTCAGGATCTTATAAGTTTAAACTCATACGTATTCTGCATCATCCTTCAAGTTGTGTTCTTCAAACTTGAAAAAAATGGATTTAGCTACTCTGTAATATCTAACTGGGACTTAAAGTAAAATAAAAAAATAAACAATTGATAGTTTGGTGATCCAGTAGAAATTAAAAAATCCAGTATTTTTCAAGAAAATGGTCAGTTTGACCTCTTAAATGTAGTTTTATTTCGCAGTTTCAGTTTTTTTTATTCGGAGTTGTGAACATTTTACCCCTATAAATAAAGCTTCAAGGTTTCTTTGTAAGGAACAAGTGGGTTACCGTGACTTTTTTGTTTTTCCTCTACCTTTTCCAACTGTTCAAATTCAGGCTTCACTGCAACATCTGTCTGCTGACATACAAAGATTGTCATTTTGCCCCTCCCTCCATCTGCTCTCCTTTGATTTTTGTTGTTCTTTTTTCTGCTCTCAGTCCCAGTTCTCAGATATGATAGAGCCCTTCACCTTCATGCGTTTCTTTCACCACATCTCTCAGAGTCCATCCAACATTCAGCCTTCAGACTCTACTTTGCTTTATATGTAACCAAAGTCTTGTCTGCTAAAAGTTTACCATATGTGAGGAAAAATAAAGCTTTTTCTCATTAAATTTTCATACTTGCATACATTTCTACTTTCACTTTCAGCTGGTAAAGTCCCCCGCTAAATCGTTCCCAGTGATCTTAGGCAAAATAAAAAAGTTGTGTTATTTTCTTGACAATTTGTGAAGTTGAGTTCATCAGGAATTTGGCTCTGAGTTGTGGGTGAGACTGTTCTTGCGAAAGTAAGCCTCCACTGATATACCATCATCCTTTTTGTATTCTCTCTCCCGCTAGCTTACAGACCTTCACAACCCCAAGCTAACATTAGCAGTGCAACAAGAATGGCGAGCATTATCTGAACTATCCATCCGTACAGTTTTGAGTCAGATTCCAGCTCAGATGAGAACATTTAAGAGGTTTGCTGTATCTTATTGACCTCGAGTGGATGTATCAGAATGGAGTGGAGCAGCGAGGATTTGGCCCGCTCATTTCACCTGCTGTGATACAAAAGAGAGCTTTTTCAAACTGTATTTTTTTCTTCTGCTCCTGAATCCTCCTGATTTGAATAAAGAAATACTCAGAAATGCAATTTTAATGTTACATTTTTATATATTTGTCCTCCATTATGAGAAACGTGCTGCAAAAACACCAAAAACATCATTTTTAATGGAGTAGGTCTTTAACAAACAACCAACTTACTGTTTGTTTTGTTATTTTTCATCACAAGTAAATGTATTCGGTCACTTGAGATTCTTTTTTTAAAAGTTTTGCATACCAAGTTTATAAAAGATCAAATCAAAAGATCAAAGCACAACTCTAAATCAAAGTCTAAAGATATTTTTCCAATTTACTGTACGAAAGCAAAGCAAAACAAATAAATAAAATAAAAAATCGCCATGTCTACAATTTGTTCTATAAACTGGTTTTTATTGGAGTTAATTTTACTTGTCGGAATAAATCAGCCGCTGAGCCATTTTGTGGTTGGTTTACACGAAGAACATCAGCAAAGCAGTTGTATTATTCATCGTGATAATGTTCACACAAACCCATGATAATCAGAATGACTATGAACCTGAAAAACATCTGTGTAATTTTCATGATTTTTCTCCCCCACTCTCATGTCAGCCTGTTTCAACTTAGCCCCCCTCCCCTAATAAATCAATAAATAAATACATAAATAAAGGCAGGCTGTCGGCAGCAGCTTTATATCTTCAGTTTGTCACCTCAGTGTTGTTGTCAATCCTTCCTGTCACTCAGTGCTCATGCGTGTCCTCCTGCCTGCCTGTAAGCTGCAGCTTCTGGTTTGTTCTGAACCAATCGAGTTGACTTTTTCACTGCTGTTGTGAAGCTATAACCCTTTGACTTTAACCAGGAACGTTGCTGCAGAGCCTTACTGATCATAACTCTACTATTCCAGGATGGTATGGGAAGCCTACGCTTGAAACAGGATGGGATTCACCTGGAGGGAGTGAGCAAGTTTCAGCGGCCTCTTTATGTAAATGACATCCAGTCCAGAAGGGTAAGTTGAACTCTTTACTCACTGAAATACTGCTAGAATTATACTGGAATAATGCTACATTCACAGGAAACGCTTTAAACCTATGCCAAATTGGCTGCTCGACGCTTGTCCAAAAATGCGTTCAATAACTTGACGCTGCGTGTGGGAGGAGCTATCCGCTATATCACTACATGGAAGCCTTGACTGTACATCTCACTGATAATGCATGGAAGACATTGATGATGTTGAGAGATCTGCTTTATTTATTCTGAAGAGTTCTACAAAAGCGTCTGTAATCACGTCACCATGTTTGGGTTCATGAGTCCATTCAGAGACTCTCCAAGTACAAATTCATGCAAACTATTTCGTACCAAAGGTTGCAGTTCCTCCAGAGACCACTGGAGGCATATTTCAGAAATTAGCTACTCTCCATTGACTACAATGTTAAAAAGTCCAACTTTGAAACAAAAACAAACATACTGGTTTGTGTTCGCTCAAACAAAAAACAGCACCGCTCTAACAGCCCTCTGGTTGGAAATGTCCATTAGGTCCACATGATCCTTAGCAAAGAGGTGTTCAAGGGATCATTTTTCAAGATCTCTAAACTACCTCAACCTGCTTTTTTTGATTTGGAGTTGTAGCAACTTTTCTGCTTCTACTGGATGCCTGGTCTTCTAATCTTCTCTTTAGGGGAAACCCCAAATAAAAGAATCCTATTTATGTTGTAGATCAACATAAATGTTCATGCACATTTTTTGCAACACGCAAGAGTAGGAAAGATGAACTACGTGGGATGATGGCGTATTTTTGAAAACCCTTCCCCCCATAATCTTGCAGACTGTGCAAGGGACCCGTTAGTGCCGTTTCCACGATAAGTCCGTTCTCCTTGTGCGTTCTGTCCAGGTTTTCCCATTTTTCATCTGCTAACAGCCCAAATCAAGCCATAAGGGCAGTTGTGACTTATGTTTCACTAATGACTAGAGCAAGTGTGTCAAAGGGTGACATAAAGGAACCATACAAAAGCATCATCAATGTCTGCTCCTTACATTAGCCCTAGCGAATACTTCACAAAACACTTGCTACGTGCACGACAATCGTAAACTCAATTTTCAACAATATGCAACAAGGCATATTTGCATTCCCCTTTAGGTACGTTTTGAACCGGCCACTCCTTCCAAATTCCCAGACAACCCAAAACTCCTCAACCCCTGTATGGGTGCATGTGACCAACTGTCAATTCATGACAAATAGACCGGTACAGTGTATTACAGCAGATTCAGCACTGATCTGCTGATCTAGTTCACCATTTCTAGCACACCAACAAACTAAACATTGAGACACTTCATCTGAAGGAGGGACCCATTCCTAACCTGGAGGAGGCATCATCGACCCTTATCCAACCACAGTTTTAGAAGCAATGACTCACATCTCAGCACATTTACACTTATCTGCTAACCTGGAGGTCACTTCTCCTCATTTCAGCAAAGCCAAATGAGGAACCTCCTTAGACATTGTTGAATGTTGTTTTAATCTTTTCTTGTTTATGACTAAATCACAGAGATCATTCTGTTTTCCCTTCATTCTTATGCTCTTCTCATCTTCATTCCCCTCGTCCTGGTTTCCTCCTCCAAGAGTAAACTATTGGGATCCTCCCATCAATAGAAGATGAGCACAAGGCTGGATCTGGGTTCTTTTCAGGCCACATACAACCTTTAGCGGACTACAGACGATCACAGAGAAGGTTTTTGAGCCAAATCAAGCTCCCCACACAAATTCCCACTATAGCACTTTCTCCCTCCCCTTTTACTTCTTTGATGTTCAGCAGATTATTGAACACAGCAGCGGCAAAAAGTTGATCCAGATTTTATTTTCAACCTCTGAAGAAAAAAAAAGAAACGACCTCTGTTCAGATCCTCCTTCTTTTCAGTGATTAGTCACAGTGCAGAAAGCAATTTGAGGCCCTGAAAGCAAAGACTTTCTGTTCATCTCAATTTTGGGAACAGAAGTTGGTGAAAGCGGCTTGACTATGGATTCAAAATTGCCACGGAGGGGTGAAGAACAATTTGGAAAACGCCTACACTGGCTCTATGATGTTTCTAGCCAGAACAGAGGGGTAATTTAGGTCGGACGTTTGTGCACTTAGAAGTAAAAACCCTTGAAGATGGTAGCGGTTATCCTGAACAAATGGCAAAGCCACTATTTCAGTTTTCAGGTCAACTCCACCTGCAGATGTTTTTTTTTACTGTCCTGTTTTACAAAGAGATTTGTGCGCCGGTCCTCTTATCTGTGTGCACCAGAGATATTAGCAGGGCGAAAATCTCTGGGTTGCTCAATATTTGTCACTGGTAAAAATTAGTCGCGGCTAAAAAAAAAAAAACTGCAGGGATTATACCTTTGAAGTCAACACAACAATGCGCCGTCTTTCTCATCGCTTTGATATCCATCCTGTTCAGGCTGTAAACGTATCTAAGGGCCACCAAAGCATCTTTTGTAAATGCTGCAGTTAAAGCTCCAATTCTTTAATAATTAGTGATTGGAATTCAATATTTGACGCCGTAATCTGTCAAAACCGTGGAAATAGGTCTTTTTTATGCAGTAACTGCAATAGGTGGAAGGAAATAACAGGTTAAGTGGCCCCTTAAATCAGCGCTGTGATTAGCATGTTTTGAAACAGAGCTCTTAACATTTTTATATTACTACATTCAGGTCATTTTCATTTTTTTTTTCCCAGAAAGCAACACAGAGTTGAAGAACACTCTGCAATTAAATATGAATGCCGGCTTGCAGTCATTGCAGGAAAAAAAAAGATCTGATTTCACAAAAAAATAAAATATTGTAAGTTAATCAATATACTGAATTAAATCCAGCTTATCAACATCTTTTACTAATGTCTAGGATTTTACTTTCACTTTAATGAGTACATAGTTATTTATGCCATCGGCATCATTTTCAAGATTTCATGCCGCAGCTCAACTTTTTTGAAAATTGTTGGCATGGTCATGAATGTGGATGGCAGCAGTCAGGCAGGCATCATGAGTGCAGAATGGCCCGCTTTTTATATACCCGGGGCTACCGGGCAGCTGGTGGCTGTTGGCGTCATCCCACACGGGTGGTCATTGACCGATGTTTAGAGAAAAAAAATCTAATTTTATGGTTGCCGTAAAATTTGTACTTTTCTTAAAACCTCTGCGGTCATCGTGCGGCGTGTAAAAATGTGATTGCCGCCTCCCGATTACAAATGCCACTCGGCCATCTGTCGAGTTTGCTGTAAAAAATTTGCATTTATGTAAATTTTTAGCAATATTTTGTGTGGTCTAGAAAAACTGTTTTCACATAATTGATTAATTAGAACTAAAAAAGATAGTAATTTTATTAATATCAGTACAATGTTTTTGATTAAAAACAAACCTAATAGCTGGTTTGTTTTCTGAATAAAAAGCAAACAATAGCTTTAAAAAAAACTCTACTCATGGATTTGATGAATAAATGTAAAACATTTTTTCAATGATTATCTATTTTTATTTTGATTGAATTATAAAAAAAAAAAACAGATAGTGTTTATTGTAATTTAAAACATGTTTTTTTAATTTTAATTTAGTGTTTAATTGTTTAGTGTTTTGAAAACAAGCTTGTTTAGTTTATTAGAAAATAAGTTCAGTATTGTAGAATGAAAACAAAGAGTGTTAGCAATCAACAAATTGTGTAAATGTGAAGAATAGAAACAAGTGAAACAAGCTGACTTTTTTTTTTTACAGTTGAGGTGCAATTTCACACATTAGAATCAGAACATTGGTATGTTTTGAGGACACAGAAACTGCAATTTCAGGCCTTTTGAGTTTTGTTACACATGAACTTTCAGCAGCTTGAGGAACACAGGGTTGATATTTTCAATAGTGTTCGTATCCAAAGGATTTACAGCTCACTTTCACCCGTCTCATTGTCCTCTCATGGAGGCACAAGGGTCCATTGAAACTTCAGGTGAAAAAACTTTTTTTTTTTTTATGGTTTTAACATGTGCTTGCAGCATTTTTCTAATGATGGAGGACGTATGTGGAAAAAACTGGACGGCTGGATAGCTCCAATATTGCTCGCCATTTTTCTTGCGCCTGCTGGAGAGTGCATAAACCGCAACAATCGGGGGGGTTGCATGCTCCACGTCAGCGGTCTCGCCCACAGCTCGCAGGCAAATTTTGAATGAGTTACTGTCACTCTGCAGAAACTATGTCTGAGAAAACGACACCGGCTTTGGGATTTTGGATAAGAATGTCATATTTATAAATAAAAAATCACCACCTTTACAATAAATCAAAAAATGATTGGAGTGGGTCTTTAAATACCACTTATGTTAGCACTTTAAACAACGTTGGACAGGTTGTGGTTTTTGGCACCACGCCCTTAAAACACTAATAAATTTAGTAAAATAAGCTGATGTAAATTTACTTATTTATCATACACCACTAATACAATTAGTACATTACTTTTTCTGTGTTTCTAAACAACTTTCGTGTGACATCTAAAAGAAATACACTTCGAACAAAAGTGTGGGTTTCTTAAGTAAAGTAATTTATCTTAAAACTACTTGTTAACACATCTACTAGACTAATAATTTATGAAGCTTCTTAAAGGCCCATTGCAGTCAGATCAGATTTGATGAGCTTTGAGGATATATTTTCAGGAAAGTGGTCACTCCATTAGGTTTGTGTGTGCGTGTACGTGTGTGTGTTACTGTGGATTGACATATTTGAGTGAATTTCTTTCATGGATCATTAAGACACAATTTATTCTAATTTATGCTAAGAACTACAGAGGCTTATTTCACAGAGTGCTCCCTCTCAGCTTGAACACGCATAAAGGGAAAAAAAGGAGTCTGCAGGTGGAGGATGCATCACGCAGCTTTAGCCTTTTCAGTTGCAGGATGGGAAAGCTGGCTAATGCAGGCTGAAGGTGATTGTGAAGAGAGACGTGTACGATAGCTGCGGTTTCTGCATCTCTGGACATCCCACTGACATCATTACAGAGATTCTGCCCGAGTTTCTCAGACATTTACATACATGCCCACCTTACAATCTCAAATTCAGTGCACTTAAGTTGAAATAAAAAAAATTCTCAACTTGTCTGATCATGAATAGGATCATATTTTAGATTAGCAATGTTCAGCCCAAAGAACCGGTAATTACTTTGAATTTTCTCCATTTTTTTAATCCTTTAACACCGGAGCTGTCATCTGCTACACCTACATAACATATGAAACACATAACTTGTGTAAAGTGCTGCATAATGCCTCAAAGCTGCTTTTCTCCACTGTTTGACCTACATTAATAGCTTCAACAATTGAAGAGTTATGGTTGCTGAAATTGCATTTCTGATTAGTTCTTTATTCAAATTGTTGTGAATCAGGAGCAGACGAAAAAATGCAGTTTGGACGTGGAAAACAAGTTAAAACTCTAGCAGGAGAGTGTGTAAACAGAGAGCTCTCAGCAACGTGGAAGGGAAGGGAGAGGCGGAGTTGATCTCCTAATGGTCCTGCCCACAACTCAGAGGTGATTTTCTAATGAACTCATGCTGCTCTGCGGAAATTGTTTCTTCAACACGTGTTTTGATTTTGGCTATCGTATTAAAAGATCGTTTTTAAAGCTTTTACAATTGATGAAAAGATGATTGCAGCGAATCTTTAAAGCTCAAAGCGCTTAACAGTCACAGTCCCATTCACCCATGCACACACGGTTATACACTGATGGTGGCTCCACTGCCATGGAAGGTGCTAACAAGACCTCCAGGAGCAACGTGGGGTTCAGTGTCTTGCTCAAGGATACTTAAACATGGACAGCAAAGGTAGAAACCAAACTTGTGACCTACTGATTAGAGGCTAACCATTCTTCCTCTGCACCACGGCCGCCCAAATAGATGTTTTTGTGTTTCCTGAATGTCATGTATCTCATGCTGACAGTGTATTATGATGTATGATTAAAACCCCCAAACATGGAGTTATTCAGCTGTTGCAACACTTGCTATTCCCTACATGATCTCACCTTAAAAAAATTTTTTTTTTGAAATATAGCAAGAAAAATGTTTTCTTTAGGTTTTTTATTACTGTAAATCCACATTTGTTACTGCTTACAAAGATTGCCGGTCCAGTAATTATTCACACCTTCTGGCAAATGTTTACCTGAAGTGTCTTTATTCAACCAACACATTTCTTCTTGATAAAGACGTCTCCCAGTCACAGTGACAAAGAGGTTTGGATCCATACGCAAACCCATTTATTAGCATTAGCAAACAAACAAGGACTAGCCAGGACGGACCACCATGCAGTGACACAACCAAGGGTGTGAATATTTTCTGACTTGACTATACACCTGAGAGGAAAAAATGCAACTACGCTTTAAAATTACCAAAACAAAAAAATACTATGAAAATTAGCATTTATAGTCTCTTGAAACTGCCCTGTTTTTGTAGATTAGGGTTAGGTTAAAGGGTTAAGAGAAAAACAGAACATAATCAGCGAAGCTTCCTACAAGTAGAGGAAGTTATGTGCTTTCCTTTAAAAGCATAATATTTTGTCTTTTTATATTTAAATTTAGTACATTTTTTAAAAACAATAAAAAAAATGCAAATGCCTTCATGCAAATACCTGGCAAGGACTTTTTGAAATCCCTATTTTTTGTTTTGCGCTCGCACACAGAAAGGCTGCGGTGCCGCGATAGGCTGCTTTCTTTGAAAGCACCGATGCAGTGTAGCAGAGCTTCATTTATTGTTGTTCATTGTATGCAGGGCAGCATCCTCTGCCTTACAGCGGCCGTGATCATTTCTCCGTTTGATGAGGCCCAGCGCACCTTCAGCAGCGTCTGCTCTGATCTGCACTCGACCTTCCACAAAAGGCACAATGACTAAAATCTTTCATGTGATCTCAGGGAGGCGTTTAAAAAGAGAGACGAGCTTCTCAAACGTTTCCCCCCAGGAAACAGTTGAAGACCTTTCAACTTCATATAGGGCTGCTTCAAATCAAGAATGCAAATTCTCATGATTCTTCCTGCTGTTGGAGATACTCCTATATACTTGAAAAGAGTGGGAAGGGAAAGAAAATGAACCAAACGACCTTTAGAAAGTTGTTTACGGAACAAAGTTGTGATAATTATACACCCAAGATAATAATTAGTATCTCTGAGGGAAAACGTGAAGTTAGCTGAACCTATAAGACTGCGTTACAGCATAATTACCTGCTTAACTGAGGGAGGGAATGCCTGTAAAGAGTTTACAGTTAATGCAGCTGCTTGTACAAGGACATGGGAGATGAAATGGGGTCAGCAGCTGAAAGCAACATCTCTGCACCATTAGGAGTTTTGCCCTGGAAGTTTACATGGAGTTAGAATAAGTTTGAGTTTTGCTGAAGTTGACCAATAGTCTGATGGTGTCAGTGATCTTTTTCTGACCATAAGGCATACCAAAAATCTTTGAATTTTCTCAAAAACCAGCAGTGCTCCCTATGGATAACATGTGGTTGTGCTTACTGACCTGAAACCGATTTTCTTTGGTACACAGCTCAAAAATCTGTCAAAATGTTTTAGCATGACCTTGGTTAACCGAAACACCGCTTATTGAAACATTACAGCTAAAGTTTGACTTATCTGTTGGGCTGCACTCTCTGTAAAGGCTGCTAATGGCAGATAAAAGAGATGCACATGAATTGCGATGCAGTTGGCTTGAAAATATACAGAACTCCCCATCAATCCCTCTGACCAATCAGCTGCTTCTTGGTTCTTCTCTGCATTCTGGGCATTATAGGCATACCGGTGCACCTTATGCTCTGAAAAACAGGATAGCCTCCAGTCCCTCAGTTGTAGTAATTTTACAATCATTTTCAAGCAACAGAGTCTGAAAGTGTTTTTTTTTTTTTCTTATTACCTGACAAATGTCTAAAACGTGTGTTTTTTATGTTTTAAAGTTTTCTCTAAAAGCTGAACGTCAAAGAAGGCTTAGATGGAGCTATAGTTCATTTTTGGTCCAATTTAGATTCATTGTAATTCATAAAACTCTAGTTAGGTGAGCTGGGATTTATTAATAACTTATTCTTTACCATAGAAGATAAAGGTCTAAACCAGGGATGGGCAACTCCAGGCCTCGAGGGCCGCAGTGTGTGCAGGATTTCCAGATATCCAAGCCCTACTCATGACTGATTACCTGCTTCAGGTGTGTCCAGCCAATTAGAACATGCCAGATCATGGTATGTTGGAAAACATGCAGGAATGTGGCCCTCGAGGCCTGGAGTTGCCCTGGTCTAAACTGACAAGTATTCAGGGATCTATCAAGCCCTCACAAAAAGACAAACTGATGTTTGTTTCTGCAGAGGACAAATCTGCACCTCAACAAGAAAGCCTGACAAGTTTTCTGGCTTAAACCAAGACCGAGACCCAAAAATTGGACTTGGAGGTGCAAAACACTGTAAGAATCTCAAAGCCAGACTTGGTATAACCATCGGTCTTGAGTGGAAGAGTGCCACTCCTTTCTAGAACCAGATTAAGGAGGTCCACACCTATAAAACAGTGAAATACTGTATCTGGAGCCATTTTGGCCGTTCATTTGCCTTCAAATCTGTCCCTTGGTCTTTTTATGGATTCTCAAAATCCTGTCATATTTGTTCTTAAGAATTTATGGTCATTATCCTGCAGCACAATCCACTTTACACTTCACATTGGGTAAAGTATTGACTGTATGTTGACAGATGCTTCAAATAAATAGAAAATATTTTATTTTACTATGATATTAAGACGAAGGTCAATTCTGCCAAACAACCTCGGTTCATCAGCCCGCCACCGAAACTTAGTTTTAGCTGTTTTGTGGTTTGGCTTTGTTTTTGTTAGGAAACGGCATCTGGCAAACACCAAATGTGTTTTTGTCCATCTAAATGAGTTGTTTTTTGTTTGTGCTTTATTTTTGGAGAAAACATTGTTATCGAGTAGATAGATATAAGAGTCTAATCTGCATGCAGCACAGTTGTACTGATATAAATGTCTCATCATTTTTCTTGTGTTGTTTAAAGCTGGAAGAAAAGAGAACATGAAGTCTGAAGTGCAAAAAAAACACTCTTACGCCCACTCATGTCAGTAAAATGCACACATTAAGCTTCCCACAAGCTTTTTTTTTGTTTAAAAAGTCTCTCTAAGCTAATCAGTGATTTTTTCAAATTGGTTTTTCCTCATACTTGTGTTAACTACTATTATATATATATATATATATATATATATGCATATTTTAAGACCAATTAGCTTTTAATTGTGCTCCAAACCTCATTTAAACTGACTTTTACTGTACCTTTTAAAGGCAAAACAAAGCAGTGATTTTGTCTAATTGCTGCAATGAAGGATGTAAACGTTCATCATAACTGAAACTAATGACTTTTTTATGATTTATACTTTAATTTTAAAAGTGTTAAACACTGAAAAAGCATGGATGTGTTTTTTGCCACATAATCAATGTCAGCTTTAATTTCTTCTGTGGAATTGTTTTTTTTTTTTAAATATTATTTTTTTCCCTAGGACAGCTGGTTGCTTTTACGGTCAGACAAGAACGTTACTCTGAATGCCAGAAACAAGCATGGCCAGCTGACTGGTCAGCTCACAGTGGGTGAGTTTCCAGTCATTATTTTTCTACACTCCTTCCACAGAAGCGGCGTTTAAAGCAGCGTATTTTCCAGCCAGCTGCTGAAGACATTATGTTTGTGTAAACTGTATATGAAAACTGGAATGAGTGACACCCCCCGCGTTCTAAATATATAGTACCTGCTAGCTTCAAGAAGCCAAAATCTCATAGACTTTTATTGTGAAAAAAACAGCTATTGGTCAGTCATTATATTTGTCAAAATACTCATTTTGATACACTTTTTACACTGTTTTTGGTATTCCTAATTTTTTCACAATCATTTTTTCTGTAGTGCAAGTTATTCAAGTCATAAACTAACCAATCATGTGCCTCAATAAAAGTAGGTTAAAGTGACAGGGGTGTGGACTTCCAACAAGCTTACTCCTGGTTGGCGAAAGTGGTTGCTATAGAAGCATTGACTCGGACCGACTTGGACAAATCGCTGCTTACTGACGTCTGGCTACAACATGGCGACGTCTATATCGAGATAAAATAGTGAATGAATTGACTTCATTTTGTTGGAGGAGGAAGTAAGGCATTATTTTAGGATTTAAGTTTTAAAATAATAGGTCCACGAAGTAGACATCTTTATATTTTACAATATGTTACGATATTTCTGAATGTTTTTAGGCTGTAAACTTCCTCACTACACACTTTATAAACTTTCATGGGACGGATTTTAACATTGTGATACTTTTCTCTACTTTTTTTTTATTCTTAAAGTTCAAACCTTTAATATGTCCAGTATTGCATAGAATAAAAACAAAAATGTGATTGCGAGAAGATTTATGTAGATGTGATCACCTGAAGGTATTCTGTACAGGAGGAGATTGAGACTGACAGTGCTCAACAGCCAATCAGGACGCAGAATACCATGCACTTTAGACAAAAAAGAATAGAGAACATATAAAATTTTACCTACGAATCAGTGAGACCAAAAACTATGAACCCCAATATAGGAAGGAAATCTGTACAGTTAATAATAAAGTCAAGATCAGCAGCGTTTCGCTTCAAGGTTGTCTGCTCATAACGTTCAATTCAACTCAAGATGATCTGTAAAGCTTCAACTCCACAGCTCCTTCCGTACATCCTCCTCTGTTCTGCTGATTGACAGGACAATAGACTATTCTCATCATCAGGCTTAACCAGCAGCAAGCCCAAATTACAAGTCATTCACATGATTAATGATCACCGGAGAGCTAACGACCCGCTTATTAACAACATTAATCGGTATTGATCTGAGCCTGGACAGTTGAGGCTAATTTGATGGGACCGGTTAAATTACACCTTTTGGTCACGGACTGCCTTTCTGGAAAAAAACACTGCCTGCTTTTGTTAAAAAAAGAGGAATATTTGTCAGAAGAATCAAACCAATTAGCACAGTCGTTACATTTAAAGCTCAAATTTAGAATAATTTAAAAATCATTTTCTTTTTGTCATTAAAAATGCCAGAATTTTGCAGAAGAGAAAAAAATTTGTAACAGCTACAGTAGATTACTTATTTGTGTGATATGTTAAAATGACTAGATGGACTGTTTTATTTTTAACTGACTTTCATTCATTTAGTATAGTGTAATGTAAGTTTAAAAGTGAACCAAACATTCAAATGTCAGGTATTATCACTCCAACATATTTTCCTAAAAATGACATTTAATATTTTCTAAAGTACAGACTTTTTTTTTGTCTTCCTGCCATTTCATATGCGTCGTGTTTGTGCATGCCGCTGTGTCGTTTTTAAACAAAGAAACGGCAGAACTGTCTTCTCGTAGGACCTGAAGCCGTGGAGGCCCAGTGTCAGAGGCTAGAGGTGCGAAATGGAGATGGAGGACGCCTGCTGTTCACTGCAGACGAAGAGGAAGTGACAATGCTTACAGACAGACTTACAGTCACAGGTAAAGGTGCTGCAGGCTCACAGGGTTATTTTTAATGTTTGAAATGTGCAAACATAACCTGTGGTGGGTTTTCTTTGGTAATAACTAAGTCAGGTATTGTATTTGGACAAATTGATTCTTCTTTTTCTATTTTACATAATTTTTCTTGGAAATTTTATTTTTTACCAATAAAAACATGCCTTCTTTTAAAATAGGCATAATTTAATGCCACATAGTTAGGAAAAAAAAAAGATAAATGTACCACATTGTCTCTGCCAAAGCTGAACAGCTGATTTTTCTGTTAACTCCGGCACTTTTAGAACAATTACACATTCTATTTTATCCTTTATTTTGTGAATTCAAGCTTATTGTGTGTAGAACAAACCAATATCATCACCCTTCCACCACTGTGCTTTGCCTTGGGTTCAGTTTAAAGTTCTCAAATCAATTTCAAAGACCTACTCTAATGACATTTTTGGTGTTTTAACCATGTTCTTGTTGCATTTTTCTCATGATTGGAGTGGGACTTTACTGCAATTATCTTCTGAGCTATTGCGAAAGCGTTCCCAGTGGTCTTTTAATTATGGTTATGGCGTTTTTAGTCAAAATAAAAAAACAATAAAACAACCCCTGTACAGGTGGATGTGGCAAAAGGCCGTGTCACTCAGCCACTACGCACATTTTGGGCATTTTTAATGTATGAAATTTTTTTTTTTTTTGTGATACATGTGTGAAATACTGTGTTTCTTGCATTTGTCATTCATTGATGTGCGCAGATGTCCGTTGAGGGTTTCGACTGACTTTACGTGAATTTGATTCTGAGCAAGTCAAAATTTTGGTCAGTTGAGAAATACATAGTTTATGCATATTTTATTAAGTTTATACATAATTATTAGGTAATTCGTGCGCAATTGTGCATACGAAAACGTGCAGCTTTCCACAACTGTTACACATATGTCTAACAGACTTTTCACTCATCTACCACCAATGTATAACTTTTATATCGTGCATTCAGGCACATATTACATTAAAATTACATAATTGAGGCACAAATTTTAGGCCAGATTTTCTCTTTTACGTGTTCTTAACGTGGTTTATTCGTACTTCTTCCATGGTTTTAATGTGGTGATACATATGTGAAAATTTCACAAGAAAGACCACAACTTTTTCCACGCATATCCACGTAGGACCAATTTCCATCTGTGCAATACACTCCAAATGTATGCAGTCGCTGTGTGACATGGCCTTAAGGCGTTAAATATAAATATAAACTTTTTTCTCTTATAGTTTTGTACTTAAATATGTCTGTCATGAACAGGTGCAGAAGGTGCAGTTTTTGAACACTCAGTTGAAACTCCACTGATCCAAGCGAGGACTTCTGAGGACCTCAAGTAAGTTCTTTACTCACTTTACAGAACCTCATTAAAGCTTCATGTTGTACGTCCATCTGGTCAAATAACTTATCTCACAAGTATTACCTCAAGCATCTGTGATATCCTTTTATCCAAAAGTTTTACCCACTAAAGTAATGAATTACATTTTCTACATAGCGTCTACTAACTTTTTAAAACACATAGAAATCTTGGTGAGATTATCCACTGTACTCTTCGACTCCTATGTGCTTGTGATCGCCACTGAAGTCTGCCCGAGGCTCTGGGCCCCTGGATGCTCCATTAACAACCTATAAGGAGTGTGGTTTGTTGCCCAGTCTTGTGGTCCTGAGGAGAGAGCTGGGATCAAAGCTGGCAGAAAAAGCAGTGTTCTGGCAGCTAATTCCTCCAGAGTGAGAGGAATACTGATGAATTCACTTTCAAGCAACCCCTATTTTTTCTCACACATATAACACGGCCTGGACTTAAGGCTAAGCTCAGGGGTGACCATCTGCAGTGAGGTGGAAATGGTAACGAGCAATCATAAAAAACGAAAGATGTAAAAAGAAGTAAAACTGAGCTGAATTCTGATTATTCTGTACTTTCTTAGAGGTACATCACACCAAAAACATAAATCCACTCATTTTTTAAATGTTGGTCTGCAGTTAGGACTTTTTTTGTGTGGTGTATCATAACATTAGCATCCTTTGCTGACCAAATAATTCATGCTTTTAAGAACATAGAAACTGTACTTTTACTACCAATAAAAAAAAAAAAAAATCCTGCAGAAAATGCAACTATTTTACCTAAAAAAGAACAGTTAAGCGAAGGTCATCAGATCATAGATTACAGACATATTCTTTTTTTTTAGGCATATCATAGCAAAATGATGTATGTTCTTATTAATAAGCTGTTAAAATGTTGCTCTGTAGGTAATAAAAAGGGAAAAGTTACATTTTAAAAATGTTTGTTTTTTTTTGTCTGTAGCATCCATAGACCTTTTGTTTATGACTGGAAGTACATTTTCTTTTACAGGACATAGAACCTGGATTTTTACAACAACAAAAAAGCATAAAAAAGAAACAGTTTTCTTGAAGAAAAATTCAACTTTGTAACCCAAGAAAGAACAGTTTAGAAAAGGAAATTAGATTGTAGATTTAAAGCACATAATACAAAATGATTCATTTGCTCATAAATAAACTGTTACTATGTTGGTTTGCAGTTTTTATAAAAAGGAAATATTTTTGCTTTTATCTGAAGCTTTAAAACATTAGGTTTTTGCTTATAGTTTAACGTAATTTTAAATAAATGTAGAAACTGTAATTTTTGGAAAAAGAAAATACATTCAAAAGAAAAAAATCCCACAAAATAATGCAACTTTCCACCAAAAAGCACAATTTAGAAAAGGGAATTATATTATAGATTGCAGGCATATTATTTATCCGTTTAAAGGCACATCACATCAAAATTTAGGATGTATTTTGGATGTATTTTTTAAAGAACATAAAAACTACTTTTAAGACACAAAAAATGTTGTAAAATAAACTTTTTCCCTCAGAAAAATACAACTTTTTAACCTAAAAAAGAAAAGGGACATTGATTGTTGAATTCTTTTCTATTAACTGCTCTGTTTACAGAGGAAATCTGCAGATAAATCAGTAGTGAAGGAGTTGTACAGGTTTTTTATGTACTCATTTCATCACAAACAAAATGAAAAATGAAATGAATTCAAATTGATTAGGCATTGACAATTATTTATGACTATACAGCTGATAGGCAGTAAAGCTGGGCTGCACAGTGGACTGAAAGTACTTTGCTTTACAGAAGAAAATGATAAAAAGTGGCTTTTTCTGAGAGGAGGCATGTTCAACCTTTTTAAGCGTATAGTCTGGAACTATACATATGTACGGTCCATTAAAGCCATCAGAGTTGATGGTTTGAGAACCCATTTCGGAAAAAAAAAACTTGTTGGCAAAGCTAAATGACTTTAAAAAAACGTTAAAAAGTAAAAGTAAACCCTGACAAACTTGCTATGAATAGAAACAAAAGAGCGACAAAACAAAGACGCTGTCAGAGACTAACCGAAAAGCGTGCACGTCATACACTCAGGGCTAATTAAGTGAAATAAAAACACCTGAGGACGACTGACTCTAAAGCCTGATGTGGATGAAGAAAGCAAAAGAGCTATCAGAACATGAACACAAAGCACAGCTGAATCCAACACGTCGACCAAAGAAACTGAACCATAAAAGCACCAAACTTCACTTTATCAAAAACTGAGTTTTAAAGCTCCGGTCAAACTTTTTGTTAGGCTATGAAATGAGGTCATTTTTTTCCTCCATTGTAGGCTCATTAAAAGTATGCCCTTTCACTCCATGCTAGGATTCTCCAGCTGGATAAAATACCCTGCATCTCAACTAACTAAAAACATTAAACACGAAAAGCTCGTCACCGATAAAAGTGCCTGCACTGGCTCATTGTCAGATTTGAGATCAGCTGTAACCTGTTTGTGCTTACGTTAACAAACTAACCTCAGATTATTGCTTCAAATTAGACACTTGGCCTTTTTTTACATAAAGGTTTTTATGTAAATGTCTCCTGAAAAGTCAATAAAACATTGACATTTTTGTTAATAATTATTTTTACTTGAATTTTTCTACCAAGTCAGTTCTAAATATAATAAATAGAAGGGTCTTAAGATGGAACTCTGTGGAACGCCTTTGATTTTGCTTACAAGATCAGTAAACATTATGACCAGATATCATCTGTACATTATCATCATTTTATCTGGATAACAATACATTCATATTCTTATCAAACATAGACTTTTAACTGTAAATTTAGCAGAGATTAAAAAAATATTAGTTAGTTTATTTTAATCTGAATTTGTTCAAAGGTGTTGCAAAAAAATGTATGGGGAAAAAAAAAGCAAAAAAACACACACATATATATATATATAAATAGATTATTTTTAATTTAAATATGTGCAAAACATTTAAATAAAGGCAAACTGAAATAATCTCGGCTGTATTTTAATAAAGTTTAATATAAGTGACCAACAGATAACACTGAAGAAACTTGGTAGTTAAATCCCACATTAAGCATGTAGTTTAGTGTGTCGAGAAAATCTCTCTTAAGCATGAGTTACCTTAACTACCTTTATGATTGGCTATGGGCTGTATGCATGCAAAAAATGAGCAAACTTTTACAAAATATCGCACAAAATATCCAGGTTGTAGACAACTTGTTGAATCTGTAAAGCAAAGATGTTCATGCACAGGCATACTGCATGCGACAGGTCACATCCAACACTTAACATGCAAGGATAAGACTTAAGTATGAGACGCAGGCGTGTCGTGTGGATTTTTCATTTTTTCAACCCTCCCAAATCCTGTGGACTAGAGTGCGGCGTAAAGGCTCCGTCTGACAGCGTCATCTGTATGTCATAAGAGCCTGCAACATTAGCTTTACTATACCTTCACGATACATGTACCACACAATCATATGTTCCGTTTTTATCAACGTCCCTTATGGTACACGCCTCTACGGAACTGCGAGACACACCTGTGCTCCCCTTAATATGCGGCCGCTTCTCTCCACAACCCTCCAACCATCTGGTAAACCCCTATATCCCAAAGCACTCGTACAAAGGGGGGCTTGTGACTAAGGCTTTAAGGGGGACGAGACCTCAAGCAAAACCTCAACTTTTTCATTTAAGACAAATCATTTACAGATGTTTTGATGAGAACTCTGTGACATTGTTTTGACCTGATGCCAGATAAATACAATCCAATAGCTCCTTTCTTTGTTAATTCATTACATTTCTTTTTATAGCAGCGTTTAGTGAACAATATGAGCTTTTTCACTCTACCTCGTTATTTTAAATTGTATGCTTTTTATATTTTAGGAGTAATTTAGGAATAAAAATCCAAAAACATATGTTCTTCTATAGTTTTGCTTACATACTGTATACATACAGAATTATTTTTTTCGCAGATATTTACCATTTGGTTTCTAACCAATAATTAATTAAAAATCAACTGGAATAACATTAATAATTTTTGATTGAGCGTGTATTTGTATATTTTCTGGTTAAAGATTTGAAGAAAAATGCTTTGTCTTGGACCACAAAACTCTGCCCCTGAATCCAGCTGGAGCCGACGAAAAATATTTTTGACGACTCTTCATCTAACCGCCTGCGATAAGAAGCGCTTACAGTCAGACAAGATAGGCCTAAATATGCTCATTTTCTGTCAATTGCATAATCATTTAATTTAGCGTCTGTTTGAAGGATGGTGCCCTGATTTTACATGCAGCTGTCCTAAATCCATCTTAATAGGGAAGTTACTTGTGTGATGAATCTTTCTGTACCAGAAGACATTGCTGTGTGGAATCACTAATGCAGCATTCCGGCTCCTATAAAAGGATTGATTTAAAACAGAAAAAAAAAGTCTGGATATTTTTTGCTTATAATTATTTGGTCCTAAATGCTAAACTCAGCTGGAATTCCTGTTCAAATGCCTCCAAGTATTTTCCTTGTTTTAACTGCAGCATCGTTTTATTTTATTTTTTCCATTTTAATTACACGTTTTATGTCTTACATTCTGTAAAAATCAAGCCTGAACTGTGGGTTCTGACTTAAATAAAGCAGAATTTGGTGTTAAAAGATCCACTGGTTCATTGATCCAATCCAAATATAATGATTCTGAATGGCTGGTGCCGTTTTACAGCATCCATTCCATGGTTTTCTGTCAGCCGCTTGAGTTTTTTCCCCCGTGCAACATGAAGGAAGCTATTAAATGCGGTCAACTCTCTTTCCACAATGCCGTTTTGTGCACATGAGGAATCAAGCAACGATCTGTTGCTGGTTAAATTTGTGAGGTTGATAGTGAAACAGACCATTGACGAGCGGCTTAGATGAGAGGAGTTTGCCTTTGGTTCTACTGGTAATGCCATTCTGTGTGTTTTATGATGCTTTGCATCTTAAGACTTTGATAGTCTTTTGTTGCCTCAAAGCTGAAAAGATACCGACTAGAATCACAGAAGCAAATAGAAGAAAGCTGTTTATCTGACCTTTTGAATTTTGTTCTAGATCAACCTTAATTCTTTTATACTGGATCATGGAATAACACATGTTCTTTGAACATTATTCATTTATTTTTCATTTACACAATTCATGTAATTCCAAAGGGTTTTGACACGGAGAAAAGCAGCTTTGCGTCAATAAGCAACAATTAAAGCCTTTTTGTGCGTTCACACCGAACACGATCAGTCAAATTCATATCGGATGCCTCTCTTTCAGCATGCAGCCCCATGGGCCCTGTGACGGACTGATAACCTGTTGAGGGTGTACCCCGCCTACACCTAACAGTAGTCGGGATAAGCTCCGGCAACCTCGTGGCCCCAAACGTGATATGGTGGGTTAAGAAAACGGATGGATGGATGGAAGTTCAGGATGAGGGCCCTGGCATTGATCCTCCATGTTGGATTTGTACACCAACCGCTTACTGAGTCACTGAACACAAATTGCACCGCGACGCTCACATCGCTCTCCTGCCGGACCAACACGCTGTGCCTGACCTCAGACCTGTTCGGTTTGAACGCAGCTTTAGTCACATCTGCTGTAATGGCTAGATACGGGCTGTCTCCGCGCAAAAAATGGGTAAACATCAGGGCCTGAATTTCGCTGCGGGATTGCAGGAATTGTGGATATTAAAATTACTTCCCGTAAACTGAGTTCCTATAATGCCTCTATGCCAGCCGCATGCGGAAAGAGCAGGCGCACGCCGTGCGCACGCTGTGCAAGGAGCCCGTTAGTGCTGTTTACCTGATAACTGCGTGCTCCTTGCATGAAGCCTGACTGTTAAACATGAGGAAATTAGACATTCAGAGCTCAGTTTGTGTGCTCATCTAACTGGCACTTGCGTATCACATGCACACTCTTTGAGTGCAGCATTTGCGCATAGTCGGTAAGGAGCAGGTACTCGCCCCTTTCCAAATGACCGGGGTGCGGCGTAAGGGCACCATACGTCACATGTGTGCAACTGAAATATCCAAATATAATCCAGATATTTCACCACTCACATGCCCATCGTACGTTCCACTTTCATGATTCCGCTTAAGGTGATCGTACAAGTCTCAAAGGAACTACAAGCACACCTGTGTCCCCTTTAAGATGCAGTTGCGCCTCTCCATGACCCTCCATGAACCTGGACACCCCCCCAAATAAAAAAAAATGTGGTCAACCCCCCCCCCCATTCAGGGGCTTGTGGCTAAATCTCAAAGTGTTTCAAATTGATGCAAAGCTGCTTTCCAGCGATTGGATCCTTTGGAATTACGTTAATCTAATAAACAGTTGATGAGTGACAGTGGTTCATAGAACGCCAACACTGGAGCTCTGGGGTTTAAGGGTTAAAATCACACAGATGTTCAAGTTAGAACGATCATTTTCACACTTTTCTGAATGAGTGGAAACTTTAAAAACTTTTAAAGCCATAATTTGTTTTTTGGCACAAGGAGGCTCTTCAAACTGAAGGGCGTCAGCGCCTACACACTATATCTACGATGTTTTAACTAACTTTCTGTGCTGTGGCATCCACTAAGTTCACGAGCGCATTGTGCTGCTCCCGCTACGGCGTCATGATGCGCTGACCTTTTTGTTGATGTAAAGGTTGCCTTGAAAAGCAGGTCGGTCAGGCTTTCCAGATAATGGGAGAGTGTGTCATAAATAGCCTTTTGGACTTCAAGCGCCTCATAAGTCATCTATTATGAGGCCTTTTGCATTTCAGAGTTTTGCAGCTCCAGAAACCCGGAAATATCCTGAAAATAACAAGCATTTCTGCAAGGCGGGGAATGAAGCGTTCTCATACGCGATGGCCTCATCAGTCAGCCTAACGATCTGAAAGTTATAAGGCATTGTGACATTTCAAAGTGAAATAGCTATGTCATCTTCCTCTGCAATTGAAAAATAAGGTCAACAGCTGCTTACCTCAACAAACCAATCCTTAATGTGTGCATAGCTGCAGCAGTATTCATGCATTCCCTCAAACAAAAGGAAAGGCTGTTGTTTACTTTACTTGCTGGCTCATTTTTTATTTTCTGTTATAAATAATAGCTTCATAATTTCCTCTTCTCTCTTACTTACCCACAATGCTCAGTTTCATTTTCATAAAACAGCGCATCAGACTGCAGCTGTGTTCATATTGACCTACACATTTAGGAAAATGTAGCTTTTTTTTCGCATAATATACATCTCGGTTCCTCTTTCGTTAACTTGCTCTTTCGCAAATCTTTTTTGTGCGCTCTGCACATATTTTTTTGTTTTGTTGTTTTGTTTATCAATACGGTGGGTTCTGCAACCTGATTGGCTGTTTAACATCGTCAATCAAACTCCTCCATGCCATGTCTCCTGTACAGAGTACGATCTACTTTCCAAGTCTACATAAATCTTCAATCGGGAGCAATTTTTTCTTTTGATTCTAAAATATTGAACTTTTTAATAAAAGTATGAATTTTTAAAGTTTAAACAAGAGAGAAAAGTGTAAAATGTTATAAAATTTAGTTTTAGTAAAAAATAAAGATGGCGTTGAACTACAGTGCCCCCTGCTGGTAGGACTTTTCTGCTTTGTCTCCTCCACGACTGCCTGTACAGCAGGAGTTTTTGGCTCCGCCTTCTCTCTCTTCATTAATACTTCTGCTTGTATTTGAGGCTCTTTCTCTGTGTTTTTTGTGTCTGAACACTTTGGATTACGATTTCTTCATTGATCTTATCGTCCTGTTTCTAGGTTCTTGGAGGTTTTTCTTTTACAAGTTGGGAGAAGTTCATTCTCTACTTGGTTGAAGAGTGTGTTGTATAAGTCTGGAGCTTCAGGTGAAGTCTGAGGTCTGAAGCTCCATCGCTAAAGGGTTAAAGGTAGTGCTGTGTTTGCTTTATAGAGCAGTCTCTGGACTTCCAGATTAATGCAGGTTGGAAAATGATAAAAAATTGGAGCCAGGGTAGTTCACCAAGTAACCACTAGGGGGTAGTAACACAAGCGAGTCTCAATTCAACGTAAAAGAAAAACAAAAGTTGGCCAAAAGTCCAATTATAAATCTATAAACAGGCCGAATACAAAAACTTGTTTGCAATTCTTTGGCAAAAATTGCCAATAGAAACTAGTTTACGGCGGCTACATTTTTCCAGTTTCTTATATTTGGGATAAAAAGTCGTGCTCAGAATCTCTCACAGGCATTTTTGAAAAGATCTTTATTTTGCACAAGAGTTTGATTGATTATCTTACCAATTTAAACAAATCAATTTTCCATGTTTGATCATTTGGTTGGATCTCTGGTTGAAAATGTATTCTCTAAGTCCTTAGAAATTCCTGTTCACAGTAAGGATTGTTTTATTGGAGATTTGGTCAAAAAAAAAAAGAAAAAGTTGAGGTCCAGATCTCTCCCTTATTTCTGATAAGTTCACCATTTTGTATTTAGGTCACAATAAATCTTTTAGTCATTTTTTTTAACATCCTAAAACGGTAACATTTTGAAATTAGAAATCTAATCTGACTGAATCCCATGAACACGGTTGGGATTTAGTAATGTATCATGATTAATGGAATCAGTCATACTATTTGTATTTCCAGTCTTTTGTGGGTTTTGGCTCCTGTAGCAAAGCATTTAAGTAGATTCTGACTTCAGATCAAGAGCGTGCACCAGAATAGAAGATGGCAGTGCTGTTGTTAACTCCAAGTAGCACTTTGACCTCAATGCTTTTCACTGGACCTTTCTATGAATTGAGCACTTTGTCTTCTGGGAGAGCCGCTGTCCTCTGTGTGTGCAGTAGCGGGTTCTTTTGAATGAACAGACAATAAAAAGAGATAAAGTGCAGTGATGTAGATGAGTGTTTTCAAAGGCTTCGGGCTGTGCATCATCACCAGATCCTTAAGAAAGGATTGGAACCTGAACATTTTAATGTTATTTTGGCGGTGGAGCAGAAAAAAAGAGTTCTGGTCGTGACTGTGGCGAATCAAAGCTGCTTTCCTGCATAATCACCACGCTGCAACTCGTTCAAAATTAGAGCTAATCAAATATATTTCTAAAAGATTGAGCAAAAAAAGGTTTTAGGTGTTTTTCTTCCTTCTAAAAGTAAAAGTAGGGCCCCTAAAGACTTCATCTGTCTTTATTCTTTCAGAATAAGAGCACAAACAGACCCAGTTGAGAGGAAGATTCTTGGAATAACAGTAACATTGAATCTGCTGACAGGTTTTTCTGTTTAAATACATATGAAATTTGCCCCCTCTCTTAATTCCACTCACACATATCCAAAATGTGTGTCATTTATGAGGGCGAGCAGATTTAAATTATTCTCAAAGTCTTTTCTTTAAAATTCACTTGCAGATGTGGGGGAGGATTTAAACAAATCCGCACTGATTGCTTCTCCTGCTTTTTGGTTTCTGTGGAAAAATGAGTCGTCCACGCTCGTTTTAGGTTGATGTTTCTCAAGGTCAAAATGAGATGTTGGACTTGAGGCTGGTGGGGGGGGGGCCCTCCAGTTAGGACTAACGAGACGATCTCAGTATCGTGGGTGACCTGTATCACATACAGGATCTGTTTGTGACGTCAGGAAAACACAAAGAAAAGTCTGTTTTTCTTTGTTTTTCTGGATTAAATCGGTTAGATTATCCCATCTTCTCATCAAACTTCAGGGTTCGTCCTGAATTCTTTGAGATTATCCTCCTTTCATGACAGGTAAAGCTGGAGCTAGTTGGCTGAAAGATTCTGCATGAGTGTTTTTTTGTTGTTGTTGTTGTCAGACTTGAGTCTCCGACGCGAACCCTGACCATGGAGGCTCCCAGAGGGGTGGAGGTGAGCGCTGCCAAGGGGACCCTCAGAATCAGCAGCAGAAAAGACCTCCAGCTGGAATCTACAGAGGGGGAGGTGAGGAAGATCACTTCATTTGTTTTCCTGAGCTTTCATTTACTATTGGCCGGTGCAAATACAGTGCTCCTTCGCTGTCTTTTATGCAGCCTGACAGAGTAACAAATCTTCATTGTGATCAGATCTTTGTTTTCATTCTATAAAACTGGACTTACATTTTTGCTTGAACTTTTAAAGTTCAAACAAGAGACAAAAGTGCGAAAATGTTCTGAGAAAAGTGGACAAAGTGCGTAGTGAGGGGTTTTACAATCTTAAAAGATCTGTAATCCTACTTTGCAGATTTCACCTGTTGTGGGTTATTTATGGAACGTATCCCTGGGATAAACAAGGGAACACTTTCATTTATTCATTTGTTTGTTCTTGTTAAGACAATGACAAAAGTTTCTTGAAATAAATTGAAAGTTTACATCAAGTGTCGATTTTATTTTTGTGTTTATACTTAATCCTAGAATACCAACATTGTCACTGACGACACAAAATAATAACTTTTTGACCGTTCACGCAAATTACACAATTCTGTAATCGGTAGGATTACATTTACTGTGTAAAACTTTAGTAAAAAGTCACAAAACAAATTTTCTTTGTCTCAAAATCAGTCGCTTTGCTTTAATTGCGTAAACATTTCCCTTCTGTAAAGTGTTACGTATCGATGCCTAGCAGCTATTCTCCACGTTGGAATTAGTTGCGTAAGCGTTTTACTACTGTGCAGTGTTGCATGTTGGAGCAAAGCTGGTTTCCTGCGGTTTATGTTAATTGCCTAAGCACTTTACTAATGTACAAAGTCGCATAGCAGCGCAAAGCGTAAACATGTTAGTAATGTAAAGTGTTGCATATTGCCACATGGCAGCTTTTCTGTGCATTGGAATCAGTCATTCTACGTTAATTGCATGAGCGTTCGTAAAGTGTTGCATATTGGCAAAAAAACCCTGCTTTTCTCTGCGTCTGAGTCACCCTTTTCATGTGAGTTGTCTAAGACAGGGCTGATCAAACCCTGGTCAAGAGCCTCAATCCTGCCTGACTTCCAGCTCTCCCTGCTTGATGCTAAATACCTAAACCAGGTGTGTTCATTCAGTCAGGATGTGGAATCACTAGAGTCAGCCAATCAGGTCAAGGAGAGCTGGAAACCAGGAAGGATTGTGGCTCTTGAGGACCAGAGTTGGCCAATCCTGGCCTCAGCACATAACTGTGCAAAGCAGCCTTTTTTCAATAAGAATCAGTGAGTTTTAAATTTAATGTGTAAACACTTTACTACTGTAAAGGGTTGTATCTCGGTGCAGAGCTGCTTTTTTCCCGTTGGAATCCGTCTGTTTACGTTAAATGTGTTTTCAAATTCAAAGCCAAGTTTCTGGTGCCAAAAGGTAAAAACTTTTTTTCTTTTAGTCTTTTGAAAAACCCGTTACCCATTTTGAATCAAAGTAAAAGCGACCCTTATCGTGTTTTCGATGAACTTTTCTCAGGAACACAGTCTGAAGAAATAAAGCGATGCTTTTTAAAGGAGGTTTAGCTAATCCAACATGCTGCGCGCGTCACCAGATGAGTGGTAAACACTTTTAAGATGCTTCCTGCATCTTAAACCAGCTTTGTTGATCTTCATATTTACCTGCCTGCAGCTCACTTTAATGCCTTCATCTGCACCTCCACGTCTGTGTATGTGACGCACAAACAAATAACTGAGGCGTGGGAACAAGAACCGAAGTCAGGCAGCTCCGTCCGGTAGTGCGGGTCAGTTGTGGGGTCAGTCAAAAGCCATCTTCATGGCCTGCAATGCTGCCTCGTCATCTCCTTGTGCCAAACTGCATTTACTCATCGCTTCCAGCCATCTGTCAAATCCAGGTGGTAATAAATTACCTGAGGACACCTCTGATGATTCCTTTCTGCCCCCTCCAGATACTTCTGGATGCCAGCAGCATTAAACTTGGAAGCCTCCCACTTGGCATCCACACAGGCTCTCCAAGTCAGGCCATCCAGAAGCAGGCCGTGTACGAGGTGTGTGTTTGCCCCAGCGGCAAGCTCTATCTCTCCCCTGCCGAGAGCAGCTCCTCCTGTCAAGCCATGAGCAGCATCTGCCTGTGGAGCTGACATGGGAGCACAGCGGTGGAGCCGGGACGCCCGAGGAAATCTGCGGGACGGAGGTGCGACTCCAACCTTTCATCATCAGACACCGAGGCGCTCGCAGCCGATTGCCAGAGGTCTGCGCCCGAGGACGAAAATCCAAACCGAAACCAGGAATATGTACAGGACAAAGCTTTCCACCGTTGGGTTGAGGTGGGAATGAAGCGAACTTTCTCAGCATTGGAGGGAACTCATTGGTGCCTTCAGTCCGTCTGTTTGACCGGTGGTTGAACTGAAACGGAAGCAAGGCACAAAAATACAGAGCGTGTGTTTTCACTTGCGGAATGAATGAAATTAAACATGTCAGACAAACTGGGGTTGTCGTCTGTGTAAAAAACTCAACAGTTTATTTGGTTTGCAAAGTTTTTCAAGTTAAAAACTGACTCTTCTTTACAAAACTGAAGTCGCAGCATCACTTATTGATCAAAACAATCAGATGAAACTCAATTTATTTGCTGTTTAAAGCTCCTTTCAACACAAGATTAATGGATGTTAATGTTTTTTTAAGACTTTTTTACTTTATGTGCTGTATAAAAAAAAAAAATCAACATTTTCTGTGGGTTTTTTTTTTTACCCCTTATCTCAGTTTAGGGAAGAACATTTTTGTGTTTTAATACCCACTTTCATGTGGAACTCCACACAGTTTGCAGGGAAACTCTCTTGGAGGCAGCGGTCCACCGTGGAGAATGACGGGAGAGCCCGGCTCACCTCGGATCACCAGCTGGGAGGCGGGCAGGCGGCCACGTTCCTGCAGGCCTCATTTCACTCGTTCGTTGTCCTTCATGTGGTAGGTCCCCAGCAGAGATGTGCACTAACAGCCTTGGCTGTAGACTCATAACCTCCCCGCTTTGTTTACCCTAATGGGAAACGTCAAAGACGGAAACAAACATCCCCATGTTGTCCTCTCACCTGCAGAGATCTGATAACCATTTAAAATACTGATCAGCTTCAATTGAAATCTGTAAAACTTCGTATACAAAGTTAAGGGGGACGGAAGGACAGTTATTTTTCATTGTCACATGTACAATGAGATTTCAATGCTCTCAATTAAAAACAGAACAAAAGACAGAAGTTAGTTCATTTGCAACAATTAGTCAGTGCATTATTTGGTCTTTAAAAACAGCAAATTTCCACTAATGATTTTAAAACTCCTAAAAGATGCTTCAGTCATTAAAATCAAGAATTTATTTTTAGAAAAAACTGTTGAAACAAGCTAATAATTATAAAAATGATTAATTATTGGTTTGACTAATAATTCAAAGGGTTTTATGTTGGTTTTCTTGAAAAGTGACTTTTTCTCAGGTTGGGATTGCAGCACCAAGAAAAAATGATTTGGTAAAATCAGTGTAGAAGCCAGTTCTGTCAAACATCTCAACTATTGAACAAACATTTTATTTTAAGCATATTGATCGCTGAAAGTAAAAAGAAACACATATATGTATGTGTTTATATATTTCATATTCTAAGCGGAAAAATATGAGGTGATTTAATCAGTTTTGTGAAGTTGACGTGTTTTCTCGGAGACCTTTTTTTTTTTTTTTTTTTTAATAAAGCTTTGACTTTAATCCTGAGGTTTTTCCTGGATCCTGACAACCCGCCTCACAAACTTTGTCAGCTGTACATATGTAACGTGGGGAGCTCATACAACAATCGCAGCAGATGGCTGCAGCCTGAGCAGAAGGGCGGAGTGCTACCCCTTCTGCTCAGGCTGCCTGTGGAGAGCCTGCAGCACCTGCACTGGGAGCAGGGTGACATGTGTCACTGTTTTGCCAAAAATGCCGCTTAAAGTGAAGCTTTAGAGCTGGGGAGGAAAAAAAAAAAAAGAGACCATTTCAGGTGAAATAGAGCCAATTTTTCCACATCCACACACATTTGAGAACATTACTTCAATCTTTTAACATAAAAAAGCCTATATTCTTATTCAAACAGGACGGATATACATCCACAGATCCATTTTCAAGACGTTTTCATTCACTTATACAATTCTATAATGATTTTTATCCTTTCAGTTAAATTCTGCAGATTGATTTACTTTCATCTCATATACCGGCATATATTTTCTAAATAAGGTCCGTGAGAATTCCTCACTGTTTTCCATATTTCAACCATATCTTTAAAAAAGAACAAAGAAATAAAAGGACAAAAAATTGCTCGTTTTGTTAAAGAACAATGTAAGCAACCTCTAAGTGGAGAAACCTCCGAAAACTTAGACAGCTGAATAAATTGAAAACATTTTAAAGGAATTTTCTGCAAAAAAAACAGATGTTTCTGGGAAAAAAAACTGCTACAAGTACTTTATTGGCTGAATAAATGGAGTTATTATAATTAAAAAAAAACAAAAATTAAATGAGCTAATTTCCTAAAAGACAAAAAAAGTATTAAAAGCGTAAAAGAAAGTAATGAAAAGTGAACTTAAAGTATGGTAGTTTTGAGTATAAAAATAAAGAAGAAGTCAGCATTTGACTGAGAACACTGTCACATGAAGCCTTTGTCAAAAGTCACTGCCCTTAAGACTAAATATGGGCTGTCTGTGGGGGAAAGAAACCGCTAATCTGTACGCAGGCGGCCCACAGCAAATATCAAGACCACTTGGTGAGTCCATAGAGCGAAAATCTTTTTAGACCCCCACCCCCAAAATACTGCAGACTATGCAAGTGCTGTTCACCTCAGAAGTGCATTCTCCGTGCGTTTCCTGTACAGGTTTGTTCTTTTGTTTTGACCCATAATTCAGCTGTAAGTGCCGTTGGGATCAATGCTTTACTAACAACTAGAGTGTGACGTAAGGGCATCGTAGAACAGCGTCTCCCATATGTCATGAGTTACATTGGCCTCAGAAATATTTCATAATACACTTAGCTCGCACACAACAACTTTATTTTGTCACAAGAACTGCAAGACACACCTACATATGTACCTTAAACCAGCCACTCCTCTCTACAATCGTCCACGACCACAACCCCAAAAGTCCAATGAAAAAGACGGACGGAGTCAACCCTCACAAGTCCAGAAAGAATTTTCAAATGCAGATTAAAAGTGGAACGGTCTGATGGATTGTTTAATAACCAATTACCATCTGTATTACGGTGTGTGAGACTGGACCGAGTGAGTGTGGTGTCACTCGTAGAGCATGGGTCAATTCAATCGCCATTTTTTCGCAAACGCTGCCACGTTGGAGCCAGATGTTATCAGTAAGTAGTGATTGATCCAAGTTGGTCTGAGTCATCGTTTCTATGGCAACCACTTATGCCAATCAGGAATAAGCTTGTTGGAAGTACACACCCCTACTACAGGAAATCTATGAAATATTTGGAACGTTGGAGGTGGGGGGCCAACCGGCACCACCTTCTTTTATTGAGGCATCTGATTGGCCAGTTTATCATATGGACAACATTCAGTACAGAAAAAATATGACAACAATCTTTGAATGATCAAAAACTTGTTAAAAAAAATCAGAACAAGAATGGGAATTCTGGCAGATAGAATGACTGAGTAATAGCTGTTTATTTCTCTAAGGAAGTCTGTGGGATTTTGGCTCCTTGGAGCCAGCGGGAACTTCCTGTTTGGAACGGGAGGGGGGAGGGGTCCCAGTCAATGCCATTAACCAGCATTGCTATGGTTACCAAGTGCCCCCCTGCTGTCATTATTGAGAAGTCTTGATGAACACTCTGGAACCCACAAATAAAATTCAATCAACTTTACATCTGATTTCTAATCAAGCACACGAGGTCACACTAACATCCTTTTGTTAATATTGTTAGAGTTGGATGTTTACATTTACAGCGTGGGCTCATTTCGTCTTTTTTTAGAACACTTTCTAGTATGTATGAGAAACGTGACTTTCATTTTAGTCCGTATATCAAAGTAAATTAGAAGTTGTACCAATAAACCAAGTGTGATGTGGTTTAGAGACAAACTTCAGGGCTAAAAAAAGAATCAGATAGGATCAAACTCACAATCACTGAACTAAAGCAGTTCTCCTCTGCTTCCTCTTCAATGATCAGCAGTTTTTAGGGTTTCTCTGCCCTGAACTCCAACCAGATGATGAAGGCTTTATTGAACAGTGCGGCGTCACTCTGCCCCCTAGTGGAGACTTTGTGATCTTCCGTTCAGCCTTTGGTTTATGTTCTGTTTGGATCAAAATATTTTAATTTATAAAGTGGCCCTGAAGCCTGAAGTGCAAATCACATCAACTAAATACTTTACGCAAACACATGTTAAAGATTACAATTAAAAAAGCAAAACAAATTACTAAAAAAAACATTATATTTTGGAAATCAAAACAGAATTCCAGAAACCAAAGAGTAAAAAAATTTCAGAAATTAAAATGAAATGTTAAAAAATTGGAACAAAATAAGAAACTGGAAAAGTTAGGTATTATGGGACGTCACTGATTGGATGATGAAGTTTGAGTTTTGATGAAGAGGTGTTTTACCCAAATTGAGTGAAGAAGAACTCAAACTAAATGAATAAATGGAAATTACTTTTGTTGTCCAAAAGTTTTTCCCTTTTATTTTGTTTTAATTTTTGCACTTGTGTTTCTTTTCATTTTAGTTTCTGAAATTTTGTTTTGCCCCCCCTTTAAAAAATATTAAAAGTTTAAATTAATATTTAAACTTTAATACTTTAATCAAAAGGAGTCTTGGAGACGCTTGCTATTCCCTAGCCTAGAGTACTAAAAGTACTCTGTACAGTACCTCTCCCTCTGTCAGGTACTGTCACGTGCAATAACATGCTGCTGATGCGACGCCTGACAGGATGTGCCGAAAGGTGAACAACAACAACTACTACTGCATGTTAGGAGTACTTATCGATTATGCTTTAGTCACAGCTGCTCGTACGGGTGGATGCAAGTTGTCTGCGGGCAGAAAATGGCCAAACCTGTACGGGACACGCCGGCAGCCCACATGAAATATCAAGGTCTTGGAGGTGACCCCATGCGGGGGGAGGAGAAGAAAAAAAAAGTACACTTTTTTTCTACAGGCATACAACAGATTGTAACAGACACTTCTCACACAACTCACAGCAGTACGTAAGGGTGAGACACAGGCGTCTTATGGATTTTTCATTTTTGTATCCACCAAATCCTGCACACTGTGCACACTGTTAGTGCTGTTCAAGTGATGTGTGTGCGCTCCTTGTGTGCTGCCTGGCTGTTGGAAATAAGGAAGTTAGTCAGAGGCTAGTTTGTGTGGGTGTGCTATGGGTGTCGTATTATTGCATCACCTGCATTTGTGGTCGGTCAGTAAGGTGCCAGTACTTGCATCTTTCTCATTTGCAGGTGAAGGATACTGTCACTTGTACGTCAGAAGTGTGTTCAGCTTACATTAGCTTTATAAATACTCCCTGATAGAGTTACCACACGCATGACAATGGTACGTTCCATTTTCATGACATCCCTTGAGGTGCTCATACGAGCCTCAAAGGAACTGCAAGACAGACCTGCGACCCCCTTAAGATGCTCCTCTCTGCAACCCAAAAACCCACAGCACCTGTACGAGTCAACCCCAATGCAACTGCATGTGACTAGACCAGACACTTTATGAGTCCTGAGTTCAAAAACAGCTAAATACTTTCATTCACAACCACATCTGAAAAAAAAACCTTTAAAACAAAGATTAAAGTCCATTAATTGAAAATCTTGCTAAATATAATAAATCTATAAAATATTCAAAAATTTAAATCTAAAACAAAACCATTGAGCCATGATTCAGGGAGTCATTTTACTGAACTCTTGAAGTTCCACAGACATAAATTAAACTTTTAAATTGTCAAATGATCAGAATGATTCAAAGTTTACCAGAAACTCTTTGGCTGCCAGTAAATGTGGGGCGAAAGCCAGACACAGCAGAACCAGGAGCCGGTGGTTGAAGGAGACGCCCGCCACTCCTCTGCTTTGAGCTGAGGCTGCAGGCGCCATGACAGCTTTGGATAAAACACCATAAAAATATCTTTCTACTTTATTCAAACAAAAGCAAGAACATTTCAAAACCAGAAGAAGATAGTTCAGAGCTTACCTGCTGACTGAATGAGGAAGAGATGCTGTTCAGATGACAAGTGAAAATGAAAGAAAAGGGAAAACAATGACAACAACCTAACCTCCCTAGTCTAACGTAAACAGGAGAAAATGTGTACTAAAGAAAATGACAGTTCACCCCTACAGCTTCACTTTAAACATAACTAACTATAACAATAGAAAGAGTGGACCTCAACTCCAAACTACAAAGTGCAAAACAAACACTATAACAAGTAGATGTGCACACCACACTGCAGTGCAGTGCAGTGCACAAGAACATTTAATCTTTTAAAGGAACTGCATATTTTATTAAAAAAAAAACGTCATATATTCTACATCAAAAAAGATAACTTTATTTACTGAACTGTAACGCTAATTGCTGTTGTGAAGTTAATCGTTTTAGTGTTTGTCGTTGAAAAAATGAGACTGAAGTTTAGTTTACTGACATAAATTCTAAAATAAATGAATTTGCCTTCAATATAGTCATTAATTTGAATAAAAATTAAACTTTCGGACGAGGAAAACGAAGGGAAGCATAGGAATGGAGCAGAGCAGGGAGGTTTTAGCCCCGCCCAGCACACGTTTGTCCTTCATTTTTAGAAAAATGCCACAAGAACATGATAAAAGCAGCCAAAACATTGAAGTGATTCTTTACAGCAGATTTAGTTCAGTTGTGGTGTGAAACCACAGTCTGTTTTACATGAAAGTGAAAGTAAAAAAGGATTGCCTGTGGGGAAACTTTTAGATAAGTGAAGCCGCTGTGTGTTCTTGATCTTATCACTTTTCACTTGTCATCTGAACAGCATCTCTTCCTCATTCAGTCAGCAGGTAAGCTCTGAACAATCTTCTTCTGGTTTTGAAATGTTCTTCCGGGCGGTGTTTTGTTGTTGGACTTCTGTGCTCGTCATAGTTTGTCCATAACAAACACCATGTTTGAGCACAAGGGTGTCCATCAATACACGTGGCATCAGGACACTCTCGGCAGGAGATCAATGATCGACTTTGTTGTCGTTTCAGGAAACCTTTGGCCGTGTGTCTTGGACACTCGGGTAAAGAGAGGGGCAGAGCTGTCCACTGATCACTACCTGGTGGTGAGTTGGATTTGTTGGCGGGGAAGGAGGCCGGAAAGACTTGGCAGACCCAAACGTACTGTGAGGGTATGCTGGGAACGTCTGGCTGAGCCCTCTGTCAGGGAAGTCTTTAACTCCCACATCCGGGAGAGCTTCAAACAGGTACCGAGGGAGGCTGGTAACACTGAGTCTGAATGGACCATGTTCTCCACCTCCATTGTCTCTGCTGCTGTTCGGAACTGTGGTCGCAAGGTCTCTGGTGCCTGTCGTGGCGGCAACCCCCGAACCCATTGGTGGACACCGGAAGTAAGGGAAGCTGAAGAAGGAGTCCTATCAGGTCTGGCTGACTTGTGGGACTCCAGAGGCAGCTGACAGGTATCGGCAGTCTAAGCGAGCTGCGGCTCAGACTGTAGTAGAGGCAAAAACTCGGTCCTGGGAGGAGTTCGGTGAGGCCATGGAGAAGGACTATCGGTTGGCCTCGAAGAGGTTCTGGCAAACCGTCCGGCGCCTCAGAAAGGGGAAGCAGCTTTCTGCAGGCACCATTTTCAGTGCAGGTGGGGAGCTGCTGACTTCGACTGGGGACATTGTCGGGCGGTGGAAGGAATACTTCGAGGATCTCCTCAATCCTGCTGACACGCCTTCTCTTGAGGAAGCAGAGGCTGAGAGCCTTGGGGTGGGGCTGTCCATTACCCAAGCTGAAGTCACAGAGGTAGTTAACAAGCTCCTCGGTGGCAAGGCAGCGGGAGTGGATGAGGTCCGCCCTGAGTACCTCAAGTCTCTGGATGCTGTGGGAGTGTCTTGGTTAACACGTCTCTGCAGCATTGTGTGGCAGTCGGGAACTGTACCACTGGACTGGCAGACAGGGGTGGTGGTTCCCCTTTTCAAGAAGGGGGACCGGAGGGTGTGCTCCAACTACCGGGGAATCACACTCCTCAGCCTCCCTGGGAAAGTCTATGCCAGGGTACTGGAGAGGAGAGTCCGGCCGATAGTCGAACCTCAGATCGAAGAACAACAATGCGGTTTCCGTCCTAGTCGTGGAACTGTGGATCAGCTCTACACCCTGTCTAGGGTGCTAGAGGGTTCATGGGAGTTTGCTCATCCTGTCCATATGTGTTTTGTGGATTTGGAGAAGGCGTTCGACCGTGTGCCCCGTGGTGTCCTGTGGAGGGTACTTTGGGAGTATGGGGTCCGGGGAGCCTTACTCAGGGCTGTCCGGTCTCTGTATGACCAGAGCAGGAGCTTGGTCCGCATAGCTGGCACTAAGTCAGACCTGTTCCCGGTGCATGTTGGACTCCGGCAGGGCTGCCCTTTGTCACCGGCTCTGTTCATAGTCTTTATGGACAGAATTTCTAGGTGCAGCCAGGGTCCGGAGGGGGTCTGGTTCGGGAACCACAGGATTTCCTCTCTGCTCTTTGCAGATGATGTTGTCCTGTTGGCTTCATCGAGCCAGGACCTCCAGCATGCATTGGAACGGTTTGCAGCCAAGTGTGAAGCGGCTGGGATGAGGGTCAGCACCGCTAAGTCTGAGGCCATGGTTCTCGACCGGAGAAAGGTGGTTTGCCCTCTCTGGGTGGGTGGAGTGCTCCTTCCCCAAGTGGAGGAGTTTAAGTATCTTGGGGTGTTGTTCACGAGTGAGGGAAGATCGGAGCGTGAGATCGACAGGCGGATTGGTGCTGCGTCCACCGTTATGCGGTCGCTGTACCGGTCCGTCGTGGTGAAAAGAGAGCTAAGCCAGAAAGCAAGGCTCTCAATTTACCGGTCGATCTACGCCCCAATACTCACCTATGGTCATGAGCTCTGGGTCATGACCGAAAGAACGAGGTCCCGGATCCAGGCGGCTGAAATGAACTTCCTCCGTAGGGTGGCTGGGCGCTCACTTAGAGATAGGGTGAGAAGCTCGGTTACCCGGGAGGAGCTCGGAGTAGAGCCACTGCTCCTCCACATCGAGAGGAGCCAGTTGAGGTGGCTCGGGCATTTAGTTCAGATGCCCCCTGGACGCCTCCCTAGGGAGGTGTTCCGGGCATGTCCCACTGGGAGGAGGCCCCGGGGAAGACCCAGGACACGCTGGAGAGACTACGTCTCTCGGCTGGCCTGGGAACGACTCAGGGTCCCCCCAGAGGAGCTGGAGGAAGTGGCCGGGAGCGGGAAGTCTGGGCATCTTTACTGAGACTGCTGCCCCCGCGACCCGGTCCCGGATAAGCGGAAGATAATGGATGGATGGGTGGATACTTTCAAAATTCAGAAAACACTTAAAAATGAGCTTCAGCAAACGGGAAAGGAAGCAGACAGGCAGCAGGTATGTCTCTTTTTATGCATGTTTGCAACCATCAATGATCAAAACGATGCATTGAAAACGTTTCCCCCTCTCCAGGTGGAAAAACTGGACAGAATTGAAGCTGCTGTGAAGGACTTTGATGAAACCATGAAAAAGTTAAATTCTCAAAAACAAGCAAACCGAAAAAAAGCAGAGACTGAATCTCTTCAGAAGATCATTCAAATAGTGAAGGACATTGTTGAGAAATCCAAACGTGTCATAAACAAAATGGGCGTGTCTGGTACAAAGGCTGAGCTCTATCAAAAAATACTTCAGGAGTTTTTGAAGAATTGTTTTGAAAAAAAATCCCCACAATGCAACATGTTGGCTTGCGTCAAATATTTATTTTTGTATTTTTTTAAATAAAAAATTTTACGGAAACAAATAGAATAATTCAAATTAATTTAAATGTAATTTAATTTTACCTTTTAATTTAAAGCCTACTGATCATATGGTATCACAAATTAATACATAAATTAAACAATCAATAAATCGTCAATATTGAGCATAAACTCTGAGAAGTATTACAGCCTTAAAACAAAGAAAATTCGACTTCACGGATTTTACCGTTTGCTGGTTGTTTTTAGAACGTGACTCCTCCGATCAACAAAGGATTACTTTACACATTTTAGATCACCTAATGAGGGTGGTGAAGAGGTGGAGTGGTCAACCTTTGATCTGTAGATCGCAGGTTCAGTTCCCGCTTGCCTGCCCATGTGTTGAAGAGTCCATGGGCAAGACACAGAACCCCACATTGGTCCTGGGGGTCATAGGCTGGCGCCTGTGTTCGAAAGCAGAGACGCCTTCAGTGTGTGTGTGTGTTATTATTTTGATTCTAGCCAATCAGTTTGAACTATGGTGTATGTGTGTTAAAATTGGACTTTTTAACATGAAAGTGAATAAAGGACTTTTGTATTATTTTTGTGTTGTTGTCTTTTACCTATAAAACGTGATTTCAGCAAAGCAGAAGTGAAAGTGGTTGTTTTCATCAGTCCTCAGACATTTACAGAACCTCTGGCATGGGGGCGGAGTCACTAAAACCTCATAAAGTCTTTTACTTTCTTGTTCTTTTATCAAATGTGTTGCACGTCTACAGAGCAGCGCCCAATCTAGTTTAAGGTAAGTGGAAAAACGCCATTTCGTTTTGAAGATAAATGTAGAATTCAAATTACGAATATTGTTAGATCAAATTAAAAGATATATATATTGTTGTCTGTAGACTCATTCAGATCAATAATGGCAGCAACAACCTCATCTAAGAGAACGAAAGTTCTGCTGCTCACGCTAGCTCTGATCGGTCTGACCTGTGCTGCTACGACACTGATCGATGATGATGATTTGGTAAGACCCGTTAATCTAAGATAAACAACCAGTTGACCTGTAAGATTACTCAAAATACCAGGATTATTTGTTCTGCTCTCTGTTGTATGAATTTCACATCAGCTCTCATAATCAAACTGGATATTTTTTAGCTTGTTTTCCGATGTTTACCAGCACACTAATATTTGTTTAGTTTTTAGGTATATTTATTATTTGTTTTGGCATTTCAGAAAGACTCAGATGCAGTCAGTGTGGAGGGAGGAGGCTAAGTTTAATAGGCAGAATTTGAATACTGTGTCATATATTATTGGTTTCATTCATTTTAACACTCTTAGTAATTATACATCCTTGTTTTAACAACTGATGGATAGTGTAAATGAATTTGTTATAATTTCTTGTTTTCAGTGACCCAAAGATTCAATTTTCAGTTCTAAATTTTATCCTTAACAGTATTTTTTTTTGATGAATGGATGATGCACTGACTAATTGTCAAAACCTGTGACAATGACAAATAAAGTTCTATCTATCTATCTATCTATCTATCTATCTATCTATCTATCTATCT
>BSAI01000212.1:4195537-4276213 GCA_036245035.1 Adrianichthys oophorus | reverse complement strand
TCTATCTATCTATCTATCTATCTATCTATCTATCTATCTATCTATCTATCCATCTATCATCTCTTTAGAAAGAGCTGAAGGAGAAGATCCAGACGCCCAAGCAAGAGACACAAAGAAAAAGGGTGAGTGAAAACCATAAAACAAACCAAACTATGGAGAGTACCGTATATTAACGGCTAAATTTCTCAATTGTTTTGTCCAGGTCAGCAACATGGTGGACAGTGCATTTGTTCCAGATTTTGTCGATGATTTTGGACATTTATTGGACCCTCTATCTAAATTATTAAAGAGCATTGCACCATTTTCACCACTGCTGGATCTAATCCCGGAATTTAACCCCCTGAAAAAAGAAAGCAAAATCTATACAGAACAAATGATTAAAAATGAAGATGCAAAGATCAGGGAAAATGTGGAGAAACTTCGACAGATGGAGAAGTTGATAATGACCCTGGAGGAGTGGAATAGCTAATCTGCAATGACATTTATGTCAAAAATATCACACTTGTTTGTTTTTATTTGATTTTCCTTACAGTTAAACATTTTTTTGAAGTATATTTTGTTTTAATGGAGTTAAATTTATGATACGACTTGTGAATGGACAAGTTTGAAGCAAACATATCACAGACGTTGTCATGCATCCCTTTAAACATCAGTAATTCCTTGTGGTTATGAAGACATCCTGCAATAAATTAAACCCCGTCAGGTGTTTCAGAAAATGTAAAGTTTTGCATCAAATTTGTGAAACTCACAGTTAATAGTTTTATTTTGGCTTTACTCTTTTCAAATTGAAAAAGTTATGTGTGTGGACGCAGGAAAGGTTTGAGAAAACTGTTTTTCCCGCTGTTAACATGGCATTAATTTTTTCGGCGCATTGCCAACAATAAATGTTTGCTTGCACACTGCGGTTTTTCAGAGCTGTCCTTGTTGTCTGTGTGGTGCCTCAGGGTTCGGTTTTTGGATCCCTTCTGTTCAACCTGTTTTTTGAATGATGTTATGCAAGAATAAAAGAATACAATGTTATCAGTGTCTTGAAAGATCATTAAAAAAGAACGTGATGTCGTGGACACTTCCTCATGCTGCAGACTGCAATTGCTTGACAAAGAAAGCACTTTGCATGGCACAAACTTTTACCTCACTTCTATTAAACCGGTTAAACCAGCCTCTGCTGGAACACAAAGAGAAAGTTTGGATGAATATATGTCCAAATAGTGTAGTTGTTGAAACTGAGATGTGTGAAAGCAAACGTGTCATTGCTTGGAAATCATGAATTCCTGTCTAAGAGCACATTATAAATGCTTTACATACCTCTGGAGCCGCTTGACAACAGTAAACATGATTTATTCGTTTGCTTTTGCTTCTTAAAAAACAAGAGTTGGCCCAGCCAGTTTACTGGAAGAAAGTGAAGTCTCTGGTTTAGTTTCTAAAGAAACATACAAGAATCACCTCTACATACTTGCAAACTGGTTGGTCTTTTTCCATCGTACTTGCTAACAAACTTTCACATTCTTGTGGTTTTGAGCAGATGCCACAAGGAAAATGAAGACGTTAAGGGGTCTTTTTCTTCTTCAAGTGAAGAATTTAGGGGGACTTTGGCCTACCCATGGCAGTTGCTGCATCACTAACCCAAGCTTTTTCAACCACAGGTTTTTGTCTGCTCCTGATCCATCACGATTTGATTAAAGAAATACCTATAAACCCAGTTTTAATCTTAAATGCCTTTATATATATATATATATAGATGTCCTCTATCATGAGAAAAATGCTACAACAACACGTAAAAAAACACCCAAAACACAATTTTCATTGAAGTGGGTTAAAGCATGTCCAAAATGATTTATTATCATATCATCTTACTCCAGATACTAGAGCGCGACATAGGGATCAGAGGATCTGCCCTGCAGTGGTTTGAATCCTGTTTATCTGATAGGTAACAGCTTGTTCATGTAAATGGACATTCCTATCATTGCACTTGACTCAATGATAGGACCCATGCTCAGTTCTAGGACCCATCCTGTTTATGCTTTACATACTGCCCTTAGGAAACATAATAAGGTAACAGTATTAATTTTCACTGTTATGCAGATGATACACAGTTGTATTTATCCATTAAACCTGACCAGAATGACCACATCGAGAAACGTGATGCCTGCATTAGAGACATCAAGACCTGGATCACAATTAATGATCTCCCCCTAAAAAAACAGAGGTCATTATATTTGGTCCTAAACACCTGAGGACTGTCTGATCAGATGGTCTCCCTGGATGGTGTAAATATAGCCTCCAATCCCACAGTTAAAAACCTGGGGGTTTTATTTGACCAGGATTTATCACTTGTGTCTCACATATCACAGGCTTGGAAAACTGCTTTTTTTCACCTATGTAAAATGTCTAGGCTCAGAAATATATTGTCGAGAAGTGATGCTGATCTTTAAACTATTTCACAGTCCTGTTTATTTAAGGCTGAATTATCAGTTGTGGTGTGAACCTGCAGTCTACTACTGTTTTACATTAAAGTGAAAGTAAAGGGAAAAACGCCTGAAAGCAACAGGTGAGAGAAAACATTAAAAGCAGGTGAAGCCGCGCTGCGTGTTCTTGATCTTATCACTTTTCACTTGTTGTCTGAACAGCATCTCTTCATCATTCTTTCAGCAGGTAAGCTCTGAACTATCTTCTTCTGGTTTTGAAATGTTCTTGCTCTTTGTTTGAATAAAGTAGACATTTTTATGTCATTTTATCCAAAGCTGTCATGGCGCCTGCAGCCTCAGCTCAAAGCAGAGGAGCGGCTCGCATCTCCATCAACAACTACCGGCTCCTGGTTCTACTGTGTCTGACTTTCGCCCCACATTTACTGGCAGCCAAAGAGTTACTGGTAAACTTTGAATCATTCTGATCATTTGACATTTTAAAAGATAGAGATTTAATTTGTGTCAGTGGAACTTCAGGAGCCAGAAAAATGACTCCTAAAGGCAGTAAAGGAAGGACATTTAAAAGTAAAAAAATTATTAAAAGTTTCTTTTTTCTGTTTCAGAGAAATGAAACAAAAGTGACTCCAAGATTAAAGCATGCAGCAGACTCTCTGATCAACAACGACCAGCTGGTATGCACAGCTTTGTACTTTTTTTGACAAAAGATGATCATTTTTATGCTCTTTTCTTTGATACAATTAGGAGCAGGTCATGGAGTATCTGCAGGATGCAGTAGATCAAGCAAACAAGCAAAAGGTGAGTTTCTTTGTTGGCAGAAAGGTCTGAAGGATTTCCAAAGTCTGAAGAAAAGTTTTTAAATATTTGTCTTTCAGGATGACCACACACTTAGCAGTGTAGATGATGCAAATGAAATGGACAGAAATTTGAAGACCCTTTATCATCAGCTGCACCAGCTATTGATGGAACCAGTCGACGATATCCTTAAACTCATCTTGCCTTTGGTGGAAAAGCTCAGGATGTACATCGACTTAAAGAAAAAGAGCTTAACTGCAGAGGTGGAGGACGTGGAGACAGAGCTGGAAGACATTTAGAAGATGTCAGATTTTCAGTTTCAGGAGCATCTTCACACAGAGCTCTGTCATTTTGAATGATGTGATTTTGAAAAATGTGTGTGTCCTGTTGGCTTTGTGTAATTCTGAAAAATAATATTGAAAGAAATCTTGAATTGATGTTAACTGCATAAACATCTTAATATCATTTAGTTAATCAGCACTAGATAATGATAAACAGATACTGTAAGGCTTCTAGTGCAGACAATATCCCATTTATATGGAAGTATATTGTATTCAATAAATAAAGTGGTGTTTTTCATTCAAAACATGTTGTTGTGTGCTTTTTGTGTTGATGTATGTCAATAAAGTACACAATAATGCCCCTGACAAACAATATCAATTTCTAAGTATCTAAAATCAATTCATTCATTTTATTTATATAAAATGTAAATATGTTTGCAAAACTTTTAATGTAACACAAAGTACTGTTCACTAAAATAAATAACATAAAACAAGTATATATTTCAAAAATTGTGTGTGCAGTGTGTGAGTAATACTTGATTTGTAACTTGTGTCTTTTTACAGTTGAGGCGACGCATACTAAAGTGGTGCGAACTATTAAAGATTTGGATACGTACGAACTGTTTGGAATTCATACTTAATTTTCAGCTGGTGTAATTTCATGATGTGCATGCAAAAATTGATTTAAGTATTTGCAAGTTTCTGATATTCAAGTTTACATGGGAATGCACAATTGCAAGTACACAAATTCTACACAAAATGTATTGTATGATTCACAAATCGAGTCTCATGCACACAAATGTTGTGTCTATTTTCTCTCCATACACTCAGGACCTTCAACCCCCTCTCACACCTGCCACCCCCTTAACCAAAGTAGCTAACATGGAGAAACAGGCTGGGCACGCTGAAAGTTGTTCGGTGGAAGCCCTAATAATTGGGACCTTTTCTCCTGGTGTGCAGCTAGAACTGCAGCAGCTAAACAGCAGTCGACCGAAAGGAAGAAGACCCAACTGACGAAATAAAAATGAAAATAAAATACTGATAAAAAAGTGAACACATTGATAAAAGCTATCAATAATTACACACTAAATTAAGGAATATTCAAATGAATTAGTAACAATCCAGTTTAAAATCAGGAGACATAACAAAATGTAATAAATAAATAAATAAAAATATTAAAATGAGCTAAAAGACAGGTTAACAAAGAGGGTCTTGAATCTTTTCCTAAATAGCATCTATGCTCCCTGCAGCTCTCAGGTCCTCTGGCAGACACCATGCTGAAAAGATGCCTCTCTGTACGTTTTGGTTTTTACAATAGGAATGGTTAGAAGACCGGTGCTGGTGGATCTCAGGGTTCGCTAGGGCTCATATTTTATCAAAAGCTCTGAGAGATAACAAGCCGCAAGACTGATGAGACATTTAAAAGCATCTTAAAATCAATCCAGCGCCAGTGTCTAAGCCTAAGTTTTTGTTCCTGACCCAGTGTAAGCGTCTATATTTCTGAACAAAACCTCTCTCTGGATCTGTCTTTTCTTTGCCACATTCCCTCCAGATCATTAAATCCCTTTTCTGCACTCCTCATTTGTGGGTTTTGGGTTGCCCATAACCCCAACCCACAACGATGTGGCACTTGTGGAAGAATGGAACACATCTGGACAACATAAAGTCCAGCAACATAATGAAGCCAGTGAGGAGCAGGAGATGTCGCAGTCAGTACAGTAAATTGTGGAAATGTTCACTTTTGACACTTTTGTTATTTAGGGCTGTCTTTATTGCCTTCATTTCAGATGTAATATCAAACTAATGAAAATTGTGTTTCTTCTCATTCAGTATTAGTAATAACAAAGAATATTTTTTTACTTATTTCATTAAATTTCTGACCAAATAGGAAAAGCACTCATGTTTAATAACAATATTTCTATAACTCAGATCAGGTCACATAAAGCCAAAAAGGAAAATGAAACTGAACAGGTAGCTCATGCACTTTTGTTTTTCAAATCAAGGAAACGCCCAGACGTGAGTCATGCAGGATCTACAGATCTTTCAGATTTACAGAATGATCATCCACCACTTTTAGCTCCTCCATCGTTCACGCGGCAAAAGTAAGTTCTGTCACTCTAAACCCTGTTTCTATCAGAACACATTTGGGTCTAACAGGAGTGCATTTTAGCTGCTAGTAAAACAAAAACTTAGTAAGTTGCTCACAGCTGTCATGGAACCAGCACAAAGGTACAAAGGAGTTTATCACAAAAACTGCCTGCTCTTCCTCCCCGTTCTGATTCGTCTAACTTACGGCGTGAATTCACTGTCCATCAAGGACAATACGGTAAACTGATCTTTTACATTTATTCGCACTTACACGTTTTAAAATGTCATTCTGTTCTAAACTGATGTCTCGTTGTGTTCCTGATAAATTTCAGGAAGCGCTTCACAGAATATTAAATGAAACTATCAAATGGAAGGTTTGATGAACAACATTTTAATTTATTGCAAAAGTGCATGGAGTTTCAACATACTACAAACTAAACATTTTATTTTTTTAGGAATATGAAAAGAAAAATGAAAAAATCATGTCAAAATTGATGCATGCAGCAGCTTCTTTGGTCAACAAGGACCAACTGGTGATGCATATTATACTTTAAATATTTTAAAAAGCAGAAGATTTCTGTTCCTTGACTTGATTTTTCTTTTTTTTCTGACTAAATGTAGAAAGCACTTAAAGATGACCTTCGACAAATGGGAACGGAAACAGCCAGACAGGTATGTTGCTCAAACAAATCTGAATCTTTAGAAGCATAAATGGTAAAAAACAAAATACCCTGAAAGGATTTTTTTTCCCCCTACTGGACAGTATTGAAGCTGCTGTGCAGGATTTTGATGAAAAGATGAAGGAGATGAATTATCCTCAAAATCAAGCAAACAGAGCTGACTCCGAAGCTCATCAAAAGATCATGAAAAAATTGGAGGACTTGATCGAGAAAGCCAAACACGTCTTAGACCAACTGATGGATGTCTCTGGAGCAAAGGATGAGGACGCTCAAAAAAAATTACAGGAGCTTTCACTGCTTTTAAAGATTTTCAAACTTTATTAAAAAAAAATTCCCGCACTGCAACATGGCGGTGTCCATAAATCTATACTGCCTAATGTGTGTGCATCTTTTTAAAAGTGCTTAAACCTTTAAAATGTTTCTATATTTTAAATGTAAAACCTATAATCCATACAGTATAACAAATCCTTTAAAAATGTCTCACTATAATTTGAAATTTCTTTGATTTTGTTGTCTTATGTCATGTACACTTTTTAAATTAAATGTTTGTTTTATTTTGTTCTTATCTTGTGTATCTTATGTTGTCATCAATAGAGAATGAAGCAATAAACCTGAGGTTATTTCAAACTGGACTGTAAATATGTTTGTTCTTGGTTTAAAATGTGACTTTTTAACATGAAAGTGAATAAAATCTATTGTATTGTTATTCTGTTGTCTTTTTAATTCTTTGTTTTGATCTGTTCTGCTGACTGGGCCAAGACTCCCTAGAAAGGGAAATTGGTAATCTCTATAGGATTTTTCCTGCTTAAATAAAAGTTAAATAGAAAATAAAAATAAAAAAAGGACATTGGTTTGTTCTGATCCCTGCCACTGCAACACTTGGTACTTCCAGGTTTGAGGTTAGTGTGTTATTTTTCATCTAATTTGCCTTTCATTTGTTTATTTGGATGTAGAGCTCCAGTTTCTTGTGTTTGCTTCATTTTAGATTAAATAAATACACACCTTTTCCCCCCACACACTTGTTGAACACACCTTACCAAATGAAATGGATAGAAAATAAAATCTGATATTCACTCGTTTTGGTAAGAAATTGATTCATCCACATTAACAATCGTCTTCAAAGGCGTCTTTCTCTCTAGGGAGACATAATATTGGATTTTTTTCCTTCTATGTATTGTTTGCCCCTGTGGGAACAACTGCCTCCATTCATCAGAAATGCTCCACCTTCCTGTTATTTAGCTTTAAGGTTGCAGTTCTTAATCTTGATGGGCTCAAATTATTTTCACAAGTGCCATATATGGAACATTTGTTTATTTTCCACAGTTTTCATTTACAGATAATAATCCTGACAAAACATGATTTCAACAAAGCAAGAGGGAACACAGTTGTTTTCCAGTCAGCCCTCAGGCTTACACAGAACCTCTGGCATGGAGGCGGAGTCACTGAAACCTCAAAGTCTTTTACTTTCTTGTTCTGTTATCACTTGGGTTGTACAGAGCATCATCTACAGAGCAGCTCCTGATCTTTGAGGTACGTGAAAAAACCATGTTTTTCTCAAGTTAAATGTAGCATTATGTGTGTGCTGATCAAATGAAAACAAATGTATTTTTGTCTGTAGACTCATTCAGGTCAGTAATGACAGCAGCAACCTCATCTAAGAGAACGAGAGTTCTGCTACTCACGCTAGCTCTGATCAGTCTGACCTGTGCTGCTACGACACTGATCGATGACGACGATTTGGTAAGACTTGCTACTCTAAAATAAACAACCAGTTGGCCTGTAAGAATACTCAGATTACCAGGATTGCCTCTGCTCGCTGTGGTTTCTATTCTGTTGTTTAAATTTCACATCAGTTTTTTTAATCAAAGTTGCTATTATTAGCTTTTTCTAATGTTTGCCAACATTCCAATTTTTGTAAAGTTTTTAGGTATATTTATTATTTGTTTTGGTATATCAGAATGACTCGGATACAGGAATGAAAAGCCAGAGTGGAGGGAGGAGAATATGATTTAGAAGAAGAAAAAGGCCACTACAAGTGGAAAAACTCCACAAAAAAACTCAAGATCAGCATCATAACAACTTTAGGCCACAAGTAACAAAACAGAAAACACACTGCAACCCAGAGAACTGAAACAGAGGAGCTTCAGTTGAACACAAGCAACTTAACTTGAGTGCCATTCGGTGGAGCCTGACAGTTGAGGGAGCAGAGCCCTCCAGGAGAAGCCACAGCTAACCAGCACAGAAAACCAACGTATGAAAAGAAAACAAAAAGGGAGCTTTGGTTTTAATAATTCATTCTATATCCTTGTTTTTAACACTTTTTCTTTTTTAACTGCAAATTAATTTGTAATAATTTCTTGTTCTCAATGACCGAATGATGCTATTTTATTTTTTGTTGCAAGTTTTATCATTTAAATGAGTTTTTAATGAATAAATGATAAACTGTTAGTACCTGCGACAATAACAAATAAAGACTGATCTTTCTGTCTCTGTCTGTCTATCCACATTAGAAAGAGCTGAAGGAGAACATCCAGACTCTCAAACAAGAGACAAACAGAAAAAGGATGAGTTAAAACTATAAAACAAACCAAAAAAAAAAGATTTTTCTCTATATTTAGGGCATATTAACTGCTACATTTCTCAATTGTTTTGTCCAGGTCAGCAACATGGTGGACAGTGCCTTTATTCCTGATTTTGTCAATGAATTTGAACTTTTAATGGATCTCTTATCTAAATTATTAAAGAGCATTGCGCCATTTTCACCACTGCTGGACCTATTCCAGGAATTTAGGTTCTTCATAAAAGAATGCCAAATCTATACAGAACAAATGATTAAAAATGAAGACGCGAAGATCAGGGACAATGAGGAAAAACTTCAACAAATGGAGAAGTTGATAATGACCCTGGAGGAGTGGAGGAGCTAATCTGTGACAACGTTTATTGACAACAGTATCACACTTGTTTGTATTTATCTGATTTTCCTTACAGTCTAACTTTTCTTTTGTTGATTTAAGTATCTTGAGCAAAATTGGAGTTTAATTTAAAGCACTTTTTGTGAATGGTTCAGTTTAAAGCAAATGTAGGAAATAATTTTTCATCAATAATTATGTTTTATTATAATTACATCCTGCAATGAAAAAAAAACACTCAAATGAGGTATTTTAGAAAATGTGAATATTCTGTAAAAAGTTTGATTTGTGATTTAAAAGCTTTTGTTGGGCTTCACTGTGTTGAAAAAGGTTATGTGGGTGGACATTGAAAGGTTTTTTGACCTGTAAACATGACATGAATTTTTCTCTGATGTGTGGACAACAATAAACGTCATTTGCTTGCGCGCTGCAGTTTTTCAGTGCTCTGTGTTGTCTCTGTTGTGTGCTGCCTCAGGGTTTGCTTTTTGGACTTCCGTTGACTCTGCTTTTTGAAGGATGTTTTGCGAGACTAAAAAAAATGCACTTTTATTGGCGTATCGTAAAAACAACGTGACGTCACAAACACTTTCCTATGCTGCAGACTGCAGTTGTTTGACAAATAACTGTTTGCATGCACTACTCAACAAGCTTTCACTCCTCCTCTGCTAAACCGGTTAAACCCGTCTCTGCTGGAACAGACAGAGAAATTACTGATCCACGTAGTTTAAATTGAGATGTGTGAAAGCACAAATGTTATTGCAGCTTGCATATATTATGGAAGCTATTGGTTCAAATGCAAATGATTTTAAAGACAGTCTTGAGGCCTTACTAGATTCTCAAAATCGCTACAAAACTTTAAGTAGTGAAGGTAATTTTAACATTGATCTTTTGAATCCAGATAATTGCAGCGATTTATCTTATTCTTTGGTCAAACTGTCTGGAAGAGCGCTTTTTTTCCAACAATCACAGCCATGCAGAATGACACGTTTTTGTGCCACACTGATCGATAATAGTGTCACTAATAACTTGGAAGTTGTCCAAGTGGCTTTCTCTTCGACAGCAGTGATCATCTGCCTGTCTTTACTATTTTTGACTTAACTGTTTGTTTATCCTAGACTAAGTATAAAGATTTCATGGGGAACCAGATAGCAATGAAATAAAATACAAAGCTCAATATAACATTCTGAATGTTTTGAACGTTTTCAACGTTCGGCACCACCTTTTTACCACTTTTACTGAGGCATCTGATTGGACAGTTTATAACTTGAGTAACTTGAACAACAGAAAATGCATCATCCAAAGAAAGTTAGTATTATCAAAAACAAGAAAAAAAAAAGGGTATCAGAGTAGGAGCGGTTATTCTAACAAATGGAATGACTGAGTAAGAGCTTTTTTTCTTTATAGAAGTCTATAGGATTTTGGGGGAGGGGGTCACTCAGTCCAGTTCTCATATGCATTCATAAGATTGTCTATGTGAGCCAGCCAGGTAATTATAGTTCCCCTGGTTTTGGGGAAAATTAAAGTGGCTGATTAAAATAAACAACCTTTTAGAGTTATAATAAATGAGAAAATAAACATCAATTTGAATCTCAAAACAGAATAGACATGGGTGTTTTTAAGAAGTAAGTTCCATTTTTTACATTTAGGGGGACAAGAGAATTGCTCACTTCTGCCTCCTGCCTAGACTGGCCTTTGGAGGTACTGCAATTATAGATTCTTTCTGGTTTGAATGAAATTCAAGAAGTGGGAGCTTTGAAATACCTGTGGGATCCTGTCTAAAAGCACAAAGTAAATGCTTGACATACTTCTGGTGTTGTTTGACAACATGATTTATCTTTTTAGTTTTGTTTCCAAAAAAAACACTAGGCTTGACATTTCTGATTTAGTTTTGAAACAAATATAAAAGACCCAACACTAAATATACTTGCAAACTGGTTGGTCTTTTCCCATCGTTAATGTTGGCAAAATTTCAACTTCATGCATTTTTTCCTTATTGGACTCAAAAAAGTTTAATATCAGGAAATCTTTTGTTAAACAAACGAGTGGTTTAACCCCTTTAACCTGTTAGTGGAACGTCGCAGGTGATTGTTAAATAAAACATGCTCTATGATTGACCGTCACTCTACAACCGTTCACTGTGAATCACCTGTTTCTGACACAGAGAAAAGTGCTGAGAAAAGCTGCTTTTCTCTTCATGAGATTTTAAGACAGTGTAAAGCAGCTTTGCCCTGATATGTAAAACCCTTAACACTAGCATAGTACTTATGTAACCAACGAGAATTACTGAAAGAGTCTGCTGAACCGTGAGGACTAGAGAAGCTATGGCCACAAAAATCTCTAAAGCATCACATGTGAGCGCAACATTTTACTTTCATTTTGTGATAAAACAACACATTCTCACTCCCAACTCGTCACACGCATGAGGAGAGGCCTCTTCTGCGTCACATATTGCTGCTTTGTGTGAGCCCAACTTGTCGTTTTTCGATGAGGTGCCTGTTCCCATTAAGTTACTTTGGTAAAGTTAGAACGTGTTCACAGATTCTGACTTCTGCTTAAGTATTATTAATAATAAATAAAAAAGTATTTTTCTTTGGCCTCATAGTCTGAAAGCAGTGCTTGATGCTTTGCTTTCACTTAAAATAATCTACATTTTTGATTATATAAAAAAAAAATTAAAGTAAAATTATTTTCATGGTTGAAAACTTAGTTTACGTTTTTGAGTTTCTTAATTTCTTTTTTAGTGGCGGAAATCAATCTGTGAACACTTTTCTACTTTACTGAAGTCACTTGATGGGAACAGGCAACGTGTTAAAGAAAAAGGCGAGTTGGGCTCACCCAAAGTGTCATTATGTGACGCGGTGGGCGTCCCTACCCATATGTGATGAGTTGGGAATAAAAACCTGTTGTAAGAAAACAGCTGATCCCTCTTGATTTGTGACAACTTCCTTTTGATATCTCTGATTTCCATCCATCCATCTTCTGAACCTGCTGAGAGCAATTCAGGATCTTGCTGGAGCCTATCCCAACTACTGTTAGGTGAGAGTGGAAAAACACCCTGTGCAGAGCACAAGTCCACACAATCATTTCTGTCTAAAAGGGTGAAATAAAATGTTTACATACTTTTGGTTTTGTTTGACAACACTGTACTTGATTTATCTGTTTGCTTTTGGTTCTAACACAATAAGGGTTGGCTCAGCCAGTTTTCTGGAAAGAAGTGACATTTCTGGTTTAGTTTCTAAGCAAACGTACAAGACTCAACACCAAATATGCTTGCTCTTTTTCCGTAAATATTAGAAAAATTTTCAATTTCTTTCAATATTTAGTTTTTTGCACATGCTGAATATTTTACCCCAAATGATCACTGACTGGATTTTTGACACTGGATCTCAACCAGCTTCTGCTCCTCACCAGTCTTCCTTCAAAACCTTGGATCTTGATTCCCAAATTAAAAGCACACTTTACTTTCATCAGAAAACTGGATCTTGGACCACTAGAGTAGTCCATCTCCTGAATGCGTTTGAATACGGCTATTTCTGAAGCTGTTTCTCCACTTCATTCCACTCGTTCTACCAGGTTCTTGAATCTTTCAATAATCCGCTGAAGGCCCCGGTCGTCTCCTTTGCTGGTGCATCTTCTCCTGTCACATTTTGCCCTTCAGGTAGACTTTCTGTTGACACAGCGCTCTGTGAGTTATTGTGGCTCACCCATACCAAGGAGGGGACCAATTGATCAGTGATGTTCTGTTCTGTTCTGTTCCGTTTCCTAGTCTGAAGTCTTCCCCAAATTGAAGCGACTGAAACTGTTGAACTCAACTGAAAGAATTTAATAACATGTGGGGAACCTGTGTTGGTGCGTTAAGTTTATTAAATGATTAGTTTGTGCAACTCAGTTTAAAACATTAATGCCATGCAAATTTTGTGCAGATTTCTCCACAGTGTTCTAATTTTTTAAAATTCTGTTTTGTTGTAGTGTCTGTATGTAGGTATCATAAAAATTAATTTAAGTAAAATAAATACTTGAAATCCATTAAACATAGTTTTATATTCTATAAAAGTGTATTTCTTTGAATGGAATCATGGAAATGAAAACAGTCTTCCATGACATTCAAATTTTTTGGAAGGGGTCTGTCAACTTTTGTCTTTTTCTTTTTATTGCGACAATCCAATAAGTGCATATGGCTTTTGCAGTATAATAATCTCTCTGATTAACTTAATTTAAAAACAGTTTTTTTTTTTTTAAGTTTGCAAACGTTCTAAAAACTAAAACAATTGCATTCTTTGGCTCAGACACTAGAGGTCAGCGTTTCATAAATGTTAAATGTGGTCTTTCTTCCAGATTCTTCCTTGTTGCAGTGTTAGGTTGCAATCCGATGATCTCTTTAGGGTTACACTTTTTAAAATGTTAATGAGAGCATTGTATAATAATCTTTCTGGTTAACATATTTAGACCACTAAAAAAACTATTGTGGTTTAAGTGGGTTGAGGATCTAATGAGGTTGGATGTTTAATAAGAGACTGAAGTCTTACAAGCCATGTTTTCATGTAATCCCTGACAGACAAGTGCTCACACGCACACAGAGAGAAGGAGGGATGCAGATAACAACTAAATGTTCATTCCCTCACAGTCAATCAGATAAATTGGCAGGTCTGTTGTGCTGCTTCACCAGGGTTTCACAGCCAGCCTTCGTCACCGCTGCGTCAGCGCTGATGAGCTCAGCGTTTGTCAGGAGGGGATCGAGGAGGGGGAGGGTGACAAAAGGGTGGATGGGAGAGAGACCGCAAAAACAAGCAGAGAAAAGCTGGGGAGAGAGAGAAAGAGAGGGATAGGGGTGTTGCTGCCTCTGAGACACTCACCACTGAGTAAGAGTAGCAGGGTGGGAACACAGCATCCCTCCTTTTGGATATAGCAAAGATATACTTTTCTTGATATACAAATTGTATTTAAAAAAAACCTGCTGTACTACTAAACAGCCTTTAAGTGTTTTAACAGCAGGAGATCCAGCTGAACAGGAGAGCTTATTGTAGCCCCTTTCAGGACCTTGGACAGCAACGATGGCTCCAATGATGGAGAGCGAAGCTCAGCCTGGTGAGTCCATCCAACACACTCCATCCTCTGCCATGACGTGATTTAATGCGAAGAGACACCACCTGGTGTGGATGGATGAGTAGGCTGGTGTGTGGTATCTCAAATATTAATACATCTTAGAAATATGTTGGTTTTTTATTGACTAATTTAGGAGGTTTGAAGTTTTCATATTACCTGTTAATAAACAGTCAATTATGTGGAATATTTTCAGTTGCTTTCCGCTGTTCTAGTTAAAACTTCCCTCTATCTCTTTTTTGCAATGATAGAGGTGTCAATTAATCAGCAGGACACTAATGAGTTGGGTGGAGGTTAGGCTGCATTGCATAGAACATCAATACTTGACAAAGTGGATTTATATTTGTCATCTGGGCTCAACCAAAGCAATTTAATTCAAGAAAAGCCTGGAAATACCCACGTTTTTTTATGTCCTCACTCTTTAGCAGTTCCTTCACAGCCCCCCCGTAGCGTCAGCCATCTGTCGTTGCAGCCTTGAACACCATTCCACCAAGGGCTCAAGCATGAAATATTCACGAGCAGAAATGAGGAAAACATTGTGTAGAAGCGCTGTGATTTGAAATTGATAGGAGCTTAACATTCCTCGTGCTGCTCCCTTACATAATAATGAGAGGTAATGAAAACGATTACCGTTGCATCTCCAATTTTAGTAGGAAATCGAGCCCTAACATGTAATGCAACATCTTTAATGGAAAATGTCAGCGTAAATATCCAGGTTTGATATAACGTCACAAATGAAAGCATGATATGAGAGCAGTTGTTTGAGCTGAGTGGGAAAAATTGTCTAACACATCAGCCTTGCTCACGTGAAAGACAAGTGATCGCCCACTACACCTGTACCTTTTGTTTTTTTTGACATTTTGATGGGTTTTATATGCGTGGTTCATCTGTCCCTTTAATGGTCTGTTTACTCTCTTAATTAAAACCCATTGAATCTGGCAGTATGATTGTTGTGGAGTCACAGTTCAGCACAATGAAACAAAGAAAATGAGGCATTCAACAGTTTACGTACATCTCTAGAGACATACCATAACATAGCTCTAATAGAGATTTAAAGTAGACAGTTAAACCCATAATGTGATTATAGAAATTTTACCACAATTAACCCTAAAATAACCTTCCAAAATAACAAATTTTTTCGATGAGTAGAAAGTATTCAGGTATTCAGACTAATGCATTCAAGTAGTTTCTTTCTAGCTAGCCATTTTTATATCTATAAAATCCCTGATAAATTGACTCCTTATGGCTTTATAGGGTTTTCCCAACAGCTCTTTACTGATACCAGCTGTTTCCTGTTTGGAAATGAATCCGGTAATTGGGCTGAACAGATTGCATTGTTTTCTACTCCTTCTGACTCAAGGCTGCAGCTCGCGTCAGCCTCAGATACAAAATGGATGCAATTGCTTCAGCACAAGTGTAGAAGGAGTTGTTTCGATTCATGGGTGAAAACAGATTCTTATGCCACAGCAATTGTCAAGAGTTCTTTGCTTTTTTCTAACAAACTGCTGTCATTCTCTCTCCCTGGACTTGTCTGCTCCCCTCCACAGTGGCAGTGCCGGTGGGCGTTGCCGTAGTGAGTGTTTTTGGCCTCGTCTTCACTGTGTCAGCTTTCGCTTGGATCTGTTGTCAGCGCAAAAACACCAAGTCCCAAAAGACACCACCATACAAGTTTGTGCACATGCTCAAAGGGGTAGACATCTACCCTGAGAGCCTGAGCGGCAAGAAGAAGTTTGCAACAGCTGCCACCGCAACAGCCAACGACACAGGTAAAACGGATGTCAATGGAAACTGCCACACCACGCCAATGAGTCCATCAAGCGCCAGTAAACTCGCAACAAGCCCAAACGGTTCCAGACCGACTATGCATTTGGACCTTGAGAAGCGGGATCTGAATGGCAATTTTACCACCAAACCTTTTCACCACCATCATCAAAAGTTGAGGAGCTCTCCAGATCTGGAGCTGCCCTCTCCACATGCAGGGTTTACCCAACCAGGTGCGATGGACCGCCATGACCTCCCTTCACCGTTCAGCAACCTCTCCAGCCAAGCCCCGACTCCAGGTGTGGACAGAGCCCATGGAGAGGAGAAGGAGAGTGGCCTGGGTACTCTCCACTTTTCCCTTGAATACCAGCAAGAAAAGAAGGCATTCATCGTTCACATCAAGGTAATGTAAAGGGTTCAAAGGTATTAGGGTTTTGTATTTGTATGCATTGCATTTCATCTCTGGGGTTTCTTTTTCCTGATTTTTCTTTCTGATTCAGGAAGCCCATGGTCTGTCCCCAACGGATGAGCAGTCCCTCACCTCTGACCCCTACATCAAGCTAACTCTGCTCCCAGAAAAAAAGCACAGAGTGAAAACCAGAGTCCTTCGTAAGACCCTAGACCCCTCCTTCGACGAGACCTTCAGTTTCTACGGGATCTCGTTGGTCCGAGTGTCGGAACTGTCCCTTCACTTCATGGTGCTGAGCTTTGACCGCTTTTCCCGCGACGAAGTCATCGGAGAGACCCTTGTACCTTTGTCCGGCATCGACTTGTCAGAGGGATGCGTGCTAATGAGCCGAGAGATTATCAAGAGGAACGTCAAGGTACGATCTCAAAAATGTTTCAGCCACTTTTGATTTTCTGTAAGAGAATTCATCTTCACAGTTTCTAGAGGACAAAGCCATAGAAGATAATTTGTATTCTTTACTGCACATATATTATCAAAGCAACACTAAATGGAGCATGCAAGAAAAAGAACGTTATTTATTTTCTCTAACATGAATAGCATTACCCCAAATAAACGTCTGCAAACGTTATGGCATTATGAATCATTTAAAAGGCTGCCTACAACTTGATCACAGGACTAGTCATTTAAATTGGAGCACATGGTTTAATATTCCTGCAATTTACTTTAAGATTAATTTAACTTTTAAATATGTCACATCCTCTTAAACTAATGTCTAGGAACAGCTATATCTCATGCCAACAAGGACCGGACATATTTATTGTGTATGTTTTCTGTTATTTAGGGCAAATGTCACATGACGTCAGTAAAGAAGACAGTTTATCTCTGACATCATTGCAGGAATAGAGCTGTAAACTGATACTTTAGGTGAATACGTCAATTTAAAAGGCAGTGGTATGAGCTCAGTTTAATTCACTATTTTCTTTTTGTTTTTAAGTTTTCCTGTCGTAAATTTAAGCATTTTTGGAAGCTTTTTGAAATGTGTGTAAGAATTGTTCTTGAAAAACAATGGCGTTATGTCAGTGCTCACAATTAAGTCGTTTTTGAAGGGATGTGAAATGTAAAAGAAATCAAAATGTAAAACCAATAATTTAAAAACCTAAATCTGGATGAGCTTTCAGTAAACAGTGTACCCTCTTCTGTCCAATATGGATTCATGCATCATTAACCAATGCATTTCTATTCTAGTCTGCCTTTTTCTAGCTAACTGCAAGACAATCTCTATACTATACACCTTTGCAATTCTTTATAATTTATGACTTATGTAACGCTCAGAAATGGCTGATTTGTTGATACAAGGCCATCTTTTTGCTTGTAGCTGTAATGTAAAACAATATAAAATAAAATATAGATTTATAAATTGAGACAGTTTCTTAGGGCTTCACTAAAGCTTCACCTCTGAGTCACGAGGTAAATGGGGTGCATTGCACTCCACTGGGAAATATGAGCTTTTGGTCATATCTTTAATGATCAGTAAATATGATACAGCTCTTCAGAGGAAGGAGTGCTGGGAAATAGCAATCAGAATACAAAAAGTGTGATGTGAGAGCTTGGTGGCCTCCTACAATAACATCTTTTTTAATTTACCACATATAATAGTGTTACTTTACATTTCTTTTGCTCTGTACTGAAACACTAAACAGCAGTTCGTGATCCAAATGGGATGAAATCTCATTATACTGCTAATGAAAAATCTAAAAGGTGTTTTATTTGCAATCAATTGAAATGTCTGTTTTCACACATAGATTATTATGAGGTGATTAAAAAATATATTTTGGTATTTTCTAAAAATAAATAAGTTGTGCTTTCTGCTTCACAGCAGCTTAAAAAAGCATTTTACATAGTTATGACATAATCTGTTTTAATGTATCCCAGTTAACAGTTGTAATGTATAAGGGATCAATGATTGTTTTGGCTGATAGGGTGCACCCCCCTGTGCTAACAGGGTGGTGGCTCTCTTTGTGTGCATGGGGTGGATTTAGTCTCACCACTCGGGGTGGTTGGGTGTGACTGCAGCAGTGCATGCAATCAATGCTGCAAAGCTGAGCTGCCCAACCATGAAGGGGACTCGAGAACAAAGGAATCATGTCACTGCGGTTCTTTACCACCTCATGAGAAATTATTCAAGAAAAAAAAAAGGACGAAGCATCTGTTTTTGGAGATTGGAAATTGTAGGTCAAGGCTGAACGGTGCCTTTGTGCTATTTTCCTATCGTCACGACAGGACGGGAGATCTGTTAGGTGTGATCATAGCTTCTGATGCTCACATTCAGCAGCACACTAAAGACTGCATGGAAAAAGAAATAAAATAAAATAGGACACATATAGTGAGGTGAAATTCAGTCCGTTAGTTACAAAAATAACAAAACTGAGTACCCAAATACCATTTGGAAGAGCTAAATCGGTTAGGTTCAATATGTGGTAGGTCCAGGTTGCATCAGTATATGAGCTTACTATTTAGCACACATAACACTACGTGTGGGAGTAACTATTTTTTCATTTTTATTAAAAAAGGTAAATTCTATTACAGGAATAAGTGTAGTGCTACGTACACACTGAAAGCAATTTGCAAATTACATTTCCATGCTGTAGGAATTAGTGGACATTTTTATTGGCGCCTTAATAAAATAAGCAAAAATCATAAAACTCAGGAGGAATACAAATGGAAATGATCAGATTCTTCTATATGTTGGTTTTGGACTCCAAATCAACAACAAATCATGGGCCGAAGCTGATATCTGGAATACTGATTTGGGATTTTGATATTTGTACTCTGGAAACATCACGCCACCACACCCAAAACACCTAGAACGCTGCACTGTTTGACTTCTTATCACATCTGTACATTGACATTGACAGTGAAACCGGACGTCCGGATCTCACAAATTGTGTTTGGTACACCGCTCAGGCTACGGTCACATATCCCAAAACGCTGTGACATACATGCAAGTTTTTCAGCAAATTTGGCAGGTAGTCGCGCAGCGACATTTGTAATCGGGAGGCGACAGTCACATTTTTGCATGGCAGCCATGGAGTTTTTAAGAAAAATGTAAAATTAAACGGCAACAGGGCAATTTTTCGATCAGTCCAGTCAGTGGCCGCCCGGGCACATTTGGAGGTTGCGCGATGGTAGTCCAGTGACAGGCGGGTGGCAGGAAGGCAGCAGCGTGATAACTGAGAGATAGGATGATCTCGAAGGTCCCCAAAATTGTCTGATGATCAGCCAATTTCAGACTGCCACCCTCCTGCTGCCGTAATGCCGCCCCACTGCCACCGTCCGATTGTTACAATTAGCACGGTAGCAGCCCAGGCACTCTGCAATTGCTGTTGTCATGGGCCAGGGGCCTGGCAATGACCAGATGTGTCATTTTGGCATCTGGTAATGCCAGCCACCGTGGGTCCAAATGAGGAGATGACATTGATGCTGCACAAAACTCATCATGGCGTGAATAGGACCACAGCCACTCAGAAGCCTGTGTATTGACGAATTGCGGTTGATGCTGAGAAGAATACGAAATGCGTACAATACGAAAAGCAAATACATTGTGCTTTCTTGGGAGGGATGTTGTCTAGTTTTGTAGAGTGACCACTGGTGCAAAATGGCCTGCTTTTTATAAACCCCCCAGGCTACTAGACAGCCGATGGCACTTGGTATGAATCGCCACACAGGCGATCCGGCTGCCAAGCCAATCTTTCGTTTTATCTGTAACGATGTCATACCCGCCTGACTGACAGTCGCCTGACTGACGCATTTATGATCCTGCCAGTGATTTTTTTTTTCTTTTAAATCAGGCGGTGGGAGCTAGTCTTAAAGACTCTGCCAATGCCTCCCCATCTCACGGAGGCAGTTGTATTTGTGGCAATAAAGATCACAACATAATGAGACCATCTAACAATGTTTTTCTGTACCGTTTTGAATGGCATTTAAAAGATGATTATGATGAACATCATGCTTTCTGCTTCCTCATCTATCACTGCTCTTCATTTCTCCACAGAAGTCTTCAGGCCGAGGAGAGCTGCTGCTTTCTCTGTGCTACCAGTCCACCACCAACACTCTGACTGTGGTTGTCCTCAAAGCTCGTCACATTCCTAGAACTGAAAACAACGGGCCCACAGGTACGCGGATCATGAACGAAACCTTTTTAAAAACCCATTCAACTAGATTAGATCGAAAAGATTTTGTTGTTAAAGTCAGGACTACTTCAGAGTGATAGAGGTGGTTGCCTTAGCGACACCGCCACCACATCAAAGTGATCCGATTAGGACGTGATTGAGAGCCTTTTAGTGACACACAATGATTTCCCCAGCCAGCGTCTTCTGTCATCATCTGCATCAATCACTTCCTTGTTATTGATTGGTGAATTGATCTGGTTCAGGAATGATCTCCCCACTAAATGCTTATTTAATGATAATTTTCCTTGCCTCCTTTCCTTCCTTCAGATCCATATGTCAAGGTAAACATGTACCATGGAAAAAAGCGCATCTGCAAGAAGAAGACCCATGTGAAGAAGTGCTCCCCCAACCCTGTCTTCAACGAGCTCTTCGTCTTTGACCTGCCCTCCGAAGAGGGTTTGCGAGACACCAGCGTGGAGCTTCTGCTGATGGACTCAGACAACTCCCGCTCCCCCAACGCTGCAATTGGCCGCCTGGTTCTGGGGACATCGGCAGCAGGCACTGCAGGCGAGCACTGGAGGGAGATCTGTGACCATCCGCGGCGCCAGATTGCCAAGTGGCACGACATGTCAGAGGATTAGAATGCAGGCTTTAAACTGGTGCCATCTGGATGGCACGAGGTTGGGTGGGTGAGATCAGCATCTCCCGCTGGACTTTCACTTGTCAAAGGGAGTGAACTTTAAGGGATTGGGTCAAAGGGGAGTGAAGAATTCTAAGTGATGTCACTAACCATTCACCTATTCATTCACTTTAAAGTTATTGGGGCTCAGTTGGCGGGCGAGGCATCACAAGGATCACCGTAGAGCTTTACACAATTCCAAAGACTGTCACTAGTAACATGCAACATCTCCATGGCAACAAGTAGTTGTTCCTGTGGAAGTTTTGCAGTGCAGAATGTCTTTAATATCTCATTCTTTTCCTCCCCTATTCTGTCTTCTGCTCTTCCTCTTCTAGATAGCAACCTCGCGTGGAAAGCAAAACCAACCACATCTCACAATGCTGTAAAAAGTGTGGAATATTAAAGTTTATTTTATTTTACTTTTTCTTTGACGATGTAGATTTCTAATGTATCTTACATTGATTTATCTTCTGGTTGTTGATTTTGTAAGTGACAGTGGTATTTCACATATCATGATTGAAGTCAAATAAAGCCTAAATTAGGTGACATGGGATTTGAGGAGTGGGCTGAATGTGTTAGAGACGGTATGTGTGTATGTGTGAGCGTCTTTGGGGAGCAGTCTCTTCGCGCTGACACAGCTGTGCGAGTGCGTGGGTGTGAGATGTCAGCAGCATAACGTTTATCCTTGGTGTTTCGTCGCAGTTGCCTTGAGCACAAACACAGCTGTAATGTAAATGTACGTAGCTTACTATAAAACATGGCAAGTTCTGACGAAACGGGAGTTTGAAGTGTTATTTACTCGCGTTGTTTAAAAGAGATCAAAAGATCGGTAAAACTGAAACATTTTGGTGTGCACTTCTAAGGTCTTAAACAAAAAGGCGTTTTTAAAATAAATGATGAAAACTCAGACATGCACAAATGTGAACAGCCCTTCCCTAAGTATCAGATGATGTCATTGAGACCTTTCTAAGTCTGATGATGCAGTAACTGCTGAGTGCTCCTGGATGAAGTCATCCAATCTGATTAACAAAGTGGTTCTGCAAAAGGACAGCTGCATCAGCATTTCGTTTTTGTGATTTTTTTTTAAATTTGACCCCATGCTTGTTTTTTTAAAGACCTTCGTGCTTTTTCGGCTCTATTCCTCCACTGTCTTGTTGTTGACTATCTCTGAATTACATCACATTCTTTATGTAGGAGCCTCCCAAAGTGCTCCCACTTTGTTCTTCGTTGCTTCTGACCTGTGAGCCCCCCCCAAACGAGGCTGGCTGCTATTTTTAAAATCCCCATCATGCTTTGCTGTGAGAAAACAGAGCCTCAAACTAGTATCTTTTTAGGACACCAAATCAGGCTTTTTTCTTTTAATGAAACTAATGAGAAGCTCGAGCATTTTCATGAGCTGATTGATGATTTATGTGTAGGGTCAACACATATTGTGCACTCTAAGAAGCGACTGGTCAAAAGTATGTATGCATGCTATTTATAAAATATTAATTACCTTGGAATAACCGAGTGGTTTAGAAAATCTATTTCATTTATTTAATTTAATTTACTGTTTTATTGTCATCAGTCACTACAGTGGCAGAAAAATGCCAGTCATTGGGCAAAGGAAGCATGAAAACCAGGCAAAGCTCATGATCTCCAGGCTTGGGATTATTGTCTTTGTTTTGGTTTATTTAGAAGTGAATTCTGATGCAATTTACTTTAACTTTTACATTTTAGACCCACCCACAACTCAGAGGCAAACTCCAGCAGCTCTGAGGGAAATATATATTTAAAAAACAACACGAGTTTTTAATTTTGGTTAAAAACGGCATTACCAACATTTAAAAGACCACGATTTTACAGTAAATACATAGACCCATAACTGATGATGATTTGGAACAGAGGGGGATGATGATGTGCTAGTGTGTATATTAAGTGTTCCCACTGCAACTGTTACTCCCACATTGTCAAATCAAAGAGAAACTTTTGTGATACAGAGCTTAACCTCAGCTGCCCCCAGCTCAGTCTGCAGGGATTACAGAACACATCCACATCGACACGCTCCAGCACACAGGGACTCGTGTTCATCAGCTTGTAAGCAATAACGGACAAAATGCTAGCAAAATTGTACACAAACAATAAAAACGGGTTGTGCATGGTTGTGTGAGACTGTGTACATTGGAGATTTCATCTTTAATAAAAACCGTTCATGTATTTGATCAGTTATTTTGTACTAATGAGCTTTAATTGCAGAAAATTCCCACTAAAGAGAATGATAAAATATGTGTTTCAATACAATACTTAATTCTCAATGACAACAGAAAAAATAGGCATTGGAGATAATTACAACAAATGCCAGAAAAGATCATTTTTCAAACTGTTATCTATTTCTGGGCATCTGCTTTTATATTTAGTTTGATATACTCTGTCTGTTTACGAACAGATGCAGTGCAGAATAAAACACAGCTGTTGAAAAGCAAACGTTTTCCAACACAATTCAACAACTAGCAGGTTGCTCTAGTTACAGGTCTAATCAACATGCATCAACGTCTGTTGAGAAAGGTTGGTTTCGATCGTAGCTGCATGTTTCCAGGAAAACAGAAGAAGAAACTGCTCTTGGGTGGATGGAAGGTTTCAGTTAGACCGGGTCAGCAAAGTAAACTTTTGATGGATTCCATTGTGACTAGAAGTTCACCGTCCTCTTCACAGAAAGATAAAACATCTTTAGCTGCTGTGCAGTTGTGCATTTAAGATGGGGAAATCGTTTTCTTAAGATACTTGATCTTCTGGATAGTGATGCCTGGAAGTAGTATGCTTTCTTATTAAGCCTTATGCTGCGTTCACACCAAACGTGATTCTATTAGAGCAACGGACACTGTGCGGCCCAAATCACGCCATGCCACTCAAATGGTGCTGCTGCCAGAATTCATACTTTAATCTTTGGTGAGGTCGCTGTGGCGCGTCAACAAATCAGGGACTCAACTTTGGGCAGCGAATTGAATTCACATTTAAAATGGTAAATCGGTCCAAAAGTTCTGCTCCTGGGCTGCACGGTGGCGCAGTGGTTAGCGCTCCTGCCTCACAGCAAGAAGGTTCCCGGTTCAAGTCCTGGCTGGGGGATCTTTCTGTGTGGAGTTTGCATGTTCTCCCCGTGCATGCGTGGGTTTTCTCCGGGTACTCCGGCTTCCTCCCACCGTCCAAAAACATGCTTCATAGGTTAATTGGTCACTCTAAATTGTCCCTAGGTGTGGATGTGAGTGTGCATGGGTGTGTGATTGTGACCCCTGCGACAGACTGGCGACCAGTCCAGGGGTGTACCCTGCCTTCGCCCATGAGTAGCCGGGTTAGGCTCCGGCAACCCCGTGACCCCGAAAGGGATAAAGCGGATTGGAAAATGAATGAATGAATGAAGTTCTGCTCCTGAACTTCCATCCTTTTTCTAAACCCGCTGTAATCCCTTTTGGGGCAGCGGGGTTTCCGGAGAAACAAACCTGATCTCTCAACATCATTCGTGTCTTCCATGCATTGTAAATGAGACAGACAAAGGCACGCTCCATGTAGTGATCAAGCTAAAGTCATCACCTGGTGACTCCTCCCACAGCCGGGGCCTTTTAAGATTTAAAGGAAAGCATTTTTTGGACATGCAGCGAGTAGCGAATTCATTGCGCGGTGAAGTAGAGGCGGCCAACGCGAATTTGGAATGCAAATTGCGTTCGGTGTGAAAGCAGCTTCGGTCACAACTGCCCTTAGCATCGTCATAATTAAAAGACCACTGGAAATGTTTTAAGGATAGATCAAAAGATGATCGGAGGGAGAGTACTGTCGGCCCCACCTTCTTATTGTTACTTTTTTTTGTACATATCAATAAAAGTAATTCACACCTGCATAAGGATGTTATGCAGGGTATAGAGAGCCATAACAAAATAAGAAAAAAAAACTCTGTACCGTTCAAAAATCCCATGAACCCATTTTTTTTCAGGGTTTCGTCATTCTTGGACGAAGCTCAGCATAGCTCCTCAGGTTTCTTTCTGTATTAGATCCAGAAATTGAAAAATTCAAGCAGTTTTTTCTTAAAAAATATTGTTTAAAGTCCAACACAAACAAAATGTTGTTATATTGTAAAATTGTTCTCAGTGGTCGTTTGATTATGATGAGGCAGTTTTGAGCAAAAACCAAAAGATGGTGTTGCATTTTTTCTGACATATTTTCTGCAGAGCAGCAGGAGCTCATTAGAAATTTACCTCTGAGTTGTGGGCGGGTCTGTTGGCGCCTAATTAACCCTGTGTTGATATCCCAGCATTCTTATCTTTACCGTTAGGCTACAGCCCCTCACAAGCAACATTAGCGGTGCAGCAAAAATGGCAAGCAAGATCCGAGCTATTCAACTGTACATTTTTGAGCCAGATGGCCGCTCAGATGAATAAAATGATGTATTAATGGATTAATGGCATTAAGGTCTCTAAATGCAACATAATGAGGGCAATTATGAAAAGCAGATTTTCTATTTACGTAAGGTTGGATATATTTCCATGCTCAATTGAATCCTTTAGAAGATGCAGCCCTATCTAAGTCAGTTATTATCCTACGTTCTGACGCTGTGGTAATTTTCCAGTGAGCTTTCTTTTTGAAACCAGCCGTCAGTCAGTCGGTCTGGGAGGAGGAATCTGTCCCCTGCACACTGAGCGATGGATATGATGACTCATCGCGCTGGAGACCTTCATCAAAGCAGCAAATAGAAGGTTTACAAAAGTCTCTGCATATGCTCGGCGGAAACACATGTTAATCCAGAGTCTTCCATCAGTCGAAATTTCACTTCCACGGTTCAAATAAAAAAGGCTGCCGCTGCGCCGCTGCTTACACCAGCATCCCTAATTACCTCATTGCCGGGGACTGAGGATGGGCTATTAGCCACTTTGTGGGGGCACAGGAAAATGCATTAGTGGAGTTGACACCATTAGACAGGAAAGTTTAACTTCAGTTAACAAGGCCAATGTTCAGTTTTATGTTTAGCTGAAAAGAAAACAAAATGTTTACCAGAATTAGATTTATGGCTTAATTTTCTAACTCCTCATTTTGAGATATTTGATGAGTCAGCACTGTGCCGCATGATTGACGTTTGATTGAAGTTTGTGCTACGATACTGCCGTCAACCAACCAGTCAAATGCGGAGGAAGGCTGGGAGCCTGTGGCTTCTTTTTATTTTTTATTCCAAGCAGCAAACAGTCTCACTGATTAACAGCTCTGCACAGGGAAATAATCAGCCAGGATGAAAATCTTTACATCGTGGTTGGTGGAATCATTTATTCACTCGAACAGGCAGCCATCATTAATCATGCAAAGGGTTCGATTTCTTCTTTAACAGACTACCTATCCATTCAGGAGGTTACTTTTGTCTTTCACTGAATATTTTTTATGTACTTTAAGGGTAATCCTTTTAGGTTGTGTCTGAATTCCGTCACAACCCACTAAATAGTGCACTTTAGAGCACGTTTGCAATTTAGTAGGGCTGTCTGAATCTTGACATTTCAATATCAAGTGCCCTAGAAATTTCCCAGAAGTCTTTCCCAGTGCGCACCGATGCTCACTAGACTGACGAATATAGACCACAATGCATTTTGTTTGAACAATTTCAGTGATAAAAATGTGTTTGACTTTTATCAAAAATCCTCCACATTTCATTATCAGAACACAATGAATTCATAAATAGAACTACTTGCATTTGATAGGTTTTTATTTAGTAAAATCAGTAAAGTCATTTTTGCCATTTAAAAAACAAAAAAAGTAGTGAACATGGCATCCGAATTGCTTTTAAAATCCAAGGCACTAGATAGTCCTGCACTGTACAGCTCTTTATTAGGGAGTACGGAGGGAATTCAAACTTCCCAGAATCTGTTTACTTTGTGTCCCACAGGTTTATGTCAAATATTTTCATTTTAAGTTAAACCACAAAATGTCTTTTAAAACAAGAAATGGAAAGATCAATCTATCTCTGTGTTTTAGCACAGAAACGCCAATATATTTGTCTTTCTACTTTCACCTAAATAAAAGTAATGTATTTTCCGCACTATAGGACACACTGGATTATAAGGAGCACCGTCAATGAATGGTCTACTTTTGAACTTTTGTCATATGTAAAGCGCACCAAACTATAAGGTGCATAAAGTGAGACAAAAGAGCCAGAGATAAGTCTGTTGGCCTTTATTAACAGCATTCACAGTAATTCTAGAACTTGTTTGTAACACGCTACACACTAGCCATGTTGGCATATTTAAAATACCTGCAATTCTCAACCTTGTTTGCGACACATAAAAAAACAATTGTTACGGTGACTGCGCTTGTTAGCAGTATGAAAATAAAAATAATTCCAACACTGCACAACAGCTATGTTAGTGTATTCATAAGTGCACCTAACCTTGTTTGCAACTCGTAGAAAAAGTAGTAGCCGCCGGCGCGGCCGGGGGTGTGTGTGTGTGTGTGTGTGTGTGTGTGTCAAGTTTCAATGTTAATGTTTATAAAAAGACACGATTTGAGGCGCTGCGAGGTAATTTTAGTGTGGGGTGCAGCGCGGCGAGGTTGACGCAGCAGGGACTCAGCTTTGGGCACCTGACGTTTTCGGTGACTTGATCAAAGGATGGTAAAATGAATTAATTATGAGCATGCGATGTGAGAATTTTCGTCCTGAACTTTCATCCATTTTCTTAACCCGCTGGGGCCGTGGGTTTGCCGAAGACTGTCTCTGTTCCTATTGGGCAAAGGCAAGACACATCCTGAACAGGTCACCAACCTGTTAAAAATGTATTTTCTCAGAGGTGCAAATAGTGTCTAATCATATGCAATGTTAAGAAACACAATTTTTTGTGGTATATTTTTCATAGACCAGAAAATTCAATCTGCACTAAATTCAGAAAATGACTTGAAATGAATCTGCTGTAGGACAGCACCGATGAAGTGATCTGCAGTTTAGGTTCCAGTCTGTGGAAATGCTCAGCCAGGATGTTACACAGCACAGTTGATGAACTGTAGCCTCCCTCTACTTCCACCAATCGAGACACATCCCGGGGCGTCATAACCAAGACACGACTTGTGCATCAATGTGTGTTGCCATAGCAACAGGATGGAGGCCACAGGTGCCCATCCTTGAAAATGGAAGGAGATATCAAAATGACAGATGGATCACGTTGTGTCTGATTTATACACATCAAACAGAAGGTCAATAGCCAAATCTATTATCTTAAAGTTGCCTTGGCTGTCATGGCAACAGAAGGGAGTTGGGTGGCCAACAGTAGGCCAATGAAAAACAGAGAGGAAGCCTCGCTGGAGGAGAAGGAGAGGGAGGCAGGAGACTGCTGGAGCTGTAAAGTGGGGGTGTTGAGGAGTGACTGAGGGGGAGAAGAACTTGAGATGTCTTACTCTATCGAGCAGGTAAAATGGAGAGGGGGGGGGGGGGCATAAAACGCTGCTTTAAAAGAAGGGTCTGAAATGACTAACTTTTCACTTCCTCAGGATGGCTCTCTTGCAAAACTACATTTAATAACAAAAACCTATTTCTGGTCATGGAGGGAATTTGTTTCTTTCCTTTGAAAGATTCATTCAGGTTTTAACCCTTTAAAGACACACTCCAATCATCTTTTTAACTATTAAAAAAACGTTCTCCAGTGGTCTTTTAATCATGATTATGCCATTTTTAGCCAAAATAAAAAAACTGGTGTCGATTTCTGGGACATAGTTTTTGCAGGGTATAGAATTGCAACTGGTTCTCCAACCCCTCTCTGCTCACATTATTGTGAGTATATTTTCTATGTCACAAATTCTTATATCTTCCAATAGAAGACCTGGCGTTTATTCCAGAAATTTGGCAGCCGGCCCAACGTTTATTAGATACGGGTGTCTGTTGGAGACTGGCATTTATTCCATCACAGACAGAATGGTGATGGCTAATGGGTTTGTTTTGAAATGGGCAGAGTTAAATTTAACTAAATCTAACTACTTTCCTTTAACAACCCCAATTCAATCTGGATCAAGGAAAACAATCAGTGAGACTGAGCCTCTAATGATTCGCTAACTTCTTTAAGGTTACCTAAGATCTGCTTGGTTGTTACGTGAGTCTTCACTAACAAAAAGAAACTAGTGCTGTCAATCTGTCAATCAAATCTGCTGTAAATCAGCAGGGTGTTTTGAGACAGCAGAATCAATTTAGACTTAAAAATGTTCAACTCCTGATTGTTCACATTGCACGCATTTATTGATTTGTGATTTTTTTTCCAAAACCTCTTGAGTGACAGTCTAAAAAGTGAATCAGTAAACAACACAGAACTGTTGGAGATAAACAATATTTAATGCCGTTACACCAATTGGCTGTACATGTGAACTGGACCAAGCGAGTGTGACGTCACCCATAGAAAACAGCTTACTTCCAGCTCCAATAAAATAAAGTCAATTCAGTCGCCATTTTTTCATTATAGGGATGCCGCCATGTTGGAGTCGGACGTCATCAGATAAAATGATTGGTCATAGTTGGTCAGAGAACACGACTCTCACCAATCAGGACTGAGCTTGTTGGAAGTCCACACCCCTACTACTATTAAGCTACATGAAATCTGTCAATCAAACATTCGACATGGGGTCCAGCAGGCACCACCCTATTTTATTGAGACATTTGATTGGCCAGTCTCTGGGATTTTGGCTTCTTGGAGCCAGCGGAACAGAGATCTCTCAGTCCAGTTCTCTTATACAGTCGATGGTTAGAGACTGTAAAAACCACATCCTGTCATGAGACCTCACCAAAGCAAATGTAGTAAATTAAAATGGTAAAAAATTTTACGAAATACGAGTTCATTTATTAACATTATTATTCTGTAGTTCCTTTGCACAATGATTAGTCAAGTCACAGGAAGAATACCTTAAATCAGAAAGTCAAAAAAAGTTTTCGCCCTCAGGCCTTCATTAGATAATTGAGACAGAATGAAATAATTGTGTACATTTCAAAATACTGACAGTAAAAATCCCAACCTTAAATATTTTTCTAAACCTAACAAAAGGGCAAACATGATGTAGTAAAATCAGATATTTGTTAGTTTGTTTTTATTTGTGCATTCGAAATAAAGTGAGATAACTGAGACAAATTCTTGAAACACCTAATAAATCAGTGGTTTTTTTTTTTCTGAACACAGAATGGTGCAGCAGTAAATCAAATCACACAGAGCATCCTGCAAACCCTGAAACACTCATTGTTTTCACAGGGGACATCAGAAAGCACTCCACTGGTGTTACGTTCAAGGGCACGATATAAGAGACTGTAACTGAATCCAAAATAATCCTCCAGAGTTAAAAGCACTAAGAAACATCACTGCTTCGTTTCTCGGGGGCCGAAGAAAGCAGCATTGTCGGATATATAATTCCTGCAAGGCTCAAGGGAAAAAACTGAGGTTTTTTGTACAAAAGTCATAGAACAAAATCATGTCTGGAGTTTTAAAGTGACTTTAGGAAACCAGAGCGACTCAGAGCGACTAATGGCTAATGTAGCAACAAAACTTTCAAAAAAAACATTTTTTAGGGGAGATGTTCTTATGAAAAGCTGAGAAATGTGTTAACAGCTGATAATCTGAGAAAGTAACTCAGGTGAAATTAAACCAATTACCAGCTCAGTGGCCGTGGCTCATGTCTCTCACAAGGAGATTGGTCAAACGCAGGGAACATATTTCACACATCTAGGTGCATGATGAATATTAGGACTTTTAACTCTTAAAGTCCTTTTTGCATATTTTCAATTAAAAGCAATCAAAAATTCATAAAATATCTGCCTTGATTGCATCTTAAACGGACGAGTGGCAATTAAAAAAAAAACTGTTAGACTGTTGAAGCAATTTTTTTGGCACTATGGAAATATCAGATTTTTAAGATTATGGGCATTTTCCTGAGACCATATGCTGACATCAAACATCAGGAAATTAAGTAAACAAGGAAGCAAAAAAGGAAGAAAAAAAGACCAGCGACAAGGAGAAAATAAAGAGGAAAGAAAACAAAGGACAAAAGTTCCATTTTTACAACGTACTTTAAGGTTGTTGAAGATCCTCAAGGGAACTGCAAGATAGTTATGCAGTCCTTTTAAGATGAAACTACTCTTCTCCACAATCCTACAAGGGCCCAGAAAACCCAAAAACTCGCAGTGGACAAGGCTTTGGTAAGCAAGAAAACAAAGAAACGGGTGGAGAAAGAAAAATAATTGTGAAATTGTGAAGAGGATGCTAGCTTGGAATTATGGAAGGGAATTTGGAAACATGGTGAGGAAGATGGAAACAAGGATCTTTGATATAAATAAATGTTTGGATGAGGAAATTAAATTGAGGATGCCGACTAAGTTTTCTTTAAAGAGCTTCATAAAGTCCCTTTAGTTGATACACAAATGGGTGTGTGAAATTTGCTCTCAACATTTGATCCATTCCCTGGTTGAGGGGTGAACTGCGAACACAGCTGCATTCAGGAACCATTTGGTGGTTTAAAACCACAATCCAACCACTTGATGCTGAGAGGCATTGGGTAACATGTATTAAGACATGCTATGACTCAACTGTGGATTTGAACCCAAAACCTACCAGTCTCAGGGCGTACACTCTACCACAAGGCCACTCAGTTAAAAAGAATGTGTGGTGCGATTGGGATGTTCAGAGTAAATTACTAAATACACTCATCTGCTTCACAACCTAACATCTCTGCCAATAAAACAACTATTTAACAAATATTTTTTATCAGTGTAGAAAGCAAGTCGTGGCTTTTACTGTTGAAAACATTAAAGGGAATTTAGCCAAAGGCAACAATTCTACACATTTGCATCATTAACATGCATTGTACCTTACAAATACATGATTACAATAAATCAAATGAGCGTTTAGCTGTAAAATAAGAAAATTACCAACAGGTTGTTTCTGAATGAAAGTGCCTCTACCATTTGTCCACACAGCTGTGTGCCCCCCTGCAGAGGAGCTCACAGCCTGAGTGGTGAGTCATGATCATTCACCGCCTCCGCGCTGCCTGTCCTCCTTTCCTCTCATGTTGTTTCTCCTTTTGATTGGATTTCATTTTGGATGTGCTCATTTCTGTCCCAGCCAAACATGGTAGCTGTGACAAATGACAGGAAAGGAGGGTAAACAGATCCCCAGTTTGTTCTGACCAAACTAGGTTTTAATCACTGTGGCTGTAAACAAGAACAGAACGTGGACTTTTGCGCAGTTACGTGTGCATTCAACCCTTGTGTTTGATGCTCTACATTTACGTCAGGTCACTCTTGAAAAGGAAACTTTCTATCAGAAGTTTTCCTTTTGGTTACATGAACATGAAAATAGAAAAGATATCAGAGGTTTGGGAGTGTTTTAAACAGAGGTTAAAGGTGCACTGGGAGGTAGCAACAGCCCACAATCGTTTTTCTTACTGCTGAGAGACATGCTGCAAATGCAGATGCCCTCTGGAGAAATCAGTGGATGAACTGATGATCTTCACTGCTGCTCCGATGACCCTCTGGAGAGAATTCCATTCTGTGGTAAGTAAGTCATCACACAAAAATGCAACAGTTCGCAGGAGAAGGCCTTTCAGATGAGACTTTTTCTAACCACGAAGAACCCAAGAACAGTTTTCTTCTGGGCTTTAAAAGTTTATTTGATTTTTTAAAAATAAAAATGGGTTATGGAGAAAAAAAAAAGACTTATTAATTAAAAAAAGCAGGCAGAACTTGACCATGTGGGTTCTTAAGGGTTAAACTGTAAAGAGCAGAGCGCCCTTAAGGAGCATTCACACTGGCTGCGTTGACTTGCGTTCAAGCGGCCACTTCCGATGAAAAGTCTTTGTAAATGCGTGTAAACCCTCGTTTTGGAACGCTTGCATTTCCACATCCCAAGTTTTTTCGTTCAGTCTCGGGCTTTACGTACAAAACGGACATTCATTAATCGTACGCTGGAAGTTCAATCAGTTGAACTTTTGATTGCTAAATCGCAAAACAGCTGAACTTTGACCAATCAGGGACCCGGATTTGGTATTCCTGTGGATACTGTCCTTTCCAAAACATCAGAAGTACCAAATGTTGTAAACATTTCACAAAGGAGAAATGAATAGTTGCGTCTTTTGCCCGGGTGGAATGATCCAAGTCTTTCATATGTCGGAATAGAGCTATACCATTTTGTAGGTGGCTGACAAGCTCTAGTAAACAGTAAACAGTAAAAAAAAAACTAAAGGAAAAGACGTCCCCTCCCTGCATGTCCGGTGTGTGAACTCCACCAACTGAATGCACGTTCATGACACAGGCCCGTGTGAATGTAGCTTTACAGTTTTAGTGCTGGAGTCTGAAGATTACCAAGATGTAAAAAGCTCCTTAAGGACTGGAGGGGCTGTTATTTTAGCTCTGCTTTGATATAATCTGAGTTTCATGATTAATTTCCCTAAAGATAAATGTAACTGCTGTTTTTAACTTGAAGCTTTAGAGGATTTTTTTAGAAAGTGTTTGTACACTGAGCCATGCATGTTCATTTTTACCATTTTTGAATCTTGCAGAATGCTTGAAACATGTTTATACAAACAGCATTTGTTGATTATCAAATGGATTGTCATTTACAGTTTCCTCTGTCTTGCTTTCATTAGCTGGGAGTGTCTGTATTTTAAAACAGCCCTGTTTCAATAAAGATTAATCACATTTTTCTCTTTTTTTTTGGAGTTACTGAAAATCCTATTTAATATATTTTTGAATACATGATTGTTCAAAAGCGACTAACAAGCTTCTAACAACTGAGGACATTGCGAAGTTAAGTGATTTGCTCAAGGACACAAACTGTCAAATTTAGGATGTAAACCTAAGCCTACAACCTTGATATTTCTTGTGGGCTACCTGCACGCCCTGCAAAGGTTTGCACATTTTTTATACACAGTCAGCCTGTATCTTCACTGACTTCTTTCCAATTGTAGGGGCTGTAGTGGTATCCGAAAGGTGCGTTTCATTTCTTCACGTGGGTTTGCTCTGAAGCACAGCATTTTACATTTACATGTAAGTATTGAGTTATTTTTTTGCATGACTTTTAATGTTATAAAATCAATGTTATGCATTTTCTGAGCGCTGGTAGCTACAAGCTAATGTATATAACCAGCGACTATTGATGACATCATCGAGCGACAGTAACGTCTGAATTTGAGGAGACTATTTTTTTTCCATGTCTCTCCACTTGGAGGGATAAATGTAGAAACAGGAAGAAGCCGTAGGGGTAAGGAAGCAATTCGGATTCAGTCCAAGACGAAAGATATTTCACTTTTTGACTGAAGATCTTTGTGGGTTAGCAAGTTCAACGCCCGGTTACAACGAAACTCTTCAGTGACATTAATGCATTCATGAACATGGTTACCACACAGTTGAAACCTGCTCCATGCAGACACTGACCTACAACCTGTATTTGAATGAATTGAGGATGAATGTTCTCGGGTACTTTTTTCAAGGCTGTTGCTCCAAATCTGGTGAAAGTGGTGCACTAGACAATACTGGTACTGCAAGCTATACTTACATATATTCATATCTACTCATTTGTTGACCCTGGTTCAAATGAGATTTATTAAGGGTTTAGAAAAGCTGGGCCGATGAAGATGTTGTATGGTGTACTTCTAAATAGGAAGCTAGTATTTGTTTGGTAAAATAGTATGTGGCGTATGCTTGTGTAGCACTTTTCTAACTTCCTTGAAGGCCCAAAGCGCTTTACAGTCACAATCTCATTTACCCATACACACATTCACACACTGATGGCGGCTCAACTGCCTTCCACTGGTGCCAACCTATATGTATTAATGTATTTTGCTGCACTGATAGGATTGAAATCAATACCTTTTCACAAACAGGATTAAGTAGATTTAAGGAAAATTTTACAAAATTTCCCCAATAAAGTATGATCAGTCAATTCTGCATTACCATACCTTCAGGTCAACAATTCTCTGATCTCAGCCTTTCAGTCTTTTGGATGGGCAGTACTTTGATGTCCTGCACTTGAAAGAAGAGAGGAAAGTGGGTTTGTGACCCACTGGTTTCAATTGGATTTACTCGAAACACATTCTGCAAAAGCCACTTTGATGTTCAAAGTTAAAAAATACCATTAAATTCTGTCCCAAAACGGTTGTATTTTACAGTCAAGTAAACGGGCACCAACTTACATTTGTTTGTAGCCTTTTGGCCAGTTATAATCTGAAATTGCTTTAGATTTCTTGGAAAATGTTTGATCCTTTGATGACTTTTTTTTCTAAATTTCATGCTCCTTCACAAATTATAAACTATTAGTGTTGTTTGCTTGAAAATGTTTTAATTTTTTTTCCTTTTTTTTTGCCAATAAAGAGTAAAGACTAGACTTGTCCAGGGTGTTCCCTGCCTTCGCCCACGAGTGACTGGGTTGGGCTCCAGCAGCCCCGTGACCCAGAGAGGGACCAAAAATGGATGGATGGAGAGTAAAGACGATATAAACAAATAAATACGACACATAAAAAAGCATTGGTTTCATTCTACTTAAAGGGAAACATTAAACAAACAAATTTGCTTATTAAAGTTGTATATATGGCTGTATATCTTTGCAATGTTGTGTGTTTGTTTCTCTATTCAATGTGTCTCTTTTCATTGAATTTTTTTTCTTTTTTGTGATTGATGGAACAAGCTGGAGAGACGACTGTATTTACAGAAAAAAATAAATGATAGACAGAGAAGAGAAAATATGAAAGATATTTGGTGAACAACAGGAGTTAATGCGTCTCAAACGCCAATCCACTCTTTTTTTTTTTGCTGTATGACAAGCTGTTATTATCTTCTTGCTTTTTTATGTTTCAAAGCAACGTTTTTTTTTCTGATTTTCGTAATACTAAATAAGTTATGTGGCAGACAAACATCTTTATTCAATAAACAAACATCAACACAAAAAGTCTATTGGACTCCTTGGATAACAAACAGCAAAACAAAAACATGCAAAAAGGAGGATGGAGACTTTTGATAGGCAGCTGTCACAGAAGCTTCAGAAGATTTTTCCCAAACAATATTTATGCATTTGTGTCTGACATGGCTAATATAAGCATAGAAATCAGGCATTTCACAATGGACTTTGGAAAAATAATCCACAGAGAATCCTGAACTGCTTGTTTTTTCTCATTATTTTGTTTATTTTATGTTTTTAAATATACATACTAAAGGGTCAAATTTCCAGTTTTTCTTTTTTTTTTTTTTTTTTTACTTAAATCTGTTCTTGGAAAACGTTGAACTAATGGTTGTAGTTTTTTGGAGTTGGTGCTCAGCTCAAAAATGGTGGTTGCCTTGGATACACAATAGTACCCTTGGTCACCAGCATCATGCATTTTGCTTACAAATGAGCAGAGTTGTGAAACTGAAACATTTATACTTTTTCTCATTACCCATCCAGGATACCAATGATCATATTTACATCGTCACTAGAAAAAGGTTTTTGAAATGCAAAGCCACACATATTTGGGTGTTTTTAAGGCGTTTGTGTGGCATTTTTTAATGACGGAGGACACGTATCAACAGAATTAAGCTAAAATTTGCATTTCTGAATATTTCTTTATTTAAATCACTGTGAATTAGGAGCAGATGAAAAAAAGCATCCATTTGTAGACGATTAGATCCATGTACCTCTTGATTTTCCTTGTCCCGAGCTGGAATGTGGCTCAATACTATACGGCAGGATAGCTCCAATATTGCTCGCCTTTTTGTTGCACCGATAATGTTAGGTTAGGGTTTCGAGGGACTAAAAGCTAGCAGGGGGGCGTGTGAACAGAGACCTCTCAGCAATGGACAAGGGGAAGTGGGGGCGGGGTTTCTCTGCACCAACAACTCACCACCAACTCAGAGGTAATTAACTCCTGCCGCTCTCCAGAAACTATGTCCTAGAAAACGACACAGGGTTTTGGTTTTTTTTTTGGCTAAAGAACAGCATAATCATTATTAAAGAAACAAAAATAACCAAATCAGAAGAGGATCGGAGTGGAACTTTAAGATGAGTCTGAATGGTGCAATAAAAAGCAAGCAAGCAACTAAAATGGTATGAGAGCAGGGAGGAAATGAAGTGACTGAAAGTGTGAGCCCAATCACCCTGTCCTTAACAACAGCTCAGTGCTGAACTTTGTTCTCCAGCAAAAGAAGGCAGTGAGTGAATACATCACCCAGCAGTTTATAAGTCACCCCTCGAACCTCAGCAGAGAGGGAAGAGGAGGAGAACGGATGACAAAAAGACTGAGCTTAAGGACAAACCAACAACAAAGTCAAGAACTTTAACTTTTCCAGGATAAACGGTGGGTTTTGTTGGAGTATCGAGGCCCTGCAGCTGCCAGAATGGGGATGGACTCTAAAATAGAGGTGGAGTGGGCCAGCAGGACTCGTGCCAGTTTCAGTCGGCGAGTCTCAAACGCTCTGCTGTTGTGCACTGGAGATATGGAGTATTTGGATAAATTCATGGAGGGTAAAAACACACACTATACATTTAAACAGCCTGATTCTTTTGTGTTTTTACAGCCACTGGGCTCATAAAGGCAGAAGAAATTAAGTCTTTATCTTCTTTTAATGTGATTAATTAGTAAAGTTTTTTTTTACAGAAAGTATCTGCAAGTGTGACATTTAAATAATTATGAATCCCTGAAATGCTTTGCTAAATATTTAATGTAATGTAATTGTTAATCCAAAATCAGTCTTAATCATAACTGGACAGAAAAAATATGTGGATGAAAGCCTTTGGTTTTCTTTATGCGCCTCCCCAGACAAGTGGTTTGCGCTGCAGCTGGCAGTGTGGGGGCTGCGGGGGGTGAGCAGAGTGATTCTTGCCAACAACCCACTGAGCGGGGCTCTCATCCTGGCTGCGTTGTACTGGGACTCCCCTTGGCAGGGCCTGCTGGGAACTGTGGGAGTACTGGCCTCAACGCTCACAGCTGTCATCACAGGACAGGACAGGTGGAAAGATTTTGCCCCCCCCCCATAAACAAATAAATAACATACATATTTATGATGGAACTTTAGTTTACAGACACCACTGGTTTGAATTAGATTAAGCTTTGACAGCCCTAAAAAACGTAGTTAATTGGTAAAATGTTTTCTGTAAATGTTTTCAAGTTCTCTAAACCAACATGTAGGAAGCAGAGCACTATTCCAACAGCAGATCTTAATGGAACCCAGGCATGGTATGTTTTTATACTCGCTTTATTTAGTATAATCAATATATGTCGATTTATGCAAGACATTACTAAAACTCATGGAATTTTCATAAAGTGGGGATCGAAAGTTTGGGCACCCCAGGTAAAATGCTATGTTATTGTGCATAAAGAACCCAAAGAAAGACTGAAAAATCTCCTAAAGACATCAGTTTACAGATGAAACATTCTTTTAATATGTCAAAAAAATAAGGCATTATTTTTTTTCATTTACCCTTTCAAAATAACAGAAAACAAAATAATGGTGTGTGCAAAAATTTGGGCACCCTGCAGAGTTAGTACCTCCTGGCAAGTATCACGGCTTGTAAACACTTTTTGTAGCCAGCCAAGAGTTTCTCAATTCTTGTATGACATCATCTTCTCTTCATCTTCTTTCCAAAAGTCTTCCAGTTCTTTGAGATTTCTTGGGATGTCATGTAAGACAGTGTGGATTTGGAGGTGTGTTTAGGATCATTATCATTTGTAGAAACCATCATCTCTTCAACTTCAACTTTTTCACAGATGCCATTAAGTTAGTGTCCAAAATTTGCTGAAACTTTGTGAAATCCATTCTTCTTCTACTGGTGAAATGTTTCCTGTGCCGCTGGCTGCAATACAAGCCCAAAGCATGATTGATCCACCCCCATGCCTAACAGTTGGACAGAGGTTCTTTTCAATAATTTCTGGACCCTTTCTTCTCCAAACGTACCTTTGCTCATTGCGACAAAAAAATTCCATGTTAACTTTGTCAGTTCACTGAACTTGTTTTTAGAGTTTATATGTTCATTTGTGAACTTCAAACGTTGAATTTTGTGGTGAAGATGTAGAAGAAGTTTTCTTCTGATGACTCTTCCATGAAGACCATATTTGTACAAGTATCTCCTGACAGTAGAACAGTGCAGCACAACTCCAGAGTCTGCAGGTCTTTCTGGACGGATGCTGCAGTCAAACGTGGGTTTGTTCTTGCTTTTCTCAGGATCCTGCGAGCTGCTCTGTCTGAGACTTTTCTTGATCTTACAGATCTTGCTTTAACTTCCACTGTTCCTGTTGACTGCTATTTCTTAATGACATTCTTAACAGAGGATATTGGCATCAGAAAACGCTTTGCTATCTTCTTATGGCTTCTCCTGCTTTGTGAGCAACAACTATTTTCAGTTTCATTGTTCTGGACGACTGCTTGAAGAACCCATGATGCTGCATTAAAGTTAGGACAAGGTCACATGACTCCGATTATTTCAAATCTTTGAGATTGAAATCACCTGGTTTTTGCAAACCATGATTGTGAACAATCCATGACACTGTCAGGTCTCAGCTTTTCCAAAGGGGGCGGTGCATACTACAAATTCTGCAGGGGGGCTTAAACTTTTGGACACACCATTATTTTGTTTTCTGTTATATTGAAAGGGTAAATGATGTAAATGAAGAATTATCTTTTTTATATTTAAAGAATGTCTCATCTATTAACTGATATCTTTAGGAGATTTTTCAATCTTTTCTTGGGTTCTTTATGCACAATAATATAGCATTTTACTTGAGGTCTCCAAACTTTCGATCCCCACTGTATATGGGGTAAGATAAGTGTCAAATTGAAATGTATATAGACAACAGTTGCAAAAAAAATACAACATTTAATTTTGATTTAACATGTTCACTGTGAATAGGATATGTCACTGTCTTAGATACAAAATTTCCTGTTTCATTACTGTTAAAAGTAATTCACAGGTTTATGGGCATCAGTTCAAACAAGTCGGATGTGCCAGGGGGTCAAACTCAATTGCACAGAAAGTCAAAATCCAAAACACAGCTCAGGTCGCCGGCTAAACAGTAAAAACATTTATTGAACACACTAAAACTAAACTTTTAAAACCCTAACGTTAAAACAAAAATATGGATAAAAACATACAGGAATATTATTTTAGAATAAATCAACTTAAACCTTAAAAAACATATATATATTATTTTGAGTCTATTACACAGAGAATATTACGGATAATATTGCTAAATATTATTTTGGTTCCATGAAAATATATCCTGTTAATATAATTATAATATATAATTCAGAAATAAAGTAATTGTAAAAAGAAAAAACACTCAAATTTCTTTACCTTTATGTTATTTTATATTAAAAAATAAACTTAACTTTTAAATATTCGAAAAGATTTTGCTCTCCATAAAAATTTATCTTTTTAAATGAATACAAGTATGAACATGCTGCATAACAAATTAAAGACTATCAGAACTAGACTCAAGGCGTTGTTTTTATTTTTCCAACAGATGCATTTTTAAGTTTGCTTTGTGATGCCATGTGTTTGTCTTTGTGAAACATATCCAAGAGATTTAATTTAAAATTTTTTGGACACTTTTAAAGTGGTTAAAAAAGTCGATGTCAGTCAAAAAAAGGTCAATGAAAAGAGAATAATGAAACAAAAACAAGAACGCTAACTCTGAGGTAAAATAACATGCAGTCTACCGTGGCAACGGTAAAAAGAATGTCACTATGATAAAAAAAACGGATCTTCTACTCCCGTCGTTCCGTCTAGTGGCAGACGGTACGCATGCTCACTTTGTTGAATGATCTTTTGTGACTTAATATTCATGCCTGTGACCTTGTGGCATATGTTTGACCATCATCTTACAAGAAAAAAAAAAAAAGTCATTTTCAAAACAGACATGTCAAATGTAAAATCAAATCTTTTATTGATATTTTTTGGTTTTTAAACCTGATTTTTTGGGGGTTTTATGATTAATATAAAATGACGGTTTATTGTCTTTTCTTTTGTCTGGACAATACAACCAAAATAATAAGGCGTCTGTTGTGCTACTTTTGATTAGTGGTGAATTAGCAGGAGGTCTTCACGGCTTCAACGGCATGTTGGTGTCCCTGCTGATGGGAGTGTTTAGCTCGGCTGGAGACTGGTACTGGTGGCTGCTGTTGCCCGTCTGCCTTGGATCAGCTACATGGTGAGAGCCTCACACTTAGAAAGAGATGCAGAGATCCAAAACTCTTCTTTCACAATATATGTTACTAGCCATTCATTTTTTTAAACTTTTTTTTTTTACCCTACGGCTTCTCTCTATCCCTACAATTATCCCTCTAAGTGGAGAGACATGAAAAAAAATTGTGTTTTCAAATTTGGTTCTACAACTTTGAAAAGTTATGCAAAAGCAAAAGACTCAATACTTATGTTTAAGTGTAAACTTTTGTGCTTCAGAGAAAGAAATGTGTTTATCCTCCGTGCCAAAAGTATGATGGAGGGATAGCCAGGTCTGAGTCGCGATGGCTCTACCTTAAAAAAAAAAAAACACTTTCGGACACCGCTACGGTTTCAATTCAAATTCAGTCTAAATATTGGTCTGTATTCAGACCGTCTTTCAACCAGACATTTCTGTTTTGAGCCAAAAGCATGTAACCAAAACCATGTGAACAAAGATTTCTTCAGTCACTGGTCAGGAATTACGAGGGAGGGGTGGGGGCAAAGCAATGACATGGAATAATGGAAGTCCGGAGCTTTGCCATTCTTGTTGGGATAGTTCACTTATTCAAACTTTATATTTCGCGGACAATTTTTGAACGCCTGTATCAACGTCAGGTACAACACTTTTTACTGCTACTTTGGTACGAAGGAGGCATGCTGCAAGGCGGTTACTGAGGGGGTGACAGCTATGAAGGTACAGTGACAAGTGTCTATGACAAAGATTGTCAGGAAAAGAGGGTGAGAAGCAATACATATCGTGTTAATGTTGTTATTAGGCAAAAAAAACTAGTCCTGTCTGAATACATCCTTACGTCCATACGTCTGTTTTTCTTTTTTCTTTGCAGCATCTTTTTGTACAGTGGAATCTCCACATTGTTGCAACACTGGGACTTGCCTGCCGCTGTGTTTCCCTTCAACACAGTCATTATACTTTATCTTCTTTGTACGGGCCCAAACAATCCTTATTTTCCTCATCATCCAACCATTCCCCCTGGAGAACTGGAGCACAATAGCACAGAGCTTGCAGCACTAAAGGTGAGGATTTTGATCCTGAAAGGGAAGTTTTAAATAGGTTTCTAATACTTTAGGTTTCTGATATTATAATGCCTCTGCCTTTTTTATGGGTCGGATTCATGATTTGACAAACCAAAAACAAATACACGTAGAAGTACACAAAGGAAGATTTGAAAGATAAAGACTATTCAGTGAAATGTATTTGTTTGGGGTGTTACATGCAGTTCCATCTGCGAAAGAGGATGGAGATCTTACTGTCTGCAGCTTTTTTGTTTTTTAGCTTAACAGAAAAGAGACCTTTGGTCATCTAAAACAATGGATTAGCATTGAGATTTGCTCAAATGCCTGAAAAGTTGAACTTGAAAACATGAGGAGTCATTTCTTACAGAGTAGTGTGACTAATATATTTTAGATCTCCCTGAAGGGTAGTTCCATTTACCTGTACAAGGGTTGACCCATAAACATGCAATGGATTTTTGAGTTGTCCGGATCTGTGGAAGTTCATGGACAGGATCATCACAGCTGCATCTTAAGGAGATCGCAGGCGTGTCTTGTAGTACAAGCCCCTGAGGCTTGTACGCCCACCTTAGGGGATGTCATGGGAATGGAACATAGCATTGTCATTTGTGTGGTAAGTGGATCATGAAGTGCTCGTAATGATAATGTAAGTTACATGCACTTAAAGCATACAGGGGATGGCCTTTACGCCACACTCTAGCCATTAGCAAGGTGCGAGTACTAGGTCCTTACTGATGGGATACGAATGCCGCATCCATGGGGTGTGCACATGATACGCAAGTATTTGTAGGACACTCATACAATGCCCACAAAAACTACACTCTATCTAACTGGCTAATTTCTAACAGGCAGTCACGCAAAGAGGCACTTATTTTGTGAACAGAACTTACAGTCTTTTTATGAAATGTGCAGGATTTGGGGAATTGAAAATGTTAAAAGCTGTAGGACATGCCTGCATCTCATCTACTTTACCCTTACTTGTTGTATAGGTATTCGCTATGACTTATCGCCCACATAATGATCAGAAAAAAATGTGCATGAACGTTTTGGGTCTACAGGCTTCCCCAAGTGGTCTACACCTTGACATTCTGTGGGGGACACCTGTGTGCCAATATCTACCTGTAAGGACAGATGTAAGAGTGTGTAGTTTCATATATAATTTGAAACCTTAGCATTGTCCTGAGACTTGAAAGATGTTCTGACTCTCAGCTCTTGTTGGTTGTGCTTCAAACTGTATGTGAAGCTTAGTAGAGCGAGTCAACAGGAGAACTCCATCAGTATGCCATTCGTGTTTCCAAAGAACATCAAAGACGGCTCAAACCAAGCACGGCTGAGTCTTCCTGTGCATTTGCTGGACAGCTTAATGCCACTGTGATGTCATGTCATCTTCATCTTAATGAGAAAGCCATACTTTAATATAAAAAAAACGCCAGGGGAGTGCATAGTGAGCCCTTACGTTATTTTTTTTTTTTGAAAAGGAAGTAGTAGTTGCAAAGTATTTCTACATTTTACCTTAAATTTTGGCTGATTTATTGTGAATTAATATCAAATTTACAATGAACTGCTCCAATCGTAAATTATTCTCTTAATCTTGTTTTAAAATTTAAGGCACATGCATCACAATTTAATCACTGGGTTTCTGCAGTAACATTCTGCTTCACCATTAATATGGATGAAGATATCTCTGCATTAATACCTAACAAATGGCAGCTCAGTAGTTTCAAAAATGTTTAATCCAAAAGATTAAGCCGTCCCTGGTAACTAGAAACACAGTAGTCTCCAAAAGAACAGAAGACACAGATAAAGAGCACAACTCACATCATCATCCATGTCTGACTGGTTACCAGGCAACAATTCCTGCAGGACTATTTATTTAAATTCATATTCAGGAAGACAGTTTAAATTGAATACAATTAAATTAAGATTTCTCTGTAATTAAGTCTTACTTTGAGGATTTATGTACAAGTTAAGGACTTGTATGCTGTTTTGTTCAGTTTCTGGGAGGGAGAATTAATGAAGTGCTTGCACTGTGCCTGAAAAACTATTTTTCCCTGAAACTCATTCAAAGGAAATGAGATGCTTCTCCTGAGACAACGGTCCAAAATAAGCAGCCGCTGCACTCAGCTTCTGGACAACAAACCAGCTGGTATCTAAGTGCTGAACGGATGCGTTTTAATTTCAATGCTTTCGGCGTGGAAATGGACCAGAGAGGAAAGTTGATTTCAACACAGGAAGTTTTATGTGGAAGGTGTAGTAAAGTGAAAATTATTAACCCGTATTTTATTAAAGCCTAAACCCATTTTTGCCTTTTTAGTTTTAGTATTTTGTAGTTCAACAACATTAAAGTTAAAATTTTAATATTTGTTAAGTTATTTTAAATAAAAACTAAATTTACAGTCAATATTATTTTGAAAGTATTGTCTCTAAAATAGACATTTTCCTAAAAAACTCTAAATAAACTCTAGTATTGCCTCATTCACAGCTAGGTCATTTTTATTGGCAGACATAGCGAGTTATTGTAAGAACTCTGAAAATATTTTTCATACATATAATTCATCGGCACCCCCTGTTCATACAAAAATAAATAAATAAAATCATGATCTTTAATTCCTCTTTGTTAAATGACCTTTTGAGATGTTTCTGTGACCGATGATCTGACATTTATGTTGGCAGCATGCTGACATGCCATGGTAATTACCCAGATGATTTGTCTCCCCTTTTTCTTTGAGTAGTCAGACCCTTGCATTTTTATCTAAAAGGAGCACAAAATGTCAAGGTAAAAAATTCAGGTGTTTCGATCACTTTCATAGTTGTGGTTTTTCTGGGCCGAATTAAAATTCCTCCCGTGCTCCTACGGCTTCTCCTGACCCCCACACTTAGCCCTCCAAACAGAGAGTTCTGAAAAAAAAGTGTCTTCAAATTGGGACTTTACAAACCCTTGATGACTTCATCAATATTCGGCTGTCATCTATGTTAGCGCGTAGCTGCCAGTGCTTGGAAAATACATAACATGAGTTTTATAACTTTACAAAGTCATGCTAAAACAAAAAGTAATTGCTTAATATTTAAATGTTGGGATTCAGGACACACCCACGGGAAGAAATGCATTTCTCCTCGGATCACCCTCCCGATGGACGGATACACAGCCCTAAGTCCTTAAGCTTTCCCTCTAAAGCTTCAAATGCCCCTACAATTGGAGGGGTAGGGAGCAGCTTTCGGGGTAGGGGAGGAATTTGATTTTGGGCCCGTCATGCATGGTCATGATGACTGATTCTAGTAACATTTGCAAAAACATAGGCCTTTATCTGCTCAGTGAATTCCAGCATATAGGCTGTAAAGGGATGGAAGTCCAGTAATGAAAATATTCAAGTCGACCAAAACTGACAGCACAGATGGCAGATACTGTAGTGCAAAGAGAGCAGAACTCAACAACTTTCTGCAGATTCAAGCACTACAGACTAGCAAATTTCATATACACATGGCATTCAAAATGGCCATGCTATGCTTCAGAGAAATGTCAATCAAGACAGACTTAAAGTACTTGGGGTGGACTTTATCCATCCCTGGCACCCTGCCACCAAGGAGCTCCTTAACTACCTCAGATTGAGTGATGGATGACCATACCCCGGAGTCTTTCCTTCTCTGGGAAAATGAAGTTGGTAAAAGAAGAACAGAGTCCTGTCTGTTTCAAGGGTGCAAAACACACCGTTTACTAAAGATTGTAACAACAGCACAGTCATCGCACAACTGACAACAGTTTTTGAATTGAACGGACAGAAGACATTTTTAATTTTAATTTTTAATTTTAATTTTCAAGAGACAGATGTTTTCTCTCCATCCTGAATGTCTCAAACTTCTGCCACTTTGCTTCGATTTACTCCCACAGCTGTGGTGTCACAATGATCCTTGAACAAACACAGGTACACTTACCTAGTTGTGATGCGACGACGTGATTAAAACCTTTTTATGACTTATAAATATTAGCATCAGAGAGGTTTCCTCATCGTGTTGCCATAGAAACTCTTCCTTTGAGTATAAATGATTGGTTTACTTCTGCAAAAGATTTTTCAAACAGACTGAGTGAAAGAAAAGCTGACACCTCCGCACAAAAAATATTTTACTCATTATATTTAGTTTTTAATTGATATTGATCTTGCAATTGGCCTTGAACTTAAATGAAAATATTTGACTTACAGAATTTTTCCCAAATGTGTCCTTTTATCCAGGTTCTTGGTGGTATTCCTCTTGGTGTGGGACAGATTTTCGCCTGTGGCGCCCTGAAGCCTTCATTTCTCATTCTTGGCGCTGTAGTGCTTTACTCTCCGCTACTGGCTGTCCATGCTCTACTGGGATCAGCTGTTGGAACTCTGGCCGGTTAGTCTGAAACAAAGTGTGTGTTGCAAGTACAACTCAATATAAGGTTTTTGTTACTTGAAATAAAAGAACTTTTGAGGAGGTTTACGTTCCCTTAAGAGAGTAAAGCACAATTTTGTGTTCAGAAGGTTATTTTTTGTACATAATTCTAAAACTTTTATTCCTGTTTAAACAATGTAAATTAGGATCAGCTCTTGCAATACCTAAACATATTTTTCTATACATACATTATAACTAAGCACAATGACATTTCAGCAGACTCACACATTTTTTTAATTCAATTAGCAACAAAAGCAAAGTTGCTCAAACTGTACACAGCCACCGTTTCCACATATGAGAAATCATGTTCTTTTATAGAAGTATAACTGCAGCCAAACAGTATTGCAGCCCATTAAATATTTAGTGGCTGTTGCACCCCTACAAAATTACAGCTGTCAGTTTTATCCATTTACCCCATAAATGGGACCAAGCATAATAATGAAGCTCATTAGATTGCCAGCAAAAGAACAGAATAATTTTACAACTGAATTATATATCTATAGGCTCCCTGTGAGTGTGTGCAGCATAACTCAATATCATTCATTTTTATCTTGTTTGACAGAAAATAGATATAATTTCTCAAACCATCAGTTGGCTTGGCTGCAGGGTAAATATCAAATTACAAAAGATTTTTAACAAGGCACAGCCACACAAGGTTTATGACTCCCTCAGGCTACAGAGCTGAATGTCACCAACAGCTATAGAAATGTTATACTGTGGCAACCCACAGCACAAGCAGACATGCACAGCAATTAACTCAGACACTGTTACCCTTTGGTTAAATACAAAGACAGACTTTAAATGACTTCTACATGCTCTGCTCGACTATTCAGGGAAATGAGAGAAAAGTCCAGTTTATCTGCTTCAACTTCATCACAAAGTCCTAAAATACTATTCTGTGTGCGCAAATGTGGCTATGAGTCATCCAGTGGAAAAAAACTAAAATCCTCTCCTGCTCAAAATGGTAGACACAATGCTGCTAATTACGACAGTTACACAGTTGTGCATGTGTGTGCACACAATGACGCAACAAAGGCAACAGTTTGTGAAGCAGCTTGTCAAAGAGATCAAAAGCAGGAAGACTGGAGACTTGCTTTTAATACCTTTTCCCTTACTTCCTTTTTGATTCCTGCTTTTATTTGTCATTTTATTCCTTTCATTTTATGCCAATTTAAGGCCCCAACAGAGTTGCTCTTGTGTTTCACAAGTAAAAATAATAAACAAAGCTTTTTAATGGATTTAAATGGTCTACTTGTCAGTGTAAACGTCATTCCCATTTCCTTACATCCCTCAATGTGTTGTCCACCTTTCATGAATTGGCTGTTTTGCAGATTTTTTTCAGTGCTAATTTGCATGCCTTATTTTTAGATTGTAGAACACAAGTAAGGCCCAAGCTTTTTAGACTTTTTATGGGATGATTCTGCCCTCCACTAAACCTCATCCAAAGTAGTGGGTCAGTCCAGTCAGCCAGCAGCACATAAAACCAGGAAGTTTTATGTCTCCATAACCTCATTCATCCTTGTATACGGCTCTGTTGCTGTTGTTGTCCTTCTCTGTTGTCTGAATTCTCAATCACCAGGCCAACAAATTTTCTTTGGCAGCCTGACAACACGTGTTTCTTCTACCTAGAAATCCAGTGACATTTTATAGTAGTGGGTCGCCCGATTGATGTGGTCTGTTGTCATTTAAGGCTTGTTGCTCTCTATTTTGGCCATAATTAGCAGTTAGCTTTACAAGCTCCTATCCTTAATAGGAAGTTGACAGTTTGTGCAGATTATATAAGCTTTCCAATTCAAACATTTATACATTAGAGGTGTAGGAAAAACTCAACAACCCCCAGGCATTAAAGAGATTCTCCAGGTGAGCAGGGAAAATGAGCTGCTATTAAATGGACTCATTTTGCTAGTACTTGAATAACTCTTTACCAATTCCGTTCAAACTCATATGAGGGTAAGTTCATCCAGAAAGTCTTTTTAAATAGAATAGTTATAAAGTCAAAAAGGAAGGTCATTTTTTTAAAGAACTTTGGGTGAAACACAAGAATATAACTGAAATAGAAATAATCTCATTTATGGCAGTTTCTCATCAATACCCTTTTGTAGTAAGGCTTCAATGTGGATTCCTCCTCAAATACATGATATCTCCCAACTGAAAATTATTAAATATAAGACCTTGTGAATAAAGAAAATACAGGATAGAAAGACTTCTTAACTGGTTTTTATTTGCTTTTTCCTTTTAGCTTCTCCCTTCAGAAGTTGCTGCAGACAACCCACCACTCAACAATTTGCACATACAAATTGGTTTCAGTTTACGGCCAATACCCTTCCTGATCAAACGCTCTGCATTTACCCTGCTCATGGAAGGTGCCCCCATGTGGTCGCAGTAGTGGTCCCAGACGACCTTCCAACCACGGACAAATGAGGTCCAACCCTGCTTAGTTTCTAACACCCGATGAGATTGGGAGGGGCTGATGTAGGAGATCCAAGTTGCATACATAGGAATACCAAATTTAGAAAATATTTTAGCACAAAGTGGTTCTACTTTTATCAATTTAATGTATTTCATTATGAAAAAAAATCCAACCACAAAAACCCTTGGACTTGGAAAATAAGCACTTTTTCCTTAATGACAGTAAGATGTGTCTGTCAGTGATTAATAGTGGTGGTAAGGCTCACACTATGAGAGCAGAGAGACATGAAGCCTGCCTGGGACTGGCACAGTGCACGCCATATTTAGAGCCGTCACTCATAGCAGTGTGTAATATTCCCATGAGGGGTTTCCAGAAGTGAAGATCAGGGGCTGTATGTAGGCCAAAAGCCTTTTTTACCTCCTGCTGCAGCTTTTTTGTAGAAAATTATTCAGAAATGCTTCATGGTGGGATCACAAACCAGAGATGGTAAAAAAGAGACGGCTTTGTTTACTTTTCTACCTTTGTGTGTGTTTGAAAAGCAAACAAAGGTGAAATATTTTTATATAGAAGTAGAAAAAAAAATGTGTAACAGAGCATCAGGAGTTCAGGAAAAATTGTCCTCCTTATTCCAAAGATGATATGATAAGGAATTAAAGTACAGCTTCCCTAAATAAAGATAAATAAACCGATCATTAAAAGGAGACAAAAACTCTTGTGGCAGATTTCTAATATAGAATTGAATCTAATGTTCAGTGTTCACTAAAGACCCTGACAGTCACAACTGCCTTTACAGTTGGAGATGGGGTCTCTACGGGTGAAAAATCCACTGAAATATCAAAGTAATACACCGCTTGATCAGCCTGTAGAGCGAAAATGTTCATGCACGTTTTATATTAATGAGGATGCTGCGGACGACAGGTCATATAGACCAGTGGTACAACAGTAAGAGTAAGTAAAGGAAAGTCGGCAAGACAAAGTCATGTTGTACAGATTTTCAAAAAAAAGAACCATCAATGGTAAACTCTGAATGAGCTATTTATTTTAGAGGATAATTACAACACTTCAGTTAATGCACATCCTTAACCTGTCTAAACAGAAGCAGAATGCCAGACAAGAAACATGCTGCTTTTGATTTCAGGATCCTCCAAGTCATTCTATCAAACCGGAGAGGATTTACAAAGGGCTCATTCTAAAGACCATCGGAATAATAAAAAAAACAGGAAATAGTTCAGCATCCTCCGGGACCAGCCATCTTCTCACTTTTTTCTATTATGGCACTGATAAATAGTAAGATAAAACACTGATAGCAGGAAAACTGAGGAAATGAAAAGCTGATAAGAGGAATATTCACAAGAAACGAAGTTGCAGGGGAAATAAGAAAATAGATTTTTCTTTAAAGGGAAAAACTGTATTTTTGTTGAATCCGTGAACAGACTTTCATATAGAGAGACAGTTGCTCCTACAGTTTCTGTTATCTTTCATTTTACTTAAACGAAATTGTTATTTTAAACTTCCTCATCAAACATTTTCAAATTTAGGTTTTTCTCCAGAAGATGAGGAGAAGAAGAGAGAATAGTGAAGCTCACAGTGGAGGGGGTGCACAGGGTGCGGTCAGTGTGCTTCAGGACCAGACGGCTAAACCGCAGCTTCCAATGGCTTTATGAGAAAATCAATCAGGAAGTGGCCTGAGGTTCATCTCAGTTCTTTCAAACATTAAAAAGAATCTAAATTACCAGCAATGTTACATTACTGTACATAAAGACACCATTATTTTGTTTTCTGTTTTTTTGAAAGGATAAACAATAGAAATAAAGCATTTTTTAAAATATATTTAAAGAAAGTCTTATCTGTAAACTGATGCCCTTAGAAGATTTTTCAGTGTTTGTGGTTCTTTATGCACAATAATATAACATTTTACCTGGGGTGCTTTTTCTCTTTTTGTAAACCAAGGTTAGCAGTACTGCAACCAATGACACTATGACCATGAAACAGGTTTTGTGCACATGTTCAACAGCAGGTGGAAAGAGGCAAAAGGTAGACTTATAAATATAAATGATTAATATAAATTAAAATGAACAAAAAATACTAACTATCTGCTCAAAAAGTTCATTTCAGATTTGGTGCTTGCTGCATCCAACCCACGGATGGGAAGGTTTACTTTACTGCTGCATCTTTAGGGTCTTTGTGCGCTGAGGTCATATATTTTGGGAGTTTTGTGTTCGGATTTGGTCTCCTTTTTCTCTAATGTAGACTTTAAGCCTTTAAAACTGAAGCTTTAGCTTATGTTGACGTTTTTTAGACAACCGTAACTTGTCAATTGTCTACGCAACTAACGTAATTCCAACGCATTCTGAAGGATAGAAAACCAGCTTTGTGCTGATGTGTAACACTTTACAATAATGAATCGTTTCCGCAACAACGTGAAACAACTGATTCTGAGGATTTTAACGGGTCCAGAATTCATTGGAATTACGTTCATTGTATAAATGGTCAAACAGTAGTAGTTCAAAAAATGTGTTGATTTGTGTTGTCCTGCCAAAATACACTAAGTAGTAATTAACAGTGTTATTAGTCCACGTAAAAATATGTTCTTTTATACATCCATCCATTTTCTTAATCCACTGTATCCCTTTCGGGGTTACGAGGCTGCCAGAGTTTAACATTGCTACTGTTGGGCGAAGGCGGAGTACACCCAGGATAAGTGGGCGGTCTCTTCAGGCCTCTTTTTTACATAAACCAGCTTTTGAATCTGCAAAGGGCACAGAGGGTTTGTTTTATTCAGAGTGTAGAACATAAGACTTGATAAGCTTTGATAAATTCCATCAGCTGTTAGAGCATCTCAAAGTTGACCCGCCGATACACCTTTGGTGTTTAGGAGGTCAATATTTACTTGTAAAAAGATGACAAAGATTTTCACTAACCATAAAACTAAAAATCCCAAGTGGTATCCTTTACTTTGATGGAAACAGCCATATGTTTCTATTTGAATGCTCATTCCAACTCATAACTGCATGATCCCCGGGTTGTCCCACCATTTGCGAAATACTGCGTTAATCTATCATGTGTTACAAAATTAATCTTTTCCTGAAAACAGAAACATTTTCCATATTTGGTCAAAACCAGGTTTTGTTGTCATGACAGCAGCTCACAACTGTGATGATGCAGCACCCCCCCGTGGTGTAAAACAGCTCTGTAGACTTTTTTTTTTACTGATCTGACAGTAACTGTGACTCAGACTTGTTTTTTTTTTTTTTACAGGTTTATCAGTGGCGGTGCGTCACCAGTCCCTGTACTCTGGTTTGTCAGGGTTCAACGGCGCTCTGGGCTGCATGGCTGGCGGCGGGCTCTTCTTCCCTTTCAACTGGAGGACTCATCTCTTTGCTATCACTAGCGGTGACAATTACACAACAGCATTTGGCCACGTTTGCTGATTTCTTAAGTCTAACTTACTGGGTAAAGAGTCCATCAAGCAATATAGATGACTGTTATTGACCAAGGAGCTGTTATAGACTGCAGTTAAAATAAAAATCTGTAACCAAAAATCCACCAGTTTCCTTCACTTCCGCCCTATAAAAACCTGAATGTACTGTTTTTACTATGTCCTGCAGCTTTCCTGGACAACAAGGGCCAAATTGTTTTTGCAATTCTTCTTTATTACTGCACCTTTGAGCGCTAATGAAACCAAAATCCACATTTTGGGGATTTCAAAAGACAGTTTTGAAATAATTATGGGATGGCCTCAGAACCTAGGTCTTAATTTTCCCGTTTTCCCACAATATGGAACAGTAAACTTTTGATCGAGCAATCTTCACAAAATTTAATTCACATACCACGGCTATGACCACAACCAAAGTTTCGTTGACCTTTGACCTCGGCAAGAGGTCATCATCTTAAATAAAACTTTAAAAAAAATCAACTATAAACTTAAACTCTTCTTAGGAATGTCAATATATTGCCCCCTAACTCCGCAAGAACCATCTGGAGAAAAATGCTGGACTTAGACATTGCAAATTTTAAAATGCTATTAAACCAACAAAGTAGTTGCATATTTAAAAAAAAATTGGTTTGTTTTGTTCTTTTTCTTTTAGGGAATGTGTCAAAAATATATGTAAAAACATAAATGCATATATTTGAACAAATAAAGGTATACATAGAAAAGTTTGACAAATCAATATGTACATTTGTTTATGTATAAATGTATTTCTAAACAAAAAGGTGTAAGTCGTTTTACTTATCGATTGAAACATTTCTTTAACTGAAAGCTCACATTAATAAATTAGTCTAAATTAAATTAGTTTCCTGCTGAAAAAGAGCAGCGAGTTGCAACTACATTTAGCTCTTCAAACAGTGTTTGTGGCTATCATCTAATACAAGCGTGTTTTTGTTTGCTCGCAGCCTTCCTGTCTGCATACGCTGATATTGCTCTGAGCAACATGTTGGGAGCGGTGAGTCCTCATCCTTTGTAGCTGAACAATTTTGAAGGCTTTCTGGGTGATATAAGCAAAAGTTTTTGTCTAGTTTTAATTTATTCATACAACACAAAACATAGTTTGTCTGCATTTTGGATTTGTGTCCTTAAATAAAAGCCAAAACTGCACAGTTTGACAAAATTGAACTTACCACTCAAAGATCAAAAGCTAATTGTTTGCATACAAACATACAGAGACGACTTAGTCTTCTTCTTGACTGGCATCTCAGTGCAGATTTTATGTAACTACTGCCACCTACTGGACTTTATTGAGTATTACAAGCAAATTGAAAACAGCATCCAAAATATGAAGACAAGATCATCCTTTCAGATAGACAGATATAACCATGACAACAAAAGAAAAGCTACATTTACTTTAACCTAGTTGAAGCTTAAAAAATAAAATAAAAAATAAATAAATAACATTTGGGTTTTACAAAAATAACACTTTTTGTGATCTGATTGTTTTTGCAAACATAAATTACAGACCAACAAAGTTTCACAACTCTGTTAAAATGTAAAGGTAACATGCATTAGCAATAAATATAGTTGCTAATTATATATTGTAAGCAAAAGCCAATTTTTCTCATACAAGTGCAGAGTCAAAAACAGATTTAGCTGAGGACAAGGCCTAATGTCTCTCTCTGAGGACTGTTGGTTAAAAGGGAAAAAATAGTTTGCCTTTCTTATTCTTATTGGAATAATTAAAAAAAAAACATTTTAGGATCTTTAATTACCAACTTATAATCATTAATGCTACAAACCCTCATGTTGGTAAAACGGGCAAATGTTTAACTGTTAAGGTTTTAAAGATTTTACTGTTTGTTTAAATAAACTGTGTGAATGCCCTACAAGTATAAATTAAACAAAATAATCAGGCTTTGTTTTATTCTTGTTTAAATATTAGTTTACACAACTTCTCAACTTACAATTTTTCATACAAATTGTGCAAAATGGTTTAATATATTTTAACTTTATTATTGAAAAATATGACATTATGAACTAATTTGATATAATAATTTTGGACTTATTCTTCATAATTTCAGCATCTATCTTTCTCTTTTTCTGTCTAGTTGGGTCTCCCAGCATGCAGTTGGGCAGCTACTCTAACAGTCACACTCATGCTTTTGCTGACTGGTGGCTTAGCAACGTACCGCATCCCGACTGGTCAAGTGAGAGCCCCTGAACGCAACCTGCGCTCCCACAGCCAGTGGGAAGCCGGCAACACAGTGGATGGAGAGAGCACAGATGTGTAATGCGAGCCCACATCATGAAGGAGAATGTTTGAGTGAATAGAACTGGAGCGCAATAACATTTTCTGCTCTTTCCAGAGTCAGTCATCCATCAGGTCAAAGGGTGGAAGCACATCTTCAGCAATGTGTTGTAAACATTGACTGTATATGAGAACTCGACTGAGCGACCCCTTCCGCCTCATGTTCCAAACAGGAAGTACCCGCTGGCTCCAAGGAGCCAAAATCCCATAGAATTCTATTTGTCAGAAAACCCATTCTTGCTCATATACTTTTGTGTTCCATGTCCTTGCTTGACCTATTTTTTTTCATATTTTTTCTGTAGTTCGTTATAAACTAGCCAATAAAAGCAGGTGGTACCTGAAATACTGGACAGATTTTGTGTAGCCCATTTTCAGTGGTAGGGGTGTGGACTTCCAATAAGCTCCCTCCTGACTGGTGAGAGGGGCTGGCATAAAAACAATGACTCGGACCAATCACTGTTTACAGATGTTTCCTGTCTCGCCTCTCCAACATGATGGTGTCCATAGTGAAAAAACATGGTTGACTGAATTGATTTCATTTTGTTGGCGCGAGAAGAAAACCATTTTCTATGGGTAACGTCACTCACTCGGTCTAGATTTCATGTACAGTCAAAGGTTGTAAATGTTTGTATAAAAAAAAAAGAAAAAAGAAGAAGAAAGAATATACAGATTTAAATCAGATTTTTTATTAAACATCAACATTGTTGTTTCAATAATTTGATAATTTGCCACCTTTTTCTACCAACCACCGCTCATCACCAAACACATCAACTAATTATTTTAAAAAAGCACTTTTAATTGGAAAAAAAGTTTTGACAAAAACAAAGTGGATTCAATGTAAAATAAAATGTTTGAATATTAGTTTTATCATATATAAAAACGTGTGGCTTTTACCATTCATTTTAACCACAACCATTTTACAGAGTTCAAACTGTATTTGTTCAATCTAAACAGAGGTCAAGAATGACACGAGCAGTTCTCATCCAAATTTACAGGGATCAGATTGTATATGTTTTGTGAATTATTAATCAAAAAGTAGGCTACGCTTGGCTTTAAAACACTATTGCGAAATTAGGTGATTCAGGTGGGAGTTTTTTTGTCTATAAAAAAAATAAAGAACAATTGATAAGTCAAAATTTTTCCACTCACAGTGCTTCCTTCTCAGGATTTTAGTAATGCTGATCAACCCTGTGTTTTCCGAACTCTGCATCAAAACTCACATAAGTATTTATCATCAAAGAAATTCATTTAAAATTTCCCTTAAACTAATAAAAAAAAAAAAAACCATCCACACTTAGGTGTACACCTGTCTGCAATTGACTTAAACATCTTTAGCTAAGAATTTTATTCCCATCATGCATTTTTTTCTCAGCTTTTTTTCTGTTTATCCCGACATTGTTTTATCAATAAGCACCTCACAGACTTTTATCAAGAGTTAAAAAAAAAAAAAAACGTTTAAGGCAGTGATTGATCAAGCACGATTAAAGATAAAAGTAAAAATTAATACCTGCCTTAAACTATTGTCTTCTTAAGCTTACAGTGGGGAACAAAAGTTTGGGCACCCCAGGTAAAATGTTATATTACACATTTACTCATGTTTACAGATGAGACATTCTTTATTTACCTTTTCAAAGTAACAGAAAACAAAATAATGGTGTGAGCATTTACAAGCTGTGATACTTGCCAAGGGGGGCAGTACAAGGTACTAACTCTGCAGAGTGCCCAAACTTTTGCACACACCATTATTTTGTTTTCTGTTATTTTGAAAGGGTAAATGATAAAAAATTAAGCCTTATTTTTTGACATATTAAAAGAATGTCTCATCTGTAAACTGATGCCTTTAGAAGATTTTTCAATCTTTCCTTGGGTTCTTTATGCAAAATAATAAAGCATTTTACGTGAGGCGCCCAAACTTTCGATCCCCACCTTAATTATAAAGGAAAAAACATTCAAAGTCCTACATGTTTGTAGGTTGGATTGTGAGTTTTGTGCTTTGTTTGTGTGAATAAGGGCGTGATCAACCGTATGCTTCATCAGTGATCTGATCAACAGGAAAATGACACATCTGTTTTCACATGTAAAGCCTTAGTCATTGATTTTGGGTTGTCCATCCCTGTGGAGGGTTGTAGAGAGTGGCTGCATCTTAAGAGGACCGCAAGTGACCGAAGTCCCACACAAACTACAGCCAGGCTGCATGCAAAGAACACACACCTATCATTAGTTCAGTTTGAACAATTGGGGGTAACACAAAAGTAAAAGTCTGTCCAACACACCTGCATCTTACCTACTTCACCCTTATGTGTTGTATACGTGTTCAGGACCTGTCGCTCGCAGCATACCCGTAGAAAAGATCTGCATGAACATTTTCTTTCTACTGGCACACCATAAAAGTTTTGTGCATACAGGCTTGCCCATTTTTCACCAACAGACCGCCCACATCCACACCTTAGGGCATTTGTGGCTAAGGCTTTGGATGAACACACATCCACTTACGGACACTTCATGCAACAAAAAAAAGGAACTCAGTCGACACCAACAATAAATGTTCTGTCAGGAAGAAGTGGAAGGGATGTACGTTTTCACTCGGCGTGTGAAAAGCAGAAAATGTGTCATGGAAAAATTATTTTTCTTTGAAAAAACATTTTCTCTGTAGATGACTCATGCATATTCCTGCAATATTTTAATGATTTTAAAGTCTTTACATCTATCACTGATAAGAAAAGGCCAATATTTTTTTTTTCCTAAATGCATGCGATTAAAATAGAGATGTGCTTGTGGTCACATCTGTGTAATTGTCACATCTACTCTGAATGCACACATATATTGGTCTTCATGCATGTAAACAAACACATCTGGCTCTGTTCTGGCGTCTGCACATTACCGAACTACATTTAAAGATTGCTAATTAGAAAACATGTTTATAACAAAAAAGTAAGTTATGACCAAATAAGAGGATGGAAAACCACCAAAAATGTGCATTGGAAAAAAGAAAATCTTAATAAATGTAAAAAGTTGTTTTTTCTGTTAATTGGTTTAATGGTTGAAACAGCAAAAAACAGCTAATATGCGCATTTAATGAAAAAAAGTTAGAAGTTACTTTCTTATTTTTAGAGCGTTTAGAATCCAAGTCACTTCTTTCTTACATAAAAGCGTTTGTGCTGAAGAGAACATCAATAATTGAAGATGTAGACCATATTCAAAAGATGTACGCTCTAATTCTTTCATTGTAGAACCAAACTCCCGTCTTCACCTCGCCTTTAGAGGAGGGCCCTTTGTGGGATGGTTTTAGGGTCCAACGGCAGGAGGAGTCATAACATATATGCTTTTGTATTTTTTAATTTGGGAGGTTTCAGACTAGGAAAGAGCTGCTATGATGGATTAGGAGTGGAATGCTGGAATAATTCACACCTTTTTCTAGTAGGTTTGGTTCACACTTCACTCCAGAGTGAAGATTAACTGCACTCATGCAGTTACAACAGCTGACAATTTAGGGAATGACTTGAACAAGCACTAACCAGAAAGAAGAATGATACAATTGTTACTCTCATTAATCCCACATCTATTTTTCTTTCATACTGACAAGTGACTCCAAGTTTACAAATGAGACGTTAAAGTTTTTTTGTTATTTCTGCTCCTTGGGATATTCTTTTAACTTAACTTAATACTAATGTTACTTGGTCTCTTTCATTTACTTCTGCTTCTTGTTTTGTGCTAGTTTGATTCCAATCCCACTGTAGTGAACCACACCAGGATTCACTTGCAAGCCAACAAAGACCCTTGTTTTCAGGTTCACTTGCTTGATCCACACCAGATTTCAACTCTCACCAAATTAAGAATATTCTCTAGAAAATAAATTAAAAGAAAAACAAACAACCTTTAGTGCATCAACCCAGAGTGGAAGTGCCCATATTGCATCATCATATGAAAAAATGTTTTGAAAAACTATCATTGCCCTTAGAAATCTCCAGATGAATCCTGATTGCTGCCAAACAGATTCAAAAACCGCGAGCAGTGCCTCAACATTTCCTCTCCTAATGAAAGAAAATGAGAATTCTGCTTCTTTGCAAAGTTAAGATATGCCTACCCTACTCTGCATGATGTGTGTTTTACAGCTTCTGGTATATGCAAGTGTCTTTTTACGCCCACTCTGTTGAATTGTCTTAGTCTCTTTTTAGTTTTTAAAAGCCCCCTTCAGACATGTATTGGAACTTCCTGAATGAAGGTGTTGGCTCCAGTTTGACGAGGTTACTACTGGCTTTGTTTTCACTTTATTGCCATTTTGCCATGTAAGTTATAGAAAGACTCAAACCTGCAGGTTGACTTAAACTGCTAGCTGTTTTAAATAAAGAGAAGCTGTATCTAAAAATGACTTTGGGTAAAATCACTGAGAAGAATTTTGTTTCCAGGTCCTTAAACATCATGAATTTAAAACTAGTCACAAAAATTACAATAAGTTTACTTCCTAATGACTGTCAATTACTATAATTGAATTGAAGTTTTTTTTTTTTTTGCTGTGTTAGGATATTCCAAAAATGTCTCAATCAAGTCACTGAAATTTGATGAATGCATCTCTTTTTAGAAGGTTGTTTTTAGAAAGTAGACTTTTGTGTAACACACTTATGGTTAAACAAAATAAAATTATTTGTTTTAAACAACTTAAACTTATGATGAATGAAATCCATATAAATAAAGCCTCCACCACCCTGCGTAACGGTTGGAATAAAATTTTTGTGCAGAAAAGTAAGATGTTGTAGAGTATGGCCAATAACCACTTGTCTCACACTGTTGTCCTACATTTCAATTTGATTTGTTTGCTGCTACATTTAAGGTATATTCCAAGTAAGTTTTACTTAAATATAACCTTAATGGTAGGCTTTTTGTTGACAATATAATTTTTTATTTTTTTAATTCCGTTCATCCTGATTCCTGGTTCTCTAACACATCTGAGCTTGAGAGAAACTAACTGGAAATGATCTAGTTTTAGTAAAATTTCAAATCCTGAATTAGAAATGTCAACTTCAACATGACTGCAGAAGCAGAATTTGTAGCAATAACTACATGAGCAACATTGCTGTGATGGATGATCTGAATGAGCGGTAACAGACTGATGAAAGCATTATCCATATCTCATGTCTGAAAAGGGCTTAAGTTTGTGTTTGTGTGAGAGCTCTAATGACTCTGTGGTGTTCACAGCAGTCTCCCTAGCACCACCCCCTCTCTGCTCCTGGCCTCTCCTCTAAGGATCTCCAGGAAGCCCAGTTTTGTCAGGAACTCCATCCTCTGGCGGTCTGTCGGCTGCACCTCGCAGAACACACCCTGAGAGCCTGCACAAAGAAACACATACAGCACAAAATGTAATCTACCAACTTGTTTTTACCAGCAAAAGTGGGTCAATAACATGCAAGATTTAGACTGAAGAATTATGGGGAAAAAGGTAGCATTTTGAGATGAAAACAGAATGTGTTGAGCCAGTCATTGTTTGCCTATAAAACGTCAATAGAAAACAAACGTGTCCATTTCTTTATGATCCAGTTCAGAGAACTGGATTCTTTTCTATTTAACTTATGGACAAAAATATCTGCCAATGGAGTGGAGTACTGATAGCAGGATGTGCAACATAAAGAGGATTCTTTGTGTGTCAGGGTAAGTTATGGCTGGATCTTTGAATGACAGCGACTCAACAGTGGACAGTGGGGGTATGGTTTCCACAACATAACCTGCAATAAATATGTTCAGCTGTGTGCGAGTTGCTCATTTCTGGACTGTAAAATCCAGTTTGGATCGTTTTAATGGTGCTACTTAATCACTTTGTGGTTCGGATGGCTTGTGAGGAAAAAAAGTTTGGGGGTTCGGTGCCATTAGATGTATGTTGACAATGTGTTTATGCCGCGACACAATGTGTATTTGGTGTAAACATTTGATTCTGTTAGTTCAACTAAAAGTAAAATAGCGCCAGTATTTTCAGCCTGAAAATGCGACCTTAATCGCCAGATTCACCACTGATGGTACCTCCTGTTGTTTTGATACAGGTGGCGGAACAGCGAGCTCCGCCCAATTGACTACATAACCAATCATAATCTCGAATCTGACTATTCCAGCAACCAATAGCCCAGGCTTTCAGTAAAACACCCTTACCGTTAGCTTTCAGTGCAGTGAGGAGGGCGGTGAGCAGGGTTCGGCTAACACTGATGTCAACCAGCTCTGGCAGAGCATCCAGACGCACCTGCGAGGGGAAGTGATGGAGGAGCGAGTCTGGGTACTCACCCTGGTCCTCTTCAATTAACCGGATCAAGTCCTTCGCAAAGGAACAAGAACGATTTTTATAAACAAATAATGCACATTCAATGAACAGGTTCTTGATTATCTTTTGGGGATGCGGCGTTACCATTAAAAAAAAACATAACATTTGTGAGAATTTTGCAAAGTCCTCTATGAATGGCAAATGCCATATACTTGTACAGCAATTTCTACCTTGCTTTAAGACCCAAAGTGCTTTAGAGTCACAGTCCCAATCACCCATGCACGATCACACACTGCCTAACACTGGTGCCAACTTATAACCACCAGGAGCAGAGTGGGATTCTGTATCTTGCCAAAGCACATAGGTGCCCAAGTCAGTGAATGAACCTGCAATCTTCCATTCCCAGGTTGACCGCTCCGTCTTCCATACCACAGCCTCCCTAGATTTTTTTCTCAACCTTGGGTACTTATAGGTTCAGGGTCCATAGCAAGTAAAATCCACTGAAAAAGGCAAGATAGGATTTTAAAATGTCAATGTACAGCCAATCCCCGTTAATGGTTTGCTAAACTAATGGTTGAAAAGATAGCCAGCATCTCTTCCTGGAGAGTGTAAACTGGAGGAGCAGCTTGTCCAACTTCATTGCTAAGTTATCATCTTACTAAATCAGCAAAGCTAAATCATTGTCTAAAATTTCCAATTAAATTTGATGGAGTGTGATAAAGCAGAACAAGTGGCTTTTGAATTTTGGTTAGTAACAGCATGGAAATCTCATTTAACATTTGTGTCTGGACAAGGAACAGTAGTCATCTAAAGAATGACTATAGCATCTGACTGTTCCCAATGTTTCACACTTGTTTTTCTTGGCCTTCTGTCTTTCCAGCTGAAGAGTTATAAACACTTTGTCAGCAGTGGGTGTTACATCAAAACAGAAGTGCCTAGATGTTGGTTGATTAACCTCGTTTTTCTAATCTATGTGGTATATTTCTGCTCAAATGCTGCCCAAGTCTGGTCATGGAGAAAACATCATTCAAGTAAAATGCTTTTCACAGCAGTAAAAAAGAAAAAAAATGTGAACAGTTGAACTCAAATTGTAAATATTTTATTGATTTTGTGAAACTCCATCTAGTGGTTACATAGTAAAGTGTATTGGCTCCACATGCTTTTGGTTTTAAAGAAAGTTTTAATGTTTTTCCTGTTAGTTCTAACTGCATACGTTTCTAGACATGGCTCCCCACTCATGGCTGATTATTTGGATCAGCTAATCAGTCAATGAGAACTTGAAATCCGCCGATCCAGGTTATTAGCAGCATTTGGGACAGGATAGGATAGCTGGGAAACAAACAGGTGGTGGATCTTAAAGATTAGGAATGGGGTCCTCTGTACTTTTAAGAACCATTTATTGCTGCTCAGCATTAGAATGAATATGACAATTACATATATTTATGATGCATTGCTTATGTAAAAATTCTAAACAACATTCAGTTCAAGAGTGTTTGCCTCCATGCTTGAGCTTTTATTTGGACCTTCTTGTTGGTAATCTTCTACAGAAAACCTTTGATGGGCCAACGGCAGGTGGTGGTGTGTCAACGACTGTCAAACTTAAGCCATCTTGAATGTGTTTCTGCTTCTGCTCTGAATAATATCATCTTACAGTGATTTGGTTGAGGGTTTGATTCCCAGAAACCCCAATCCCATATCAGTGTGAAACAGCGTAAAGTGCTTCTGGAACCAATAAAAAAAGGACTATCTCAGTGAGATTTACCATTTTACTCACCTGTGTGTTTGGGTGTGTGCTGTTCCCTTTGGGAGGATATTTGTCCCTCATTGCAGGTATCCAACTAGCCTGGCACCTCTTGGCGAAACTTCGAACATCTAAAATACCCAAAACACAGCCGCAAACACCTAACTCGTCTTCAAGGATGAAGCTGTACTCTGGGCTTAACGCCAAGCATGGGCCAAGACATCTAGGAGGAGAAATGAACACATTTCTTTAACCCTTTACAAGGGCAGCATACAATAATCATGTTTTCCCTGCAAATGCACATGCTGACAAACCTGTCTCCTATGACATCTGGGTGAGCTATGCTGGACTCTTGGCCCCCCTGAGTTCTTAGATGTAACTGACGGACCATACGGTATAACTCCACCTGTGGGTTCAAACATTTAGCTCTTTGTCTTCTTATTGCAGGATTACAAATCAAAATGTTAACTTTTATAAATCAGGTCACTAGAAACCACCTGTACATATTATTAAAACTTCAGATGAATACCCTCTAAAATATAGCAACAAGTCTGAGAAGACAGTTGCCAAGTGAAATAAAACTTGCCTTGGAATCACGCTTCTATGGCTGGACATTTACATGTTAGCCACACTTAGGATTTGACTTGGAACCAAAATCTTGGGATGGGCATGGACATATGACTAAAGACTTAAAGGCAAAGACTTGGAAGTTTACTTGGACTTCTTTTTAAACACTTGGAACTTAACAAGGATATATGACCGAAGACTTAGAGCTAAAGACTTGGAACTAGACTTTGATTTTGTAAAAAGTGATTTACAGGAATATATTGTAGAAAAAACTTATGTTAAAGAATGGTGTTTGTGATTTGAGCTCTTTCTTGCTAAAAAAAAAAGTCCAGTTCCCCATATAATAAATAACAGAACAACAAACTTTAATCCATAATTATGCTTTCTGGACAAATATGAGTGAAATGGTTCAAGCTGCCGACTGTGTAATTTACCTACGTGATAATCTTAACAAACAATGACCTTGATAGTGTTTAGGGGTAGGATTTGTTTACCTTGTCTTTGTTGTGGTATGGTCTGACATTGTAAAGACGAGAGGTAGGAAAAAGAGGCGGAGGATGAGTAAAGAGTTCGCTGCAACTGCCAATTGGGAGAAGCATCTGTATAACACATACACATAAAGCAGAGCTTTAACTTTAAAGGTAAATTAAATGTCGCTAACATCCCAATAAAAGAGACATTTGACTGCAGAAAAACAGATTTACCAAAACTAGCTCGTTAAATACCTGTACATCCCCGGACAGGCCCCCTTTGAACACCCATGGCTCTGAGTCCCTGCCCATTAGGTCTGCTCCTGTGGTTTTCCCACACCCTGCCATGGACATTCATTGCACAGTTAAAATCTAGGAACAACTTCATATGGCAGACAACCAAACATAAAGGAGGTAACAAAACATTTATACCAGTGCAGAAACATTTCAAGCAAAAGCCCTTAATATATCCAAATCACTGCTGGCAGCTATTTTCAACACAGTTACAAGGAACTCATAAGAAGAATTAATGCCTGAAAGTATTTTTTTCTTTTATATATAATTATTTGATAGAGTAAGTAAAGTTCATGCTCACTCACAGTGAAAACAGTTCTTCCAGGAGCCAAGAGCAGAGCTGTCACTCTGCACTCGTCCATCTGAGGAAGGTCAATAAAAGCCTTTGTCAAAGTCAGAATTTATTACATCTCTTTCATTAAGCACTGTGTACTCTAGTTTGGACCAAGGCTGTTTTCACTTCAGTCCCCATGGGCTCATCATTGCCCAATGTACTGCTGATAAACTGGATCAGAATCAGTGTTGGGGGTAACAGATTATAAAGTCACGAATTAATGTAATTTAATTACTTATGTCAGTAATGGAGTGACGTAAAGATTTACAGTTTAAAGTTAGGTAATTAATTACAATTACTGGACTATAGAAACCCTCGTCACTTCGTTACTTTGGTTTTGTAGGCTCTGACCTTTTCTTTTGGTTAAATGAAACGAAACGGAGATTAATAAAAAAAATGTTTAAAAAACTGAGCAACTGGAGCGACTACGAGCAAAAACGTATCTAACAAAGTAAAAAGTTGTTAAAATAATGTCTCATATTTAATCCAGGATGTGTCTTCATCAGACTGCTGAAGCCGCTTGGATGAGTGGCCAAATGTTTCAAGGAAGAAGATTTTAAGTCCAGTTGGCATGATTCAACTTCAAGACAACGTTTGTTAGTACAAAGTGTCTCTAGAACAACAGGTGGCCGTAGATTACAACCACTTTTTACATACTCAACATTGAGAATACAAAAGCCAGTTTGAACAAGCTGCATTTCAGATAACAGTTGTTAATTTGTAAGAAATGGCCACCATTTAACTGTGATCAATGACGTTGTTATTGGCTCTTCTTTTACTTAATAAAGTACAATTAGTCCAAACTCAAACAACGCAAACTTTATTGCAGCTTGCTAAGATGTAGCTCTAAACTGGTTCTTTTTTTTAGCCAGTCAAAGCACAGATGTGAGTAAATTCATAAAGATTTTCAAATGTATACACATAATGGATAGAAAACGATGAAAAACACGTCTGCTGTTTTCTATCATAAGCTTACTCTGTTCTTACCCAGCCAGCATACAAAGGCCTTTGCCACCAGAGCCGTGTTTCTGAGGTCCCACACGTAAGGATAAAGGTCATAGAGCACAGCCCTGTTGGCCCCGCCCACCACGCTACAGTGGAGCTGTGCTATGTCTTCACACAGAGATAGGAACCTGGAAGCCCGTCCATGCCACTCTTCCACCTGGTAATGTCATAGAGTACTGTGACTCATGTTACAAACGTCATCATTTACATTTCATTGACTGGATGCAAATGTTTTCCTGACCTTCTGAGGCTGTGCCTTCTTGCCGTTGGTGCTGACCAGGTGGCAGTTTGTCTTCAGCCAAGTCAGATCCTGCAGAAGTTTCTGAGCCGATGGACCATGCTCATGTGGAAGGTAATGAAGACCAACCATCAACCGCACCTGTGATTCACTGAGCAAACCCTTCCCGCCACACACTGCCCGACCCTGAGGCTTCTGCCCCTGGCCTCCACTTGGGAGTGGTCCCGGCTTACATCCAGGAGACTGTTGACTTAAATGGCTCCATCTCTTCTTCTCCCCTACTTGTCTTTCCCTTTCCTCTAAAGTGGGTGAGGAGGGAGGGGAGCTGGAATTCAGTGGGAAGACTGGAAGTTTGGCCACAGCAGAAGTCCCCCTGACGGTGGATGGACGGTCGGATCGGTCAGAAGTTTTACAGCGTGACGTTGAGACATAACCGCGTTGGTCCGTCCTCATGCTCTGCCGACCTTCAATCAAGAAGTCAACAGAGTTTCAACAAGCCAATAGTTAAGGAGCTTCTTAATATGAAAAAGTAACCAATCCCCATTTTTGACGATGGCTCCAAGTGGTACCTGCTTGTAGAGGTTGGTTGAGTTCTTCCATCCAGTCGTGCAGAGCAGAAGTCAGAGCTCTGTCAGGACAGTAGTCACACTCCTCGTCTGCATCAAAAACAACATTACAGAGCATTTCAAAAGAAGACTAAAACATGACGTTTTCTGTTACAAAAATAATAACAGGCAAGAACACAAAGGATTATTCAATCTGATTACATACATGTTTTTCTTGCATTGATATCACAAACTTTAACCAGAGCTTCAATACTTGGCTTATAAAAAAAAAATTAAGGAAGTAAGAGTATATAGAGGTGCTATGCAGTATAATAAAAGGAGATCTCCAATCGAAACCCCTCACCTTTTGTTTCCTCCTTCCCTGCTCTAAGCCAGCTTCCCAGAGTGTGCAGTGGGATGTAATTGGCTTCAAACTCGCAATTTGGATTAAGAAGCAGACCTCTCAAATGGCTTCTGAGTTCAGGCTCCCGGCCCTTAAAAGGGCCCAAGAAGAGGCGCCTGGAGTCATAGTCGTTAGCGTGCAGGTTGTCCCAGATGAGTGGGGGGCGCTGAAGCACAGTCTCCACCTCAGCGAGGCCATCAACTGACAGTTTCCTGGAGATGACCTTGCTACCTGCAGAACGAGAATGGGAAAGCCTCCCAGCTTGAGAATTCAAACTGAAATCTGCAACAGGAATCATTGCAATAGTTAAAAAAAATCTAGCATCTCAGTTTGGTTCGACTATTTTACTGATCAGACACTTTGATTTCTCAGCTCAGAAATGCTTTCAGAAAACGTTTCTCTGCTTAGAAACAGGCGTAATACTAAAAATCACTGAGCCCCAGAGAGCTGAACACAAAACAACTAATGCTTCTGATGCAAAAATAAAGAAAAAAGCCACGCATTCATCGACATTAACTGAAATGAAGTGAGTAACAGGATGTGCATTTCTCTAAAGGCACGTGGGTGGATGTGCACAAAGATCATTTTTGGTTTGTGGAGGAGTTAGTGAGGATTTCTCTGAAGGGTTATTTGTATTTTAGCATATGTGTAATTGTGTGTAGGACTGGTCCTAACTAACCAAAACTTACTGCTCAAAACAATGATGCAGAGGCCAAAAAAATATCTGTTTTTGACTTCTTAAGACCCGAGCTAATAGTTGAGCTAACCTTCTACACACATTAAGCATGTTCAGTTAAGCAGAATGAACTACTGTGGTAATGTAGCCCAAAATGTGATGTAACCCTTCAGGGGTTAAAGTAGGTTCTCAGAGTCCTTTGTACCTGTCCATATTACGCTAATATCTGGCATCAGGTCTTCTCCAACTGTTTGCAGGTAGGGAGACTTGGACACGCTGGGGGAGCACAGAGAACTGCAGTACTCTACAGAGACAGAGGAGCAGAAAATACTGTTGGATGCAATAAAACCAGCCTGATTGAGTCATGCAACATTGGTCTCAAGCCGTACCTGTAGGGCAGAAAAGGAAGACTGGTGGTTCCCCCAAGAACTGATAAACCTTGTTGGTAACTGTGACCTGAGCATGGGCAAATGATGCGAAGGCCTCGCTGTCAGCCTGACACATGGAGGCATCGATGTCGTCAAAGAGGATCGCAAACGCCTGGCAACCCAGATCTGCCACCTGAGATGAGGAAGGCATACCGCTGAGTGGAGCTGAAGAAAATGTTGTGTTCTAAGTACATAGAAAATACCACACCTGTCTTAGCTTGCGTTTGAGTAAAGCTAAGTCGCAGGATGAGGAAAAGACAATGTCCTGACCGGGAGAGAGTGCATAAACAAACTGCAGGCCTCTGGACTGGGCCTCTACGATGAGAGTACGCAACTGACCTGAGGAAACGAGAAAGAGGGTCAGATGGAGAATATTGGTGGGCACTGTTTAGTTAGCTGCTTATTAAAAATAATCGTGCATTTTGTGGTACAAGCACCAAATTATCTCAGAAAAGCATGTTATCCACGAGAAAATCCATGATTTTAAAATATCCATCATATATCTATATATAATACTGTATACATCTAATAGTATTCTGTAAGTACCACTAAAGTTTAAAGATTGTATTCTGTGTATGAACAACCCATATTGCTTAGATTGGGGCATTTAGACATCGAATATTTTTGTAGCACTTAGGTGTCAGGCTGCCATTTTTACAAATGGCTTCAATTTTAGATTATGGTTGTGGGTAACGAGCTTTTCTGAAAGAGGGGGTTCCTAAGGTACATGCATGCCAAATTTGGTGCTTGTACTTGTGCTTAGCAGCTCCGCTAAAGCTGTTATGTGTTTAATACTGTGTTCAGGTCAAAACTGGCCTGTTTTCAAGTGTGAAAAGTTAAGTTAAACACATAATATCAGTTCTAAACTTGTTATAAAGTCAAATAAATAATTATGTAATACATATTTAACACTTCATCCATCTGGACATGCTTCGACCTGACAGATTGGCATAATTGGGTTTGTTTGGAGTCTATCTATCTAAGGTACAAGGTAAACTGACATCCAGTCCACTATAGGTTATTTGTAGAATTCTACAGAACCTGAGTAAAAATAGGCAACTGCAGAAAAACTGTTGAAATGTTCAAATTTTTAAAAATTGAGACAGAAATGTCAAAAAAGGAGTTTTATTTAAAAAAATACTGAATAAGGATCACTTGTCAAACAAGTATCTTACTTCAACAATTCCTTTGCAAGGGATTCTAAATGGTTTTGTATTCACTTGTTTGCGTTTTGTGCTTTGACAAGTTAACATGTGTGTACATATAATGGTTTGGTAGATTTAAAAAACGAACAAACCTTCCTCTTCTGAAGAATAGACTTCTCTCCACAGCAGTCGATGCTTCAGGTCATCTTTTGGACCATACAGGTAGGTGTTCAGTCCCCAGAGCTGCATCCTAACAGAAATGATGCACGATGACAGCAGATAAAAAAAAAAGACAACTTATCCAAGACAATTTTTTGCCCAGAGATAAAAATGTATTGTTAACCTTTCAGGTCCCATCAGGCATCACCACAATGAATCAGCTTTAGACTGATACTGGTTTAGCAGTGATTTTTGCATTAGATGTCGTTCCTGTATTTTATTTGGGCTGGGGACCGGCATAGGGGGACCCAGACTTGGGTTCCCTTGTGGGCACATAGGCAGTAGTGTGAAGGGTCTTGCCTAAGGCACCACACTGGATTAGGCTCATTGCACCCCCTGGGAATTGAAGCCTGGCTTCTCGTGCACCAGTTCCACTCCCCGCTAATCGAGCCATCCACTCCAATGGTAAAAGGAGACCCACAAATTGCTCAATGGAACACGATTAACACGTTTATGAGACAATTGGTGCTTTTAAGTCATAATTAAAAATTGCTTCATTATGCTTTGTGTGTTAAAGCCACAACTTTGTCCTTGCCAAATTAGTGATTGAAGAGGGAAAATTTGAGCCAGAAGGCATGAGACGAAGAATCAAACACCAGCAGCACAACAAGCTCAAAGAAAGTAGATCCACAATATTGATTCTAAGACTCCAAAGCCTCCTCAGTTATAGGAAATGAGCTCCTGAATTATAAATTTAGCATAGTAGTCAAGAGAGAAACCGGACCTGCATCTGAAGCCGTTCATGCACACATCTACAACCGTAAACAGGCTCTATCTTTGGATTCTGATCATGTCTTTTCTTGACTTCTGCAGAAAGCAACCCTTTCTCTTACCGTTTTATTTCCTGGACAGATGGAATGACAGCTGCCTCCACAAAGCTTCAAGCCAACTTTAAAACACAATCACAGCTGCCAAACCTATGCAACACTTAGCATTTGAATTGTACTCATAACCCACACTGGAGTTTCAAAAAAACTTGTTTAGCAGGAGCCCACACATTTACATGCTGCTACGGTTTAGAAGTCTAATTACTCCCAGTAGATCCTTCAGAGAAGAAGTCGTGCATATTCATAATTGCTTCAAAAGTTTGGGTGTATTCTTCTGTAAATATAGTTAATTTGATTTAGCAGTTACAAGATAAAAGTGAATGCAAAGCGATAAAAGCAAAGCTTCCACTATACTGCAGGAAGAAAAAACGACGTAGTCACAATGTTGTTGCATTCAGGCCTCATTTTCCATGACTACACCTTTCCTTTAATGTCACTTTGTAAGCTTATTATGGTGCTGGAAGCTGAGTCATAATCAAAGTGACAGTTTCTTATTGTGAGATGAGAAAACTAAGGAAAAATGTAGTCTACCTAACAAGGAATCGGTTTACCAGAGATGATACGGTGTTTTATGACAATCAAAGTCTTAATGAATAGGTGATAAAAATAAAACGGTGGATGTTGGGGTTTTTGGTTGTGTATCATTGGTTAAGAACCCTACACGTTTATTGTTTTATACAGAATTCACATTTATTTATACGTAATTCAGTAATTCTGGCACTTTTTGAACATTTTTGTAGGTCATGTGCACCTTCAGAAATGCATACTTTCAATCCAAAATGACGTACGCAAGTATTGTTGTAAATAAGCAGGATTTAAATCTGAGAGAACAGTGAAGCGACACAGACTTCAGATGCTCACTTGGTGGCCAATTCTGATCCCAATCAATTGCCAAAAATTAAAATGTCTCTTTAGAAGTTAGAACCATTGTTTGTGTTGTTTTGCTGCTGAAGTTTGAACATCTGATTACATATTTTAACTTTCAGGATTTCTAATATTTAAAAAAAAAATCATAATTTTAAAAATGTACTAAATAATTATTACTAAATGTTATACGTCAATGATGTGTTTTTTTGTTTTTTTTTTTACCTTTTTGTGTCTAACAGTTGCAACAGTAAAGTAGCATGCCTGTATGTCTTTTGTGTAACCAAAGTGGTCTTTAAACTCGCAACCTACGGTCTACAGGTAACTAAATGTCAAAAGAGGCGTACAAATTTTCTTTAAACATACCAGGAATTAAAATATGATAATTCAGGTACACAGCTTTCCGAACTTATATATTTCTTTGCTCCAACATAAATTTCCACTTACGTTTCCCCACTTCTTAGCCCTTGAGCTGCCAAAACTAATATTTGACTCCCTTCATGTAGTCATCCATGGCTCAACCTCACCTCGGATGATTGTTTAAGGAGTCAGTCTGCATTCGTGATTGTTTTCTTTTGGCGCTCAGATGAAAAGTACATCCTGAACTGACTTTGTTTACTGGCCTCAGCCCAACAACTGCTCACATGTGTGAATAAGAATCCATCAACTACAAAAGCCTAAATGTTAGGAGTCTTTTTTGTAGGAATATAGATGGACTTACCATTGGAAGAGAACCTTCCTCTGATCCATGGACCACGGCCTTCCATAAAATCCTGCAGAAAAAAAATGTGTGTTCAGGACAAATGCAAAATCCAAAGCCACGGTCACATGCACACGTACTGGGGTTGATCCTGCAGGTTTTTTTTGGTTGTCCGGGCCCCTGCTAGAGAGGAGCAGCTTCATCCTAAAGTAGAAAGAGCCACTCCAATGAAAATGTTTTAACATGTTCTTGAGCATTTTTCTCATAATGGAGTACAAGTATGAAATTCTTTCAGATTAAAACTGCGTTTCTGAGTATTTTTTTTAATTCAAATTGCGTTGGATCAAAAGCTGATGAAAACCAGATGTTTGAAAAAGCTCAGGTTTATGATGCAGTCATTCTCATGGGCGGGCAAAAGGGGTCTTTCCTCGCTCCAATTCTAAATCCTCCACTTGCAGACAAACAGATCCATGTACGTCTTTGTTTTCTTCGTCTGAGCTGGAATCTGGCTCAAAGCTGTACGGCTGAATGGCTCCGATATTGCTCGCCGCTTTTTTTGCTATGCTAACATTAGCTTGTGCTTGTAAGGCGCTTGTCGCTGGGGGGTGGGTGTAAATAAAGGGCTGATGGGAAAATTAGCAGAGCTATGTTCTCCGCTAACAGTCCCAGATGAGCATTTCTGAAGAACTCATGCGCACACCTATAACAGCATCAACGGACTCCTTGGAGAGTGCGCAGGATTTGGAAGAGGATTAAAAACATGTACGACATTGACGTCTCATCTACTTCCTCCCTACTTACACAACACTCACGTGTTGTTGAAGTGTTCACTACGATCTGTCGTTCACAGAATGCTGATAGAAAAAAAGTTCATGAATTATTTTGGTCGATCTACAACCTAAATATTTCATCAGGGTCACCTCTGTGCCCTGTACGGGTTTGTTAATTTTTTTACCCAAAATGTCCGTTGTGATTAGAGACGTGGCCAACTCAAACATGCGATTAAAGCCTTTTTCTTAAAAAAAAAAATAGAATTGTAGATACAAGTTTAAAATTAATGAGAATTTTTTTTTAAATGGACTGATTAAACAGAACATTGTCTTATTTTTATTCTTTTCTTCATTAACTGGCAGTGCTGTTATTCACTTCACATACAAAATTATGCAACATCTACATACTTGGCCACATCCCTGCTGTGCTCGGCAGAAGCATAATTCAGCTGCGACTACATTCTTCATCCCAATTTCTATTCTTAGACACCAGAGCAACTCTGATGTCCCTCTTCGGTCCTTTGTGTCTGTGAATAAGTCTGCACCGAGCGTGTGCTCTAAGTGGGTCAGTGAAGACTACATTCAACAACGATTGCGTTTTCTCACCGGTCCACTTTGAACTCTTGAATATTTTGACACGTATAAACCTGTCTGCTGTTTCTGTGGAGAGCTCCCCACTGAGACCAACCCAATTACTGCCTCTGCTGGATGCCAACACCATGATGCTCCAAACCTTCGGCTTTGAGGAAGCATAGGAATTTAGGAAAAAGTATATAATTTTGTTATTTGCACAAAACGGGTCTTTAATTCTCAGCTCATCTTGACAAACCAAAACACCAGACGGCCAACAAAACAAAATACACCACTCTCTTTGGCGTGTTCATTCAATTTTCTCTTTTATCTGCCAATAATACAGCAGATACAGACAGCTATGCATGCTTTCCATTTGGTGAATGATCATGACCATTCTATGCTGTTAACAACAATATGGCCAAATAACTTATGATAAGAAACCTTAACATGCTCAAGCCATCAGTTGAACATGGCAAAAGTTCATAGTTTATAACCTTTAGCAGCCAATATATATGCGGTCCTTTATTTTACTGACCAGGACATTGCTAAGTGAAGACTTGGTTACTTTTTTTCCCCATTCACAACCATGTTTATCCAACAACATGGTGGTTGTTTTTTGTTTGTTTTTTCAGCAGAGCAACTATGATAAAATAGATCTAAAAAGTTTAAATCAAAAATTTGGTAGATGCACCTGGAGCTTTAGAAAAAAAACTTTCCTCAAAATACTTTTTTTGTGTGCAAAAGATGCCAACTTGCCACACAAGATACTAATTTTGTGCTATCCTGTGCACACAGAATGCTAACTTGTGCTCACAAAATACTAATTTGTACACACATGATTCTATCTTGTACACAAAAAATGCTTACTAGAGGGAACAAATTAACCAATGAGATGTTGAAAATATTTTGGTCTTTTTGTTGTAGTTCATGGCTAATCATAGTTATCTCATTTAAAGGGTCATAATTAATAAAAGAGGTTGATTTTCTGCATTATCAGTGTTACTGTGTTGCCAATAAGCCTTAATTTCTATCCTTTAACACTGTCCTTTCCGTCGTTATTATTAAAATCTCAACCATTACATGAAACAAGCAGATAGTTTATTAAATATAAATGGCCGCCAGTTTTTTCATCTCCTCTTATGGTTGAATTCCATCTGAGCAGAGCTTCAACGCAGTCGTTTCCTGACTTCATTAATATATTAATAACAGCTGCTAATGTTTCAAATATGACGCCTTTAGAATGAGGCCAACTGTGTGGTGTTTTTATTTAATAAAGCCTCGAGAAGAAGATAAATAAATGACTAAGAAAGGCTCGGTCCGTGATGAAGTCGGCCGCTCTCACCTTCCACCACCCCGCAGAGGAACCGCCGCTTCTCCTCCATGCTGTAACGAGGCCGGGAAGACGTGCTGCTGTCCCCGTTTGAAGGCTTAGATTCCGCGGACGTTCTTCATTGCCTCTCCCCGGTGAGCTTCCTCCTCTTCCTCTCCCTCCTCCTTTCCTGCCCGCTGCTGTGGTGCGTTCAGGTGCTCGCGTCAAACGGCTGCCTTCAAGTGTCCCTCGAACACGGCAGTTTTCCTTTGTCAAACCGGTGTCTTTGTTGAATAACATCATGTTAAAATGCGAATCTGTGCTCTTATTTCAATAGTAATATCATTTATGTTGGGAGAGGGGATTAAATACTAATTTATCATTTATTTATCAGGCATTTTATCAACAATGGGAGGGCTGTTTTATAAATGGGAAAGTCGTTTATTTTCCCCCTGCAAATTGTGTCTAGTTAGTTACAATTTAAGGAGTTACAATATTGCTTTTAAAATTATTTGTATTTGCTATAGAACTATAAGATAAAACATCTGAGGGGAAATAACGTTGAATTTGACATGCTGCAGACTTATACTACAATAGTCTATTCCAGGGGTCTGCAACCTGAAGCCACTGTGGCTTTTCGAATGAAAACATTCTTACAATTTTAATTATAAGGGATTTGTAGGTATTTTCCTGTTTAGATTGACATTTCATATAACTGAGCAAAATGATGATAATTGCATTTACATGTATACAAAATGTCTTCTACATTAATGTTGCCATGTTTGTATTTAAAAGTAAAGGGGAAACGAGGAAGAATATGCATTCATCTAGTAATGATGGAAAATGCCATGTTTGACTTGACTGTCTTGCATTTTTAATAAAATAAATCTGCTGCAGCAGGAAGAGCTTTTTTTTTTTTTTTAAACAAAAGTGTATTTTATTTTGAAAGGAACTTGCTTGCGCTGCCGTCAAAAGTAAACTGTTAGATTCAGAAAAGTGTTATAATTTATTTATTGCAAATATCTGAAAGCTGTGTCTGTGTTGAGAGCGGCAAATCTGGGTTTTCAACAGTAAAATACAGAAAGGTCATTTTAGTTTGAATTTACATAGAAATGTTTCATATAAGAAGTAAAACTTTAAATTTATTTTGGATTAAGCTAAATTCAACACTAATCTAGAGGGAACATGCAAAGAGCATTGTGGGAAATAAGAACTATTACAACATTCACAAATGTACCAATGCTGGGTTAAAAAAAATATTAATTAAAGCAATTTTTGCTACATGACACAATACTGTCATAGTTTGACAAATCCCTATTACTATGTCTCCCTCTTCTGGTCATACTGCTAATGCTGTCCTGTTGCCTCTTCTAGTTTTCTTATTTTCTTTCCACTTGGGTTCAGGATGAGGGCAGGCCATCCTGACCATTGACTGTATAAGAGAACTGGACTTCTCTGGGCGACGGCACACTCACTCTGTCCAGTTCTCATATACAGTCAACAATCCTGACACTCCTCCATTATTTAAGACCAATTCCTCCACCTCCCCCCTGGTATTGAGCCCATCTCTGAGTTGTGTTGTTCTTTATTAAGTTTTGCAGTGTCTAATCTCCTATTTTTGACCCTGTTCTTTAATCTGTTCTGGATTCTGGAACTCTCCTACATGTTCTGACCTTCCACCCTGGAAATACCACAACTTGTTTTTCTTTTACCTGTTCTGTCACATTTTTTCTTATTCCCATAAATTGTATTCTGTTCTCACCATTATGTCATGTCCTTCCCTCAGACCATGACAAATATTGATTTGTAAAATCTTTAAAATGATTTTCATTGAAAGTTATATATATATATACAGAAAAAATAAAACATTTTTTATACTAACAATAGCAATATATTTGAGAGATCTGAATAAAGATAGCCAAACAAACAAAAGGTTTTTCTGACGAATTCAATCTTATGTACTTTTTCATAAGGACTGATAGTACATCAACCGCAGGGACGGAGTTGAACAAGCCTGAAGAGAACTTCAACAACTAAAATGTAAACTGCAGTCAACTAATTTAGTTTCAATAAAAAGCTTGGTTGATGACTTCTAGATCATTTCAAATATTTAACTCACCTAAACTATATCCTTCCTGGCTACTATGCAGGGTCACTACAGCATTGTGGGAAAGAGTGGCATATTTCGGACAAGCTCCAAACCCGGAAGTGCTAAATGAAGTAGCACAAAGAATCGCTGGGGGCAGGTTGCAAAAAGGATGCGTTTCCCATAGGCTCGGATACAAAAATGTCAGCGTGCACACCAAAATAAATGTTTGTGACCCAAAGCTCCTGACTGTAAGTGTGGAAACATAAACCGACCAGTAAATTCAGGGCTTTGTGTCTAATCGATACAGCGACTGCATTACTGCAGCCGCTGCACTTACCCAACTGTCAATCTTTCCCTCAATTGTGAACAAGACCTTAAGATACTTAAATGTTGTTAATGTTCATGTTATTGTTTTAGTTCTTTTATTTATTCATTTCCTTTAATTGTTGTTTATTTCTTTTATTGTATTATAATGTTTAGTGATTTTATTTATATTTGATTTTATGTTCACTACTTTGGTTGCCTTTACTTTTTTAAAGTGCTCTACAAATGATTGATCGATTGATTGAATACCTCCACCTAGGGCAGGAGCTCTCCACGCAGCTTTGAGAGCACTGAGACCACGTTATCCAGTTGAGAACCACAGTCTTGGAAACTTGGAGGTGCCAAAGATTATTCCCACCTGGGCTTGTCATGGTGCAGAGGTGGAGCGATCAACCTCTGATCAGAAGATTACAGGTTCAGTTCCCACATTGCCCGCCCAAGTATCCTTGGGCAAGACACTGAACCCCACATTGCTCCTGGTGATTATAAGTTGTCGCCAGAGTTAGGCAACGGAACCACCATCAATGTTTGACTGTGACAGTAAAGCGCTTTGGGTGTTCAAGGACGGTAGGAAAGCGCTATAAGTACACGTCATTTACCATTTCACACTTGAACACAAACCACCCCAGTGCATGTTGAAAGCTACAGAATCCCATGCTTTCAGAGAACCAGGATGAGCCCACTCCTGCACAACAGAAGGAATTAATGTATGAATGCATTCTTTCCATTTCTTGATGATGTTATCAGTCGAGCTGAAGAGTTCATCACCTGCAGTATAAAGAGTTCTGGCCATCAGTGGATTAGGCCTGAAAGAAAGCCTGTTTTTTTTAAATTTAATTGAGACAAATATGTTGCCCGTGTCAAATTATATATTGGCATAGACAATGAACAACCTGAATAAAATGTAAAAAAAAGTATTCAAAGTGTCCAAAAAGTCAAATTTTGGGGAGGTTTGTGGGTTGATGCTTTACACCCATTCAAAGGCAAATAAGAAAACAAAAGAATCATCCGAATTCTTCTTTGTCTTTTTTTTTAAATCTATCTTTAAATAATTATCAGGGATTTTCATTCTCATAACTTATGTAATTTGCAAACGTTTACAGCAAGTTTCTTGTCATCACCACTAGAGGGCAGACGAAACCAACCCTAAAGAGATCTCATTTTCAGTAAGAACATAAATCAACTTTCATAGCAAGTTTGATCATTTGAAAATGAATAAAAAGCTTAAATGCCATTGTTAAATGATACTTTTAAATGTTTATGTGGGAAACTAGAAAAGATACATTGATGTTAAATTGATGAGGTAAAAATTATGACTTGGATTTTTGGGAAAACTGTTAGTTATTGGATAAAAAAGCTATAAGAATTTCAAATTACAGTAGATAATATGCTCAACAGAACATAGCTGTCATGTATGTCACAACAAAAAAAACTAGTCTTTTTTTTTTACTAACAGTGTCATGTCAGGGTAAAGGTCAATTCAATATGGAGATGTTAGGAATATGATTAAAAATTTATTAATGACAGAAATAAAAAAAAAAATCCTGTTTATAAGTGATAATGCTTCACCATGTGGTGCCAAAACAGTTTCAGCTCGACTTCAGAAAGTTGGAGTGTCTCATATGGTATGGCCAGCAATGACCCCTGACCTTAACCGCATAGAGCACGTCTGGGACCAGCTGAAGCAGAGGCTGCATGAATGTAACCTCACAACCAAGTGACCGTGCTGAACTACATGTAGCACTTGTGGAAGAGTGGAATACATTACCTCAGAACAACATCATGAGGCTAGTGAGGAGCATGCAATATTACTGTCATGCTGTCATTGCGGCAAATGGTGGAAATACCCACTATTGACATGGTCAGTTTATTGGCTATTTCTCTTGTCTTCATTTTGGGGGTAGTAAATATCAAACTAATGAAAATTGTGTTTCTTCATTTGTTACTAGTAATATCAAAGGGAACTTTTCCATATTTAAAAAAGTAAGACCAAATAGGAATAGCACTTATACAAATAATTCTATCTTTAAATTATTTTGAGTGGTGTATAAGCAGAGGAGCATACAGGTGAGGTCAGGTAAGGAGTTAGAGACAGGTGCATTTAGCAAGTGTAGAGAGCAACAGAAGAGCAGCTCAACTATGACAGAAACAGCATCATTTTTGTCAGAATAATAGCATGATCAATGGGAAGCTGCTCTAGGAGATGTCAAGAAAGTGTATAGCTTAGTCTGTCTGGACCGTGAATTGCACCTACATCAGTTCCTCTGGTGTCATACAGAAGAGGAGGACCTAAGTCAGGATGTAATTATGAAAGTGAACGTGGGTGAAAGGTCATCTGGGTGCATTGCACAAGTTATGTTGAAAGAGAATCTACCAAATTCTCACACCCAACAGTGGAAAGGTGCGCTCTGGAAGATGTGGGTGACATGCTGGCCTGATGAGCACATCAAAAGAAAGAACTGCTATTAATTAGCAGTTACTAGTAAGCCAACAGCTGCTAACTAATAAAAACAACCGCCACATTTTTCTGACAAGAGAAAAAGAAACATGCTTTAGGGAAGCAAACGGAAAGTTAAGGTTTTATGCCAACCAGTGTGAACACATGAACATTATCTGTTCCCATCAATCTTAAGCAATCACCTGACAGTAGACTGAGATTTACCTCTATGACTCCATTTCATTTTGCTTTTGTTTTTGATGGTTTAGGCACCGTGCCAAACAGAAATCACCCTGTATGAACCTCCTGAGGGCTCACGGCAAAACCTACACGACCTGGGAATTTCAAGTATGCTATTTTTTTAAATTTTTTTTTACTCGTGTTTCCTTGTTCTTTCACTCAGAATAAAAGCGTGATGTGTGAGACTGGAAAGAGTAATGACAACAACAGGTTAGTTAGTTAAACCATGTCTAAAAACAAGCCCCTAAAGGAAGTAAGCAAAACTCAGGCAACTTCACAACAATAACAGAGCTGAAACATTTCCTCTGGGTCTTCACTAGGTTTGCCCACACAGTGTAGCTGCTATTTATTTAACATTATCCTAATGTGTGATTCTGAAATGTTTTCTAAAAGTTGTTATCCGGTAGCGCATTGTACTCATTGAAAAGAATCTGAGGCAAAAAGTTTTATTGACATATATTTTTTTTAACTTTCATTTATTTCACTTTTGTAGTTGGTAATTAAAAGGTCATTTCCATGAACCGCCATCCTATTCTGGTGAGAGATTAAAAGCTGGAGTAAATCTGTGCTATGCTGTCTGCGTCAAATGCCAATGGTTGGGTCTACAGTGCTAAAATACACATGCAAAATGTACTGAACAACAAACACGCACTCAAAATTGGGTGAGATGACCAGAACATGAAACTTATTCTCTTACTACGTGTTTACGTTTTCTCTGAGCTCTGTTAATGTCTCAATGACACTTGACCAAATATAGTTGATTGAAGAGGATTACCAAAAAGCATGGAGCAGACTGCTTCTTATGAAGGCTCAGGAAAGACAAAGATTTTTTGTGCTTCTTTTTGTAGAAATTCAAATAAAGAAAAATATTTATGTAATTGTGCTTAAAGAAAAATGTTTGATTTTTCATGTTTAGGGACTTGATCTTTTTTTTTGGTAAACTCAAAAGATTATTCTGTTGGATTCAAGAGAGCCCCAGCTGTTAAACACAAAAGACTTATGCCGTTAATGAATATTTTTTTCCTGCAACAAGACAGATTTGTGAGGTTTCTAAAAATAAAAGCTTGGAACCAGTTCCTCCGTCTGATCAGCTTGAGACAACGAAATTCTAAGTAGTGCCTTCAGGTGCCTGAGAGTCACAGATAAGGGAAACTGTTAGGTTCAAAACCCAAACATTAGTAAATCTGCAAAGAAACACAA
>BSAI01000212.1:4174897-4195527 GCA_036245035.1 Adrianichthys oophorus | reverse complement strand
AACTGGTAAGAAGTCTCCTTTTATCTTTACATTTAATTTTTAGTACACATAATAATGAAGATTTTTGTAAATGTTTAACTACTTCGGATTTAATAACAACTCGCCACTTATATATCTGGAGTTCTTTTTATCCTTTTTGTTTATTTGATGACTTTCTTTGTCTGCTCAGTTATATTTCTCTTAATTTCTACCTTAACAATAAAACAGCATAGAAGACACATAGTCTCTTCTAGTAGGAGGACAAAAACATAGTAGAAGACGAACATTTGAGGATTTTCAAAGTTTTAATTCATTACAAGTTTTAATGTTGAAAGAGCATTTTTAATAGATATCTTGTTGACTATCAGTATCTAAGGTGCTAAATTCTACTTCTTTGGTGATATAATAATACAGAGGTTAATACATTTTTTCTACATAAAACTTAAAAAGCCATACATTTTTGGCAATTGTGAGTTCATTTTACCTTTTTTTTTTCTTTGTCTTCTAATGTTCCACAAAGAGTAATGACTTAATCACAAAGATCCACATAGAATAACTGTCCAGTATCTTATTGTACATCTTACCAGGTTTTGTAGACACTGACTAACAACAATGTTTTTTTTGTTTCCCCATACTAATTTATGCATCACCTGCAACTAAAGTGCACAGTAAGTGGATCTTATTTCTTCATCAACATTTAGTTTAATATGTTGCCTTTACAAAAAGACATCATTTTACAAAAAAAAAAAATTAAAAATTGACTTTTTTATTATTAACTTGCAATTAAAAAATCTTGTTAGACAATCTTTTGTAAAATAACTTCTGTCATTTTGGCTATTTTGTTATTTGAATATGTAAAAACAAAAAAAAACTTGATTTTTATTTTTTGAAAAAAATGTAGCGTTAATGTTAGATATTTTTATAAAAATTACATTTCTACTTCTCCTTTAACTATTTTTAACAGAATATATAATGACGATAAACATCTGTATCAAGCAATCTAGCCTGAATGCATCACAAATAGAAGAACTTGTGAAACAGGTAAGATTTCTTCTCTTCCAAACTGTTTGCAATAAATCTCTTTTGTAACAATATTTACTTTTGTTTGTTAAAAATTGTTATTTACAACATTGTTTCTTTTAAAACATTTAGCATCTCAAAAAAATAGAAAAGACTGCAGAGTTAATCAAATTTACCCCAAAGACATGAGAGGCGAGGACTTCCAAACAAAGAGATACACAAATGGATTGTGAAAACGTCTGCATATCAGAAGTTATTGACTTGAAGAGTTTTTTTATTTTGTAATGTATTTAGCATGTATAATAAAGTATAAATTTCTTATTTTTCTGGTTTTCACCTTATATAACTTCTAATATATTGTTTAACATTAAAAAATTAATGTTTTAAAGATCAAAATATAAAGTTGTCTTCTTTCTCAACTTTAATCTGCAAAGCTTTTTCTCTGCAAACTCCACAACATTTACTATTTTCCATATTTTGAATGAATTGAACAGAAAAATGAGTAAATCGTGCAAAGCAGAGGTCTCTAAAGATGTTAGATTCTAGGTTTTTGTAATTAGTTGGAAGTGGAATAATCTAGATTAGGCATTTCTACCATAAACATCTGTATTAAGATTCAAGGATGTGTAGTGGATTAGCAACAAAGACCTAAAAATGTCTTACAAAACAATAAAATGTTTTTCAAAAATGTGTCTCTACCTTTGTTTTAAATGTCAATTGAGAGCAAAAAAATTAAAGATGTTGGAATCACAGTTTGAACCAAACCTGCCTCACAATGTAAGAGATTTTAAGATGTTTTATAAGTGCCTGTACTTTTGCTGCACAGTTTTTTGTGCATGTGGGAGAGTCTTTTACACATTGTTATCCACACCATTGCTGTAATAAATCAGTACAGGCCTATTCCCTCCTTTTTTAAATTCAGTGGTCCTTTGTAAAATTCTGGTTCACTTTTTCTGGCCTCGTAGTTTCACAGGTTTATTTCTGCTGCAACTTTGCATGTTTTTGCACGTATTTTATTGTAAAGTATAAAGGAGATCACTGTTTTATTTTCTGTAAACAGTTTTGGCTTTAAATTATTTATATATTTTCAAAAACTGTGTTTTAGTTTGTAACACAAAGACAAAATGTTAATAGAATTTTACCTCCAGGGTTGTAGTCCTACTAGTTTTGTTGCTGAAATTCACTTATAACGTGTGAATGTTGTGTTTGTCTAATAATTTCCCCCAAATGCTGCGGGGAAAAAAGGATTACAAGAAATAGAAGGGCGTGGGAGCAGTCCACAGAATTTTCCAAATAAAGGTATGAAGTCTAAAATATAGAGTTAATTTATATATTATCAAACTGTTTCTCCTAGTTTTAGTGATTTCAGTGATTTCAGTTTCTTGTAGCAACATGTGTGAGCAAAAACTTTCATGCATATTTTTTCTTACAGACATGCTCTGAGCAGCAGATCATAATAAACACCTGTACAATGTGCAAGGGTAAGTAAGGGTCAAGTAGGAGATATGCAGGCGTGTCATACAGATTTTTCATATTTTCAGCCCCCCCAGCACAATTGTGTTTGCTGTGCAGAAGCAAGGTTCGCCCATATGGCAAAAAAAACTGTTGTGGTCTGTGAGTGAAACAGAAAGGTCAGATCCTTACCTGGGATGGGGGAGTGGTTGTGCCTCTGGGTCAGGGGTGGGATAGGGGCCGCCTCGAGTGGCCTGTGCACCTCCTGTCGACTTGGCCAGGGCTGATAGGGGGTCAGAACAGGGTCATCGACCTCCCAGGCGAGGGGCGGCAGTGCTTGGTGTTATTGCACTAGTCTAACTCCAACCGAAGTTCCACTCAGACAGTGCATAAACTTGTTTTCACACTGCCTACTGATGAGGAAGGGTGCCATAATACTAGTGGGCCACTCCTGGTAGTTCTGATTTCATTGCCTGCAAATCATTGAATTTTCCTGAGCAAAATTGGGAGTTGACAAAAGTGAGTAAAGTATTTAAGTCACAACAGGCACAGTCACTGCCTTAATTCTAAATGATCTCAAATGTTTGTAATATTGTTTGAATATAAAGACTTTTAAAGACTAAAAAGATCTCAGTGAAGATTTGTCATGGAAAACATTTTGGTGCACCATGAAGTACATTTGGTTCATTATGTGTTCTGTTATAAATAAAAGACAGAGAGGCAGGCCTCTATGACTCCTTGTTTTTGTAAAAGTCTTATTCAACTAAGAGATTAAAAGGCATATCAGTTTTTGCCAAAATGGGGTTGTACTTTAGAATAGTGCCCATTGTTTGGCACGTGTTCTTTCCCTGCAGATTTTCTGGTGGAAACTGGATAAACAACATAAGAAATGGTCTCGTTTTGTGGAGTGCCGTAACTCAGGTTGAACTAAGAAACCGTTCTGACACCGGCAAAGCAAACACATCTCCTCAAACCACTATTCTGCCATCTGTGAGGTAAGTGAACTCAATGTTTTGTTCTTTAAACTCTTTTGCTGGAACGCACCACTATTTATTTACAACAGTTTGTAACAGACAATAAACAGAGAAAAATAGCCTATGTGTAATAGAATGAAGAAAACTTAATGTCATGAAATGAAAAACTTAATTTATTGTGAAAATGTTTCAAAACTGTATCATGTATGACAAACGAAACACAACAACTGACTTGGTGTGACGTCAAACATGAGCAGAAAAAGGAGAATGGTGTTTAAAAACTGTATAAGGGTTAATTTCCACAAATTAGTTGCTTGATTCTCTTTTAATCCCTTAAGCTTCCCGTTTGTCGACCCAGAAGTTTCGGCAGCTGTCGCCACATATCTATGAGCCGAGAATCGTTTCTGTCCCCATGTGGACCAACAGAAAAATAGCAGAGTCTGAAATCTTCATAAAACTGTGTGTCCTGAATGAACGCAGCTGTCAGCAGGATAGAAATCAAATGTGAAACATAAACCTCCAGAAGTTTACTTTTTGTGATCATAATGTTTCTTTTTTTTTTTTCCTAACTAAAACCTGTAGGATTATAGCTGATCTTGTGAATTAAAATACATTTGTTTTACTTTGGATGTTGTTAAATGTTGTTAAATCCTAAACAACCTTAAATCTGTTGTTGAATTTTAAGTCTGAAGAATATTTTTTATCTTTCAATTTTTCTAAAGATGTTTTTCTAGCATAAAGTAGTTCAGTAACTTTTTATTTTCCTTCAAACTGTCCAAGAGATTATAATTTGTTGGCCTTTGATCTGGACGAAGATGAGTTAAATGCAGATATGGAAATCTCACCGAGGAGTGTGTGAACAGTAACACACCCAGTGTTCCCACACTGTCACCAGTGGGTAGCTCACACCAAATTATAAAATATAAAACTGTATTCAGCAAACAAAGCTCAACTGATTGCAATTGTCAACCAGGACCAGGAAATCCCCATCAAAGCACAAGCAACTAACTGTAAGTGAAAAAAAGTTTTTTTTTTACTTTCAATTCAGTTCAACAACACTTTAAACAATAATCTGAGGATCTCAATGTGCCTCATTAACTCTCTTGAAGCATCTCTAACTTGCTGTTTAGCAGGTCGTACAACATTCTTCAGACTACTGTGGGATCAGGAAACTTCACTCTTAAATGGATACCATCTACACTTGAAAATGGAGACAGCTACCCAATCTGTTTTGTTAGGCAACATCAAGATGACATCATTGTAATTTCTAATTTGATTCTTAATTTGTGGACAGGTTTGAGTTCTTCACCTGTAAGCATCCTTGTCATTGTGAGAAACTAATAATAAAATAAATGTATGTCCAATATTCTGTTTTGTAAGTGCAATTTATATTTATGACTTTTGATTTTCAAAATCTCTGCATTTTGGGTGTTTTCTTTTCAACTACAGCAGAGACTGCAAGATGAGGCTGCAAAGAAATCTGTCTCACAGCAGATTGTGCAATTTCACGTAAGCTGGGGTGAACACGTAGGCTGATAATGCTTTATACATTTTTTAGACATTGTGTAGTCATAGTGTACATTTTATGACCTAACTTTACATTCAAAAGGTCATGTTTTTCACATTTGTCTATTATTTATTTAGTGCACTAAAAAGACATGAGGTGAGGCAGGCAGGAAAATGACAGTTATTTTTGATGATAAGATAACAACAACAAATCATTCGTTTTATGAATGCATATACATTTTGGGGAGAATTTTTACTGCTGGCTTTGCACAAAATTAGGAAATCACCAAATACTTCTTTGAGCAGCCGTGGTGCAGAAGTACAGCAGTCGACCTCTGATTGGAAGATCACAGGTTCGGTTCCCGCTTTGTGTGCCCAGGTGTCGAAGTGTCCTTGAGCAAAACACTGAACCCCACATTGCTCCTGGTGGTTATGGCTTGTCGGCAGTGGAGCCGCCATCAGTGTGTGAACGTGTGAATAGGACTTTGACTGGAAAGCGCTTTGGGCCTTTACAGTCAGTTACAGTTAACCTTAAGACATTTTCATTTGAGCTGCAGTTTTTTAGTCTTTGTTCAGTTTTCCTGTGGGGGGTGTCATGTATTGTGGGAGCTGGGTGGATGGAGGGAGGAGCTGGGGAGGGAAGGGTGGTTGTAATTGTAATTGTATTTTTTTTAATTATTATTTTATTTTTATTATTATTGTTATATATCTTATTATTATATTTTTATTTTATTTTATTTTTTTTCTTTCTTTATGTAAAGCGCCTTGGGTTTTCATAAGAAGGAAAGGCGCTGTACAAATAAATAAAGTTTGAGTTTAAAGTTATTTCTATGACATCAACACCAAAATTATTCCCATGAGTTAATATTACACACGATTGATGCATTAGAATATTCCTTTTTTATTACCGGTTTATATTTGCATTTTTCATTTATTAACAAAAAAAGGGAAATGGACAATAAATGCACAAGAGAGGCAGGATAAAATCAGTCAGAAGTCTTTTTGTTTGTTTGTTTGTTTGTCTTTTACCTTCCTTAAACCCTTTTGACCTTTACCAGATGAGAGATAAATGGTTCCCTGGTATCCGAAAAAGTGGTCAATGAGCAGGTTCTTGAAGATCTGAGTCTTTCCATTTGTATAATTGAAAACATATCAGTGATCCATTGCTAGAAAGAAGGAGCAACTGGGGATTTCCATTCTTGTAGTATAAGCCTTTTGGCAACTTACTGACACAGTGGTCATTGCATTGTTGCAGGGATATTCTTAACTGTCTGTGAGCAGCCAAAAATGGCAAGTCCAGCTTTAGGCTGGAGAGGTTTCTTGTAGGGTTTTGACTGGATATAGTGCCTGACCTGTAAATAATGAAAAAAGTGTGAGTGTGATAAGTTGTATTGTTCCTGAAGCTGACTGAATGATGAAAATTTACCGTCGGTGTTAGATTTACACACTTAAAAAAGTGAAACATTTGATTACTTAACAAAAGTTCTGTAATTTGTTAATCTAGCTAAAACATTTGATTTGCCAGAAAATAGAGAAGAAAGATGTGTAGAGTACAAGGGACAAGAAAACTCTGTCACAGTTTTTAAAAGCAGTGAACAGGGGAATAATAAATTGTAAGTAAATACAAGAATAAAACATCAAAAGAATGTTTTTAAAAATTGCATAATGATCCCTACCATGTTTTATCGTCCTTATCTTCCATTCACATTGTGCTGGTTGTTTTTAAACCAGTCTAAGTTCTAGTCCATATTCACTTGTGTCTCACTGCTTTGTTACCTCTTCATTTGCATTTATTTTTTTCCTGCCTACAATGTACTCCCTCCACTAAAGCATCAGCATACATTACTTTATTCTGTATAGTGTTCCCTTGTTTATTGTAGGGGATACATTCCATACATGTCCCTTAAGGTAGGGATAAAGATGTTTCATGGCTTTTAAACCCATCACTACACTCTTTATACATTTGTCTCAGACAGTCATGCTTATCTTTTCTTTTGTTTAAACTCTCAAGTTCAAACCTTTGTAGGATCCAGTATGAAAGAATGAAAACAAATATCTGCTTTTGATCAAAGATTTATGTAACTTGGCAAGCTGGCACTGCAAGTACAGCAGCACAGAAGATAATTAATGACAAGATCAACAGCCAATCAGGTTACAGAACACAGTGCTCTGTCGAAAAAGAGAAAAAAAGACATGCAAAATTACACTAAAGAAACTATGAGGCCACAAAAGTGAACTGCGATATAGCAAGGGAACACTACTCAAATTGGTTGTATTTTCCTCAATTGATCTGTATATGAGATTGAACGTCGCAGTTGTAACATTTGAGCTGTATTCTATTGTCAGATTTTATATTGTAAGGCAGTTCCTGTGACATAAGATAACTTCCTGTTGGCATGTTCTTGGGAAATACTGCACACATTTCTCATCATCCCTTTGTTTTACACTCTGTCCTGCTAACTTGCAGCCCCTCACAAACCTAACCTAAAATTACTGGTGCAGTAAAAATGGCAAGAGATATATCATAGCTATCCAGCTGTGAAGTTTTGAGCCAGATGGCAGCTCAGATGAGCAAAATGTAGACGTACAGAGATCTATTTGTTTACAAATATTAAATATGTAAAAACTACAGATTATTTTTGTATTTGTAACTTGCATAACCAGTTTTGATTTTTGGATCTAATCTTTTTTGGTCTTAAACTCAGCGTTACTGCCATCTTGTGGTGTAAATGGTTATGTCAAAAGCTGTAACTATAGCCCTCCTTGTAAATTAAAATTACGAGATCAAAGGACTCAGTTTAACACATTTTGTGCCACAGTCAAGAGCTTTGAACTGTAACTTAAGGATGTTACTTGTTTAAAAACCCAAATGAACCACAGTCAGGTCACCTATTATTGCAACATTTCCAAATTTGTTATGTTTTACCAAAGTTAAATAAGGAAAATCAAATTGCCATTTAGCAAATGTTCTGGGTCAAGGCTAGATGTGATTGTTGTAGCTACTATGTCCAGCAAGAGGAAAGTATGAGGAAAAAACAACAACGTCATGTATACTTACAAAAAATTGCTCCTCAAAATCAGTGTAAGGCCAAACACTAAAAAAAAAAAGTCTTTGTTTGCTTAAGCTACAAGTGCTATTTTTAAAATGATACAATTTTCACAGTTCAGTATCCAAAAGAAAATTGAAAGTATATGAGTACAATATACATGGAACTATACAGACCCTTTCAGAGAATGATTATGGAAACTTTTTTCACTTCCATGATTCCATTCAAAAAGTATTATTTTTCATAAGCTATACATTTAGGGCCCACTCACTGTGTATAAAGGATTTCTAGTATTTATTTGTTGCGCTGCGCAGTGACACAGTTGGTGGCGCTCGTGCCTAACAGCGAGAAGGCCAAGATTGGTTCCAATCCCGGCTGGGATCTTTCTGTGTTCTCCCCATGCATGCCACTCTGGCTTCCTCCCTCCCAAACACATGCTTCATGGGTTAACTGATGACTCTTAGTTGTCCCAAGGTATAAATGTGGGTTTGTGTGAGTGTGTGTCCCTGTGACAAACTGGGGACCAGTACAGGGTGTACACTACCTTCGCCCAACAGTAGCCTGGTAAGGCTCAGGCAGCCCTGTGACCCTGAAAAACAATATGAAACCGCAAAAGGTGACTACTATGGGGCTTCATTGATTGTATGATAAAATCCAGTACCATCATCATCAAATCAGCGATGACCCATAGAACCAACTTTGTCTGGTTTCTTCTTTTGGTTCACTTTTGAACCTTTCATTTCGATTTGGGGAAATTGGTTTTGCTTTCTGATTATTTTTGTTTCCCCCGCAGAAAGCAGATTATTTCTAATTACTAATTTAGAGACTAAACATGTTTTTAAATCGGTTTTGTTACATTTATTTAGTAACGGGAACTTTTCCAACCACTTTCTCTTGTGAATATGCTTGACCAAAATTATGCTTAGATTGAATACATATTTTTCACTGGAATGGTAGATTTTATGTTCAGTTATTGTAACATTTTCCCCAAACATTCATATGTGAAATGTTTGTAAATTGCCGTGGTGCAGCGGCATGGCAGTCGACCTCTGATCGGAATATTGCAGGGTTAATACCTGCCTTGGCCGCCCATGTGTTGAAGTGTCCGGCAAGACACTGAACGCCGCCATCAATGTGTGAATGCGTGTGTGAATGGGACTGTAACTGTGAAGCACTTTGGACCTTCAAGGAAAGTAGAAAAGCGCTACACAAGTATATGCCATTCGCATTTCCGTGGTTACAAGAAAATAAACAAAGCATCATTTCAGAAGGAAAGTTTGCCTCTTCCTGCTTGTTTTTGTCCATATGGTGAAGCAAAAGTTTATTTCATAGAAACAAATTCCAGAGTTTCAGTAGTTCAATTCCTGCAGTGTCACGTCCTCGTGTTTTTTCCTCCTTCTCTTCTCTTTTCTTTTCTGCAGCATCTCAAAACTAGGAAACTATAAAAACCACTCATGTCTTTTCTTCTGTCTTGCTGTTGTGATAAATTGTAGAATAATGTATATCAACATTTTGAATTGGATTGAATTTGGACTTAAAATCGTATTTCCTGAAATGTTTCACCACTCATCCACGTGTCTTCCTCAGTAATAGTAGTGCCGGATTCAGTCCACATTCCTGCATATTGATGGCTCAATTTGGCTCAAGTTCAAATATCTGAACTTTGGTGAAAACTTTGCGCCTCGTCAACCAATCAGTAACTCATCTTTGACCCATGATGTGCTAATGATATGATCAGTGGGTGGAGTCCAAAATCAACATGAAGAAGCTGATCTTTGCAGTTTGTTCTCCTTTTGAACTTTATAATTTTCCTTTTTGTATCGAGACAATATCAATCTAGATTTAGGTTAGACCTGATTCAGTTTAGGGTTTCAGTGAACAGAAATTGAGAAAAAATTAGCTCCTCTTCCTGTCTTTTCCTCCGTGCCACTGTCTCTAGACTGAACAACATTGCTGGTCTCACCAAAGTTTTGTTCACCTTTCCTTTCATTTAATATGAAACTATTTTATCACACTGGATACGTTTTCCACCCATTCCAACCTGCCTGCACTTATTTCTTCACTTCTTTTCCACACTCTCAATTACTCTGGACTGCTGATCCTAGATACTTTGAATCCTCCTCCTCCTTTCTCTCTTCTCCCTGTATCCTCACTCTTCCACTTGGGTTCGTTCCTCTCATTCACACACATGTACTCCATCTTGCTGCGGCTAACCTTCATTACTCTCCTTTCCAAGGCAAACCTCCACCTCTCTAGCCTGTCCTCCACCTGTTCCTTGCGCTCTCTACAAATCACAATATCATCTGCAAACATCAAAGTCCATGGTGATTCCTGTCTAACACCATTGCAAACAGGAACAGGCTCACAGCTGATCCCTGCTGTAATCCCACCTCCACCCTGAACTCCTTTGTCACCCCCACAGCACACCTCACCTTTGTCTTACAGGCATCATACGTGTCCTGAACTGCTCTAACATAGTTCTATCACTCCAGACTTCCTCATGCAATACCACAGTTCCTCTCCGGGCACTCTGCCATTAACTTTCTTCAGATCTACAAAGAGACTGTATCTCTCTCTAAACTTCTCTGTGCTTCTCCATCAACATCCTCAAAGCAAAGATGCATCTGTAGTGCTCTTTCTTGGCATGAAACCATACTTCTGCTCACAAATGTTCACTTCTGCTCCTAGTTTAGCTTCAACTACACTTTCCCATACCTTCATTGTATGGCTCATCAGTGTTATTTATCTGTAGTTGCCACGACTCTGCACATCTCCCTTATTCTTAGGGTGTATTCAGACCAGAAAAGTCAGTTGGTTCGGGTCGATCCCACATAATTTGGTCCAGATCAAATCCTGAAGATTGCGTTTGGTTTATATTCAGACTGGCATCGACAAAACCACGTGACTAAAGATCTCTTCAGCCTTTGGCCAAGAACTACGCGGCGGGTCTAAACAACAAGAGAAAGTCGGAGGTGCAGCACTTTAAAATCCTTGTCAGGATGATTAACTTATTAAAACTTTTCAACGCAAAAAGAATATCAACTTCAAAACCTTACTGTTTAAAAATAAAACAACTAAGGCACAATAAAGTAAACCTTACAGTTTTACAAATGTACCTTTGATGCTATTTTAATACGTAGTTTCAGTAAACCTGCATACAGATTTAATTCTGTAGTGATTATCACTTTAGAACTGGTTGGGCCAGTAAGACACTGACAGGAAAGTGCGAGTGCTTGATAAGGTTTCCTGCTTCTTTACTTTGTGAGTGTGTGTGAGGAATGTGCCCTTTGTTGGTTTTTTGTCAGTTCGTGTTTTCTTTGTTCTTGTAATCCTCTGCTTTTGGGATTGTTTCTCACCTGGCACAGTTTCACCTGGTTTCATTTGATAATTATCCTCTGATGTTTTTATGTAAGCTCATGCTTACCTTTTTGTTTTGTCCCTTTTTTTTACAGTTTGTTCAAGTTTATTTGTTTAAGTGTGGGGATTATTTCGTCAAGCTTTCTGTTGTTTGGGACTTAAACCACACATTTTTGACAGTATATTTACAATATCTCCAAATGAATCGATTTATCTTTTTGCTTTAGCAGCATATTGTAGACACAGTTCTATTCTATTCTTGTCTTTAGATGCAAGATGAGGGCTGATTGTATTGTCTTGCTGTCAAGTCACTGAACAAACTGTCATAACAAATGAGAATCAGTCAGAAAATCTAAAAATACAAAATATGTAAAAGTCAAAAACTAAAGATGCATTCCAACATAGCTTCAGTTCTATAACAGTTGATACAAAACTTAATCCAAAATCTGGTACAGGAAAAAAAGTACGTTTCAGCATGTAGACACAAAAACAATTTAAAAAATAAAATCAATTATACAATTGAAGGTGTTTTAATTGAAACACTTTCAAGTTTTCCATGCTGTGTGCAGAGAAGTATGCATTTAAGATGTTCAGCTACACAGACCTGGAGGACTTTTTTTTTTTAGTTTTGAAAATAAACAGCAGTTTAAAATTATAAAGACAAATGTGAAAAACAGGCAAAAACTAGAATTCAATACACTCAGATCAAAATAGAAATTATCTTCATTTTTAACAAATCTAAAAGAAAATTGCAGACTAAGAAATGTTATTTGTCAAACATCCAACTTATAAACCATTTATTTTTTCTTTTTAAAATGAAGTCTAGTTATCTGTTGTTTTAAAGATAGTTGAGTTCCACATACATTTCATTGCCTCTTAGGGCTAAACGTTTATTTAATTCATTCCATCATAATGAAAAAGTAAAAACTTAACACAAAAAAATCCCACAGCAGCAACTTAAGATGACTTTGTTTTTGTTTACATTCCATTTTTTATTTTACCTCATATTTTAACTGGTCAGCAATAAATTTAACCCCTCAGTTTTTGGTTCTTAGTAATTGTTCTGACCACTGGCATTTAACCCCTTCATGCCTGGATTTTTTTCCGATTATTTAAGAAAACATTCTTCAATGTTTTTCCGTTCGAGGTGGGGCGAAATTAAGTGGAGTCCTGGATTTACTGGTACATTGTAAAATAGCGACATACAGCGTGAAGAAGTTAAAATGTGGAAAAATAGAAGTAGTAATAAATTTGTGGTAACTTTGTAGTAGCAGCATTTTTTAATTCTACACTGACTGTCATAAAGGGAATCGGTAGCTAAACAGACCACCCCACCCCAGTTACAATTCACATAAATCACATAAATCTTCACATCAGATAACTGCTGAAACTGACAAGGGGACCACTCAAAACAGATAAAAACAAACTGAAAAATATGCTGTTTTTATCTGTTTTATGCTAGTTAAATGAAATGGGGAAACTTTTTTTTTTTTTTGGAAAGCTGTCAAAAAACACAACATGATAGATCAGTTCATTATAATAAAGGATTTCCAAAAAAATATAAATCACAGTGGACATATTTACCTCTACATTTTTCATCTCATCAAGATTAACATCAAAGTGAAGATCAGTTTATCAAGTGTGGTACTTTAAGTTCTTAGCTACAGATCATTCTTAGGGATTACTTTAAAAGAGGAAGAAGCTTTTGTTAAAAACAAGTTGCAAAAGTTATTAAACTTTCTTTTTGAAGCATTAAGGCGTGACTTTTTTGCGCAACTATCTAATTAAGGTGTAACGTCTTTATGGTCTGTGAGACATAAATACATTGCACAAATAACATCAGACATGACTAGTTAGACATTTGACTAAAACAATGCCTCAACCTGTCAAGTCACGTGCTTTACAGATCTGCTAATAAAAGATCAAGAGATCAATGATCCCAACATTTCCTGCTACCCATGTTGCCCATACAAGTTTGCCCACATTTTGCTCGACAGACAGCCCTTATCCATTGTAAGGGCAGTTGTGACCAACGCTAAATATGTATTCCTTCACTTTCGCCTCTCTTTGACAGTTTTTAGTGCTTTGACTACTCATTCCAGAATTGTTCGAGTTTTTGTCAAGTTGATGCTTTAGACTCAGCTACATTGCTGACCATATCTCTGTCTGCCTGTCTTACTTTCTGCCCAAGTTTCCATTCTCGACCAAGCTCCTGTCAATTGAGGGTCAGTCTTTATAAATAAGAACTATTTTACTCTACCTACTCAGCTCCATGTATGGCAACTGTAGTACTTTTTTCTGCATACGTCTCTGCATCCTGCATAAAAACTACAGAGTTTTTTTTTTTTTATGAAAACACACAATGTCTCCCTGGTTTCCATTGTATAGCTTAGATAGATAGCTTTTATAGATTAGATGACAGATGTGTCTGGTATCAGGATACCAGCCCCATGAATGTAGATTCACACTTGGAGATTAACTGGCCTAATCTCTTCCACTCTATAAATCTCTTAAAATGGGACATTTATGGTAAATGACGTGGACTTGTAAAGAGCTTTTCTACCTTCCTTGTGGGCCCAAAGTGCTTTACAGTCACAGTTGCACACTGATGGCACCTCCGCTGCTGAACACGACCGCCAACATATAACCACCACAGGCAAAGAGGGGTTCAGCCTCTTGCCAAAGTACACTTCAGCACAGGAGCAGGCAAGGTGGGAACTGAACCTGTAATCTTCCGATAACAGGACGACTGCCTTACCGCTTCCCCACAGCTGCACAACGCAATTTATAGTTCGTAGAGCTTGGTTACCACTTTCTCTGACTGTTATGTGACTGGTCTTTTGAATCACTGCACAACACATCACAAGATGTTCTGTTTATCTGGAGTTCTATAATAGTACAAGAGAAAGTTAGTTTCACTTTAAAAAGCAAAATTAAAAAGTGTGTTTTGCTGTTCAGACTGGATTGAACACATTCCTATCAAATCAGACAGGGGTCATTGTTTTGTGATGTCCTTATCAGATAGAATATTCTTAGCCCCACCCAAACAGAACATCCTAAAAGGTGAGCAGTCATTGACGGAAAACAAAGATCACACAACCGCCTTTTGGAATATAAATGGTTAGAAGCACTACAATTTCAAATAGGACATTTAAAAAACTTAAAGGTAAGTCACTTTTTTTCTTTTGCATGTCTACAGACTTTTGTGTAAAACATTCTCAAATGCTTATCATTTAAATAATGAACTCCATGGACTTTAAAATGTGCTTTTTTTTGCTAAGGTTTGACTCATGGATCTCTGGCCGTTTGTTTGTTTACTTACAGGTTTGTTTAATTTTAGTATTTTATGAATTTGATCTTTTTCATATGTTCTTTTTTTAAGATTTGATATAAACAAATAATATTCAATTCTTTTAAGGGAGTAAACACTTGATGATCCATATAATTATAGATAACATTGCTTGTCATGTAAGATTTACATAATGTACATATTTAGTTTTTTTTTTCAGCCTTTCAAAGTCTCATGTAAGCACTTATCTATAATTTTGAGTTTGTGAAATGAGGATTTTTGAGCAACAGTAAAATATAATGCCAGAAAAATAACCAGAAATTAAAAAAAAATTGTTTTGAGAATGCTTCTTTAGAAATGTGGAGACGGTCAGTAGGGCCTGCATTATGTCTGTAGATCTCTGACAGGATCCAGCGAGGGGAGCGCTTGGTTTGTATGAGAAAGTCTGGAATACATTTGAGTTGTGTAGTACATGTGTAACTGTTGGACACTGGTGCTGTAGATGTGATGAGGAGTTTAAGGTGGAGATGTGACTACACTCAGGATCAGCTTTGAGACCTTTCTTGTTTGCTGAAATGATGAAAAGTCTGACGGATGAGGTTTGACAGGAATCTATGTGGATCATCTTGTTTGCAGATGACACAGTGATCTTTAGTGTGAGCAGGTACAGGAACATGTAGAGAGGTGATGGTTTGCTTTGGAAAGGAGAATAATAATAGTCAGCTGCAGTAAGACAGAGTGTCTTTGTGTGAATTAAAGGGACTCAAATGGAATGGAGAGGTTACAAGGAGCAGAGGTGAAGAAGGTGAAGGACTTTAGGGCCAACAGTCCAGAAACAGAGAGTGTGGGAAAGAGAGGAAGAGACATGCTCAAGCAGGTTAAAATAGGTGGGGAAAGGTTACAGGTGTGATGAGTGACTGTCAGTAAGAATGAAAGGAAAGGTGTTGAAGACTGTGGTGAAGCAGCCCTGTTGTTTCTGTGGGCAGAGCTGGAGGTTAGCAGAGGTAAGATTTTGGGATTGTCTTAGAATGATAAAGATGGATAAGATCATGATTAATCCATCAGAGGAAAAGATCATGTTGGAAGTTTAAGAGATAAATGTAAGGAATCAGATTTAGATGTTTTGGATATGGAAGTCCTTCTATGTTATTTGGAAGGTACTTGAGAGTTGGTGTACAAAAAGGATTTAAAGGATAGGAGCAGAAAATACATTTCAGTAATCACATAATTGAGAAGATAAAGGGCAAAGTAATGTGTCTATTATGATTTGAAAAGGGAACAGCTCAAGAACTTCAATATACTAAGTCACAGTTTAACCCAACTCCATGTTTTAGAAGATTCTATACAGCATTCATCAGTTTTGTTCTTAATTTTTAACAATTTCTAAGAGTAAAAAATATTGGACATCGCAAAGAAAACAAAAAATAGCAACAAAAAAATGCTTTCATTGAAGCATGCATGCATAAAGTGGCAGTGAAATGCATTTTATTTACTTTTTAATGTCTGCTTGTCTTGGAGCTGTATTGGACCTCCACATTTATTTTCTTGCAAATCACCATGTTATTCATAAGAAAAAAGTAACTTTTTGTTTAATTTTCACACAAAAAAAATCTGTTTAAGCAATATTTGTAAAAACCAAAGTCAGCCCGTATCCACTCTTATGGGAAGTTGTGACTAAGAAAATGCTTTAAAGAAAATATTTTTAACTGAGTAGCAGTTTGCAAAGTCACAACTAGATATCATGTATGACAACTCATAAGTTATTATGTTATTATAGACATATTATAACAAAAACTCAGATGAGGGAATGAGATTGTTGTGATTGATTACAATAACACACATAAACAACGCCAAGTAGACTATCTCTAATGATATATAAATATTATTTCTTAAAAGTGTCATATAACATGTTCTGTTGTTTTTACTTTATTTTTTTTCTTTCTTTTTCAGTTTTATCAAATGCAGAAGGTTTCATTCCAGTCAGTCAAAATGAGACCAGCATCACTCTGCAGTGGAATAAAGGGACCAGCAATGACAGCTTTGTTCTCCAGTTTGACGGAACAGAGACAAACATCAGTGCATCAGATGGAGACGGACCAATAAATTACACAGTTTCATCCCTCACTGCTGGAACAAAGTACAACTTCACTCTCCTTTCCCGCTCCTCTCTCACTAGAGTCAACATCACTGCAGCAACTGGTGAGTTATTTTACAACAAGAAGTATTTTAAATTTAAATGAAAAAAAGTGTTTGTTCCAATAAAAGGTGAAAATATTGTAATAAAACAATTCTACACACTTTAAACTTAAACATTACAGACATTTCCTAAAACACTGTATGCATAAAAAAATATGGTGACCTAATAATAAACCTAATTTATTATTTTCTAGATATTTCTATTTGGTTTTAGGAAGGGAAAAACTGAAATGTTATACTGTAGATCAAAGTGGGTTTGATGAACGATCTGTGGATAAGAGGTAAAATGTGCTTGTTTAATTCAAAAATTATTTATTACAACAACAAAGGAACTTTAGCTGGCGTGTTTACATTTTTATGTCACCTATTTAAACTTTTTATCTGTGATTGTTTAAACCTTTTAGCTTTTGTTTTTATTGGTTTTTGAGTAAAACACAAAGAGACAGCACTGCTTAAAAAGTGATAACATTCTACTCTCTTCTTGTCCATTACATTATGTAATGTATGTAAAGCAATTTGTCAAAATCTTAGTGACGAGGCAATTCCTACTAAATCTATTCTGGAATACAACAAGTCTCTTTTAGTCTGAAACAAATTGTACGAAATTTAAATAAGAATTAATTATGTGAAAATTTCTTTTTAAAAGTCTTTTTTTAGTTTTCAGAGACATAATAGACTCACAGGCAAAAACAATAATATTAACTTACAGATGTTTAAAAGGGCAACTTTTTATATTTGACTTAATTCTAAGAAGTTGTGCAAAATTTTAAAAGCTGTTTCTTAATAAAAGGAGAAAATACATGTTTATACCACTGATAAAATGTTTGAAAAGCTAAACCAAGTTTTATTTTTCTCTTTTTAAAAGGCAATTTCATTAGTAATTTATGAAAATGTTTTGCTGTTTACTTTGGATACACATGTATTTTAAGTAATAATTGAAATTATTACAACTAACATTATGAAACAGGAAAAAAATGACCAATTGTGTTCATGTATAAGTTGGCTACTTGAATAAAATAGAAAAGGAGTTGTGTTTTTATAGGAACCTTTCATAACCTTTTTTCTTCATGTAAGAATGTTTTACAAAATACCCACAGGCACAAACATTAAGCCAATTATGACAAGTTGCTTTGTCTGATAAAATCCCAAATTGAAAATCTTACACAAAGGTTTTTAAAAAACTGTCACTGTCATTTTTATTTATACAAAACTAATGTTTTTTTTCTTCTCAAACATCAATCTACAGCTGTTATTCTGCTTTTGTTCTTTTACTGTCAGCTCCTGGAAATGCTGAGTACTTCAAAGTAATTGAAAAAAGTGACACCAGCATCACTCTGCAGTGGAGTAATGTCAGCAGTAACAGCTACATCCTGAAGATTAACAACGAATTGAGGACAATTCCTGCATCAGGAGATGGACCAGTAACTTACACAGTGGCTCAACGCAGCAACTGAATACATATTTACTCTTTTTACTGTGTTTGAAAATACCACAAGCTCTGGATTACAAATTAGAGTTGTTACTGGTAGGTGATCCATTTTATCTTCACAGGAAAAATCCCTTATTAAAGTATTCTGTAAATTATGATATATTAAAGTCTCTGAATTGAAAACTGCTTTAAAGGAAAACAGGTTGATATATAATTGGCTAGCTACAAATTAACTGCACTCTACACAATAGGACATTAATTTTTTTTTTCACTAAAAATAAATCTAGACCATCAGCATCTTCCCTGTGGACAGGGGTCTTGTCCTTCTGACCACGTCTGCATCAATGTCAATGGAACTTTCCAATGTCTGGATGGCTGTCAGCACTACACTGCACTAAATGATGACTGGCTTTCTGAATACAACGTCAATGGGAACTCTTACTGTGTTGGAACTTACTACTCATCAGATTGGTTTCGCATGTTTGTGGGACAAAGCAGTGCTCAAATTCCTGAAACGTGTGTTAAAGAGAGCAGATGTAGCTCTTTGACTCGTTTTTGGGCAGCAACATCTCATCCCGTACATTATAATGAAACTATAAGCCTCTATGTACACTATGGAAGAGAAAGTGTCTGTGACTACAGCTACTCCTACAGCAGCATCATGACAAGACTCTTCTATGGAGACTATTATGTGTACCAACTTCCAAGGCTTCCCATAAGTGGCTTCTCCTATTGTGCAGGTAAATCTTCATGATCTTTCAAGAAGATATAAAACATTCAACATGAAAACTACTTTGTATTCTTAAACGGTAAAAAGACCAAAACAAAAAAACAACAACAACAAACAAGTGTTTAAAATTTTGTATGAAGTTTAGTTTTTTTCTGTTTCAGTTCCTCCTCATGGTTTCAGATCATCTGGACAAAATGAGACCAGCATCACTCTGCTGTGGAATCAGGTGAACAGCAGCGTCAGCTTTGTTTTGCAGTTTAATGGAACAGAAACAAACATCATTGCTCCAGCTGGAAGTGAACCAGCAACTTACACTTTCTCATCTCTGACTCCTGCTACTAAATACACATTCACTCTCTTGTCTGTGTTTGAGAACGTCAGAAGCAGTGGAATCAGCATTGATGCAGTGACTGGTAAGAGAAGAGAACAACAGAATGTATACAAATATCTATTTTTATGTATACAAATATAATTGTGTTAAAACAATTCTTTGAAATGACACACCGTCGTTGGTAAAAAAGTGATAAAGTGATACTATTGTGATACTGGAGGAATGTATGTCAATGTGGCAAATATGAACTGTTGGTTAGGTTGATTACACAGAAAAATAGAAGACGTGTTTCCATAATAAAAACCTGCTTTTTATTGCATTGACCTAAAAAACAATTTAAAAAAAAGCGTTAGTTTAACTACATTCACACAAAGGAAACTAAAGGGAAGGAGTTCAGTTAGGCTGCTGAGCCCCAGAGTAGCTATGGGGGGGTGGAAATTCCCCCCCAAAAAAAAGACAAAATAAAAGAAGAAGCAAACAAATGACATCATTCGCATAATGTCAATCACTTAGATTGGTGCAACCCCTTAAATCAAGGATATGTCCCTCCGGACCAGAGAAGGCCTTCACCTTAAGCATGGGGCTGACACATGGGTCCTAAAAACAGAGGGGGCAAGAAAAGAAAGGGATCAAATGGATTCACATATCCAAAGAAAATGACAATAGAAAAAATAAACCAAAATTTAGTGGAAGTGGAATACAAAACTCCCTTTTAATAATTTAGGTTGAAACCAACATTCTAAACCAAAGAAAAATCAAAGACTTGTACAGAAGCAAAAAAAAAGGGAAAAATCCCACACTCGCAACAACACACTCCTTCACTCAATAAACATTGATACACTGAAGAGCGTTGACTGAAATGTCTAGCACCACTAGGTGTTACGGGCGCCACCACTAAAGTTCATAGGTGAAAATACGAGGAGCGAGCATCCCATATGTCCTTGTTTACAACTCTTCAAGAGATAAGAGCTGCCCAGCACCCTGAGCAGAACCTTAACCAAAGATCCAATATCAGCCACATAAACATGGCCACAGGGAAATGGCGATACGGGCAGGTAGGTAAAGCTGCAGTAATCCCACCAATCAGGTCATTTCAGAAAGTTTCTGGTAGGAATGGAAAGAAGCATGTGCACCAATAATGATCTAAACCCATGTGTTTTGAAAAATGCAGTTATATTTCTTACAACTTCAAAAAAAACATTTTTAAGGCACTACTAAAATCACTTCATGACTTACAACATGCTCAAACCTGCAAAAGTTAATTTTTTGTTCCTTCTCATCTGCAGCTCCTGAAAATGTAGAGAACTTCAAGTTAATTGG
>BSAI01000212.1:4144358-4164897 GCA_036245035.1 Adrianichthys oophorus | reverse complement strand
TATATCATGCACAGACTAAACATGTTTACTTTAAATAATTCTAAAAATGGAAAAAAAGCCACTTTCTAAATGCAAAATACGTTTTGTTTTGGGAGTGCCTCTCCTGCAGTTGTTCACGTTCAGAATATCTAAAAGTTGGATATTATGTGATGTCAGTAATGTTTTAACAGTTTTTTTCTTCTTTTTATTTCCTAGCTCCTTTACAAAAACAACCTGAACAACCAAAGGGCCGAGTAAGTCAGCTCTTTCACTAAACGTTTTTCTCTACTGTGTCTTGTTATAAATGTGTCTCTTGTTTCAATCATTTGTTTGGTATTTTGTGAAACACAAAATATTTTCGACCTAAAAGATCTTTTCTGTGTTAATCAGACTACGTAGTTGGACTGGAAATGGGATTTAGGCCTTTTGGTGAGATGACTGAAGCGGAAGTGCAGAGCGCCATTGAAGAGGTGATAATTCCATGTACATTTCTTAAAACTGCTGACATTGGATTGTAATAAATACTCATTTAAGTTTTTTATTTATTATGCAGTTTTGATATTCAAATTGAGTTCATGTTTGTGTGTTTTGTGTAGCTTCTTCAAAAATATGGAATTTCACCAAATTCGTTGTCCATAAAAGTAAGACCTGTGCAACCATGAGACAAGAGGAGGAACTTGTTCCATGAAGAAAACAAAACCTGGAGAGTATAATTGTACAAAAGTTCCAGGTGTTGAGGAGTAGAAACTTTTTTATAACTGGACTTTGAGTCACATCATACAAAAAAACTTGATAAATATACTGTTTAAATAATGTTAAGTGCAGAAATAAAGCTGATTGATAGTATTGATGTCAAACTTACAATTTATTTTTATAATAAATATTTGATGTGTTTGCAGGTATTTTCTGCCTTTCCTAATAAAGTCTATAGCTTCCTTATAGTATAGTTAGAGCTTTTTTATAACTTTACTTTGTTCTTGTCTATTTTTTATTTTGTTTGTATTTCTTTAAATTATTTTTTAAAAACAACTTTCAGTTTAAAATTTAGCCATGAAACACACAGAGGAACGACTTTTCCACTTTAAATTGATTTTTCTATGGATAGCTTTTTATTTACTTCCTGATTTTCCAATTAATCAAACAAATACTTTTATACTTCATGAAGAATGTTTCAATCTAAATATAACAATGATTCTGTTTTTCCTCAAAGGTATTTCTTCTTCATGTGGGTTTGTATTTTTTATTTTTTTGGGATAAATTTCCATCTGCAAAATTGTGGCTTAAAATACTATCAAATAAAAATGTTTTAGAAAAACATATGTAACTTTTTGCTCCTTCATTTCAGCTTTTCACAGTTCCATTGGTTGGTTTGATAAAACTTTTATTCATGTAACTAAACAAGGATTGTATCTTTTTTATATCTAAATAATTGTATGCAGTTCAAATCAACTTTTAGCCTGATCTTAAGAACAACATAACACTTTTCTCTCAATGTTATGTGGGCCACAATAATGCAATGTTTTTAAGCAGTGAAAAAAATCAGAAAATACTTTTTTTATCCAGGATGTTTCACTAGCAAAAAAAGATTTTAAGTTTCATCTGGACTTTTTTCTTCCTTTTTATTAAAAAAACTCTTTTCTTCAATGAAAGAAAAAAAAACTAAGTCAAGATCATCAATTTTGAAACTCTTTTTGGCTTTATAAAGTGAGGGTGAAGCCTTTCTTCAACTTTACTGGTATCAGAGCTGTAAACAGTTTCAATAAAGACACAGCTAATGTCAGAAGGCTAAAAGAATTACTGTAGGTTCAATGTGAAAATCAATGTTGAGTCTAATCTTGTGATGTAAAGTGAAACAGTTGAAGTCTGGGAGTAGGACAACACTCTGAAGTAAAGTTGAGTAAAATTTGTTCTTGGCATTCTACCCATCCACTGAAAGAGCGAGTTTATCCACCTTCACCCTGTCATCTCTACAGAATGATTGTAAACCAATCGCTTCTGATGCACAAATCGTGTTCTGTGTGAACGCAAGCTTAAATGTTACGTGCCTATATACTGTATATATAAGTCAATAAAACAAGGGGAGCCATCATATTTCAGTAGCTTATTATCAAAAACAGTGAAAAATGCAGCTACAATTTATTAAACTACAGTTTCCATCTCATGTACTCCAAATTTAGGCCTCTACTAGAATAGTTAGTCAGTGACACAAATGTTTTTACCTATGTAAAATGCATAATAAGAACTAGATTATTTTCAGAATAACTTGCAGGTCTAGCTTTCTAATAGTCTGTTTGGCTTTTTTTTTTCTTTTTGACCTGCCTCAATATTGTGGATTTGCAATGTGAATGTATTTAAAATACAAATAACAAACATTATAAAGTGATCATCGACAAATAAAAAACAGACAAAAAATGAGTTAGATCAAAATGTTATGAAATCAAATCATTTTTTATGTAATTGTCTATACTGAGCATGATTGTCTAGTGAAAGTGGAATAATTCTTGGACAAGAAGAGAAGTTTGAGGTAAAGGACAAATTCTACAAAGGCATACATTAGTTTCTCTGCCAAACTTTCATTTACATTTGGAATCCCACAATTCTTGTGGCTCACGGATCTGAAATAATTTGGTTTCAGTTTAGTCGTTTAAAAACATGCCCCAAAGAGTTTGGAATTCTTTTTATTTTATTTTACTATATATTAATTTTCTATTTTTTTTCACACGTTTTGAAAACTTGCTCTTTGTATTTTTTTAAATGTGCTGGTTGCTTTTGATATTTGATGTCTGAATCTCTTCAAGCTGGTGGAAAATGAAATCAAGTGTTTTGTGCAATACTGAGGCATTGGATGTGCTATGTAAGCCTACAGCAGTGATTAAAATAATAACCTCATATTGTTTTGCTTTTGTAACTTCACTGGATAATCAGGTTTGTTCAAAGAAAAAGCAGATAGTTTACCTTGTAGTATTTAAATAATTGTGATGTAAATGTTTTGAACAGACATGTTATTCTCCTGGTTATCCATGTAGTTTTCTAATCTTTACCCAGTAATCATGAAGTTATTACACAGAGTTTTAAAATGTATGAGATCAAGTTTGGTCTTTGTTATTTTTTAGATTGTCTGCCTCTTAGATCACAGAATCTATTGTTACCTATTTGTGTATTCTGAGAATAAAAAGTATCACTTCACCTACAGCATATTTACAGGTAAAAAGACAGGTTGTGGGCCCCTGCGACAGACTGGCGACCAGTCCGGGGGTGTACCCTGCCTTCGCCCATGAGTAGCCGGGTTAGGCTCCGGCAACCCCGTGACCCCGAAAGGGATCAAGCGGATTGGAAAATAAATGAATGAAGACAGGTTGTATTCTAAAGTGAAACTATTTTTGTTGTCTCACCTGATTTATTACATGATGTTATCGCATTTAGCACAAAAGTAGTTAGACCAGTTGAGCATTGTTTGTGTGGGTGTACACTGTTTATCACTAAACTGCTTCTTTCTCATGAGAAGGTTTTTGTTCCAAGAATCTAATTTGTCTGCCGTGTTGACGTTCCAAGAGTATTCTTTATCCAACTGTCAATCATTTGCCATCCAGATTTTGGTTAAACTTAATTCAGTCAAGGGTTTCAGTGAACAAAGATGGGTGGAAAAAAATTACTTACCGGTAAGCTCAACAAAAGAGGCAGCAACAAAAGCAAGTGATCTTGAAACACATTTCTTAGCTATTGATTAACTTTTTAATCCCTGTAATTATGCTAAAGTAGAAAAATAAAGCATCAAAGTTACACATTATTATTATTATAAAGAAACAACAGCAGCAGGGCCTGAGTTGTTGGACATTTTAGTTAAAGTAATTTTTATAAAAGTAGATGTTTTTCTCTTTCCGTCAAAAGCTATTTCAAACAAACATATAACTCAAACTGTCTAGGTATTTTGGCAGAAGACCTGTGCGAGGTTAAGAACTTGCCTATCAATACAATACCAAGTAATTGCAGGGCTTGTATCGCAGATATCAATACCGATACTTTTTACTTAAAATGTTTTTAGTCAATTAAGTGTATAAAAAAGTACAGGACAATGACGTTTGGCAAATTAAAGTGCAATTAACTAACTTCAACAACCTGGACTGAGGATACATCTAATATAAAAAAATTTATCACTTTATTAATTTGCATAAAACAAAAATAATAAAGGGGTGGGGTGGGGTGGCAACAAAAAGTAATGTAGAGGATTGAGAAAATTGTTTTAGATAAAACCTGACACCCCTTACATTTTTTCAAGTTGTATTTACTTTTATTGTGATTTTTATGGTTCCGTTACAGCTCCTTTAAATTCGTGCTATTCCCAAACTGCCCACTTGGTGGCGGTGTAGCGCGCGACGGCGTGCAGTACATGCGCACCGGAAGAAGAATGAATCATCTCGTGATGCCACCTGCTGCTCAATACCTGTGCTGTCTCTGTTCCATACCACAGGTTAGTTAACACTATGTCAAAAGTAACGTGCAAACTTTGACTCTGAAGATCTCACAGAAAACATGGATGAATGTGATGCAAAGTAATGGATAAATAAGGAATAAAGTGTGTGAAAAGCTAACCCGCTAATGCTAGCGGTCAAGTATAGTGGAAGAAGATGTTAGAAACTTCAACCAGACAATGGTGCAAGGAACCTTTATACATTGAAGTTGAATGGTTTTTGAAGCATTTTTCATTCATTTACTGGGGTTTTGTGTCACTGAATGTTCATGTTTGTGGCTCAGCAACAGATACCAGAAATGAGATTGAGAAATTGTATTAAATGCATGGCAGTTGTGTGAAAGACTGACGAAACAATGCCAGTCAACATGTACTTTTTGCTATAATTCATGTATATTTTTATTTCATGTTATTGTAAAAGAGATCGTGATTAATTTTACAATTTAAACAAAGTAAACAGATGTGACAACATTAACACTTTTGGTTAAAATACAGAGTTAAGATAATTATATAAAAACGTGTTCATTTTGTTTAGTGTACATTGAAAATCGAGTTAAGTGCACAAACATATGAGTGTAAATTGTTGATAGAATCAGAGCAAGAATACTGAATGGATGGATGATCATTTAGAAATACAATTTGTAATTAGTTTACCAAATATTTGAAGTCACGCTATGGTTATGAGGATATTTGATATAATGGTATTGTGAATGTAGGAAAAACAAATCCTGTCGTGATGCTACCAGCAGCTCAACATGTGTGCTGTCTCTATTCTATTTTCTTTTCATTTTTCAATCTTTTTGAACCCTTTTTTTTGGTCAAAAATCACAAGGCACACCAACAACCAAAAATGTTTAAAAAAAAAAAAGCAAGAGAAACAAGTCTGATGAGCAGTAGCAGCACAAAAAGCTGGAAGTTGTCGCTGTTTTTCCTTCAAATGGTTATAGTTTTCTTTAATAATTTTAAGCTAAGTTAGTTGAAAGTTTACCCAGTTGTTCTTCCCTCCAGTGTATAAGACAGCGATTTTATGTAAATTAAAAAAAAGAAAAAAAACTGATAAAAACAATAATTATATTCTTTAAAAAAAAACAGGTCTTTTGATTAGCTTGGAAGAGAACTTGACTAAGCGCGGCAGCTTCAGACAGGTCAAAATTGTCCAATTGGACACATTGTTCACATTTCATATTGACATTTGGTAGAACAGGAAGGAAGTCTGGGTATAATCTGACCTTGTTTGGTTATTGTTCAACAAACTTAATTTATCAGTCAAGCTTTATTTATTAAAAGCACTATTCATGTGTTGCTACTCAAAGCGCTTTACAATTGAAAAAAAACCAACGTACAAAAAAAGAGAACTAAAACAGCCCACCCCTTTCCTCCCCTCCATTTACCCATACGCCCCATTACCTCACACACAACGCACACAGGCATGAATAAATCACTATAATAATAAAAAAGACGCAAAGTTACTAGTACAAAAATGAAGCCTCAATTCTAGCTCCATAGATGTATGTCTTGGTTCTGCTGTGAGGAAAAACTATATCAGGAATATCTCATACCAGGAGCAGATCACCACAGCGCCCACCCGCACCAAACAACACAGTGTGCAGAGAAATTTTTGCTGCAAGCGCAATTTTTTGGTGTTTAGTCATTGTTCTGACCACTGGCATTTCACCCCATCATGCCTGAATTTATTTCCAATAATTTGAAAAAAAAATCTTTGTTGTTTTTTTCATTCAAGGAGATACTAAATTAAGTGGAGTCCTGGATTTACTGTTATGTTGCAAATTAGCGACATTCAGCGAGAAGAGGTGAAAACACCTGTTGAAAAATAAAGGTTTTCGTATTAGATTCATGGTAATTTTGTAGTAGCTGCTTTATTTAATTTTACACTGACTGTCATGGAATAATTCGTTGACTGAAAATACTTTACAGACCACCCCACCCCCACCTCCCCCAGGGTAAAGATCAGTTTCCCATGAAACCTCACATCAGATAACTGCTAAAAGGAGTCCAACTGTGCTGATCTGTTTTTTTTCAGCTGACACAGCTTTTCTCAGAAACCAGTGGTGTTGGACCCATAATCCAGCAGACAGGAGCTGTGGCAAAAACTCGAAGATTTAATCAGTAAACTTTAACATGTAAAAAAACAATAAATGAATGGAGAAGCAAAAAGGTGTCAAAGCAGATGATCTGACCAGAACAACCTGAAAACCAGACACTTAAATGTACTGAGGACGATTAACTGAAATGAAGGCAGCTGTGACTCATAAACCTGAAACCTGTGCGACTGATTAGGGACAACTTAAAACAGACCATGAGCAAAACCATATCATGTGTGACAAATGCCAAAAGTTCTCAATTCTCTTAGTTTTATTGTTTTGTCTGTTTTCCGTCATGAGAAAGCAAAATACCTCAAAGCAACCCAACCAAACTGAAAAAGATGCCTTTCAGTGTTTCTTTTATCTGTTTTAAGTTAGTAAAGAAAAATTGGTAACTTTTTTTGGAAACCTTATATCTGGTCAAAAACACAAAATAATAGATTGGTTGGTTAAAATACAAAGATTTATAAAACACTGAAAAGCACAATGGACATATTAACTCTACATTTTTCATCTCAGTCGACATCGAAGTGAAGATCAGCTTATCAAGTGTGGTACATTAAGTTCTTACCTACAGATCATTCTTATGTATTACTTTGAAAGAGGAAGAAGGTTTTGTCAAAAACAAGCTGTAAAAGTTATATAATTTTCTTTTTGAAATGTTAAGCCTGAGTTTTTCGTGCAACTATCTAGTTAAAGTGTAATGTCTTTATCAGCTGTGACTCATAAGTACATTGCTAGCATAGCAGCAGTCTTGACTGGTTAGATTTTTGGGGGAAAGAATGCCTCAACCTGTCAAGTCACATGCTTTACATATCTGATGGTAAAAGATCAAGAGATCAAGTGGTAAAAGTGATCAAGAGCAGCATTAATAAGTAGGGGTGCAGAACTTTTTTTTTTCAGTTTTTTGCCAAAATGCAACATTAACGCATTTACACTGGAGCTTCAGCCCCAGTGTTGCTATTCTTAGAGATACAGTGACTCTTCAATTGTTTATGCAATGAACAAAATTCCAATAGAATGCAAAACTTTACAGAAGTGAAGTGTTTATACAGTAAAGATAAAGCAACTGATTCTGATGCATAAAGCAAGAAGGTGAATGTTGGGTAATTATTGGGCGAATTTCCTCTTTTTGAGATTAATAATGTTTTTTATTATTCTATTAAAAAAAATTATGTTTGATTCCAATTATTTTGTAAAATATATTGCAAACACCTTTTAAGTGAAGGTTAGTTCTAGGGGAAATGGAGCTTTGGGGTTTGTTGACGCAGACACTGTTGTAAAGAGCACAGGTATTGTTGTTGTAGTTTGTAGAAATGTAGATAAATACTATTCTCTTTAATTGAGAAAGTCTCACCAAACATATTCATGTTGTTTGCACCTGCCTTTTTTCCTATCAAGCTCATTTACCTCACCTCTGCCTTGCTAAAGCCTTCGTCACATGCATCCATGGAGGGTATGGGTGCTGAAGGTTTTTGGGTTATCTGGGTCCATGGAGTGTCATATAAAGGAGCAGCTGCATCTTAAGGGAAGCACAGAGTCTTGCAGTTTCCTTGAGACTTGGACGGCCACTTCAAAGGACATCATGAAAGCAAAATGTATCGTTGTAGTGCGTTTGGACATTGCATCATAAAGTATTTGTAAGGCTAATGTAGGCTGTGCACACTCAGGTCGTGTAGGTAGTTTTGTTGTACAGTGCCCTTACACCATATTCCAGTTTTATTAAGTTTAGCTTCTTATATTTTAATAATTTATTTAGCACTATTATCAGCTTCTTTGCAACTATGACAATAAAATATGTATAGATATCTTAAAATGGGAAATTTATGGTTTGCAGAGCTTGGTTACCACTTTCTCTTTAAACTGTTGTGTGACTGCTCTTTTGAATCACTGCGCAACATATCACAAACATGTTCTCTGTTAAACAAGTATTATGTGATAGAAGACAAAAGAGTTAGTTTCACTTTAGAAAGCAGAAGTAAAACATGTTTTTTGCTATTCAGACTGGATTGAACACATTCCTATCAAAACAGACAGGAGTGATGTTTTGTGATGTTCAGATTAAATATGCTTAGCCCCACCTAAACGGGACGTCTTAAAAGGTGAGGAGTCATTGACGGAAACCAAAGATCACATAACCGCCTTATGAAATATGGATGGTTAGAAGCACTATAATTTCAAATAGGAAATTTAAAAGACGTGAAGGTAAGTAACTTTTTGTCTTTTGCATGTCTGCAGACTTTTGTATAAAAAAAATTCAAAGCATAGTGTTTGAATAATGAACTGCATGGAGTTTAAAATATGCTTCTTTTGCTAAGGTTTGACTCATGGATGTCTGGCTGTTTGTTTGTGTACTTACAGGTTTGTTTAATTTTTTAATCATTTAGATCTTTTTAATATGTTTGGTTGTTTTTAAGATGTAATAGAAACAGTCATATTTTTTAAGACAGCAAATACTTGATGATAGATTTCATTTTAGATAGCATTACTTGTTATATTTAGGATTTACACAGTAATGCATACTTTATCATTTTTTTATCTTTCAAACTCATATGTACTCTTATCTATAATTTTTAGATTGTAAACTGGACATTTGTGAACAACAGTATAATATAATGCCCAGAAAAACAAAAAAGATCTATGGACAGCTTATGACAGGATCCAGTGAGAGGAGTGCAGGCTTTGTATGAGAAAGTCTGGAACACATTTAAGTTGTGCAGGACTTGTGTAACTGTTGGACACTGGTGCTGTAGATGTGATGAAGAGTTTAAGATGGAGATGGGACTGCACTTTAAGACTTTCTTTTGTTCGCTGTGATAATGGAAAGGTTGACAGATGTGGTTAGACAGGAATCTCTGTGGATCATCGCGCTTGCAGATGACATAGTGATCTTTAGTGAGAGCAGGGAGCAGGTGCAGGAACTTCTAGAGAGGCGAGAGTTTGCTTTGAAAAGGAAAAGAATAATAGTCAGCTGCAGTAAGACAAAGTATCTTTATGTAAATTAAAGAGACTCAAATGAAATGGAGAGGTTACAGGAAGCAGAGGTGAATGACGTTAGGGTCAACTGTCCAGAAAAAGAGAGTGTGGGAAAAAGGTGAAAAGGCATCCACAGGCAGGATAAAGGTGTCTTGAGTGGCAAAAGACTGTCAGCAAGAACGAAAGGAAATGTGTTAAAGACTGTGTTGACAGCAGCCTTGTTGTCTGCAGGTGTCCCCAACCCTTTTCCTTGTGAGCTACTGCCCTGATTGTTTTGCAGCTGACCCCGTGTCAGTTATTGCTGGTTAACTAGACTGAGTGAGCCCAGTATATTATTGACTGAACACACCTGATACAGGTGATCAGTAATTACTGAACCTAGCTGCAAAACAAGCAGGGTAGTAGCTCACAAGGAACAGGGTTGGAGACCACTGGCTCTCAGAAAGACAGGAAGCAAAGCTGGAGGTTAGCAGAGATGAAGATTTAGAGGTTCTCTGATAATGACAAAGATGGATAGGATCAGGAATTAATCCATCAGAGGTACAGCCCATGTTGGATGTTTTGGAGATAAATGTAAGGAAGCAGATTTAGATGGTTTGGACATGGAACCTTCCATGTGAAGAAGAAGGTAATTGTTGATAGTTGATGGACGAAAAGGATTGAATGGATAAAGGCAGAAAATATATTTTGGTAACCCCATAAAAGAATAGATGAAGGGCAAAGTTATCTGTCCATTATGATTGGAACGGTGCAAGAATTATTGTAAACTAAATCCCAGTTTAATTGAGCTCAGTGTTTTGGAAAATTATTTTTTTGTCCTATCAATTCATAAATGTAATACATTTTGGCATCACTAAGAAGACATAATTTAACATAAAAATGCTTTCATTGAAGCATGCATGCATATACTGGCGGTGGAATCGGCTTGGACTGGTTGAAATGAGTGGAAATTACTGTAAACACACGCACATATATATATATATATATATATATTATATTATATTTAATAAATGGATGAAGTAACCTGACCTACAGCCAATTTAAATATTTAATCTAACACAAATAATTTAAGAATAACAAAAACAAACTGGTTTTAACAGGCAGCCATTAAAAAATGAAAACAGTTTTTAAAAACCCATTGCTTGTACACATTTTTCATTAGAAAAATAATTTAATAAAAAATAATAAAATCTATTATAATTTTCTTGGTTCAGTATTTTAATTAACATTTTGAGCAGCGCAATTATTACTAAAAGATGATTTAATGAACAAAACAGCCACACTCTACTAATGTTAATAGTGTGAATTTGTCATGCACATTTTACTCCACTCCATATTTCACCCAAAAGCTGTGTTCTGTTCACAGAAATGAAAGTTTCATAAGTCACATCTATGACTAAGTTACAAAAAATACAACATGCAGTTCAAACATGATTTTCTACTAACATTTTTAAAGAAGCAGTTCAAATAGACAGAATGACTTACATGCATACTTTCTTCCTTCCTGCTGCTGCCTCCAAGGGCGCTGCCAGCTTTCGTGTTCTGTTCCTTGTTTTTTTGCATTTTGCAGTGCAACTGTTGAGAGAATAAAGAGAATAGGTGGCATTAAGGCTCTGGTTCTCATGCATTTTATTGACTTTTTAATGTCTGCTTGTCTTTTAGTTGTATTGGACCTCCACATTAAGTTTGTTGCAAATTGCCATGTTATTCATAAGATTAAAGTAACTTATTTAAATTTTTTCCAAAAAAGCTGTGACAGCAATGTTTAGTTATAAAAAAAAATGTTATATTTTTGCAAATAAATTTGACAAAAATATCCCAAATGAAAGATATATTCAAATTTTTTCAATGTGTTTTGTTTCAGGAGCACTACTTAGTGTTTCTTTTGCTCAAACTCGTCAGTTCTACTTTGTGAGCACTGAGCTGAGCTGGACAGACGCTCAGAGTGTCTGCAGACGTGAATACTCTGATCTGGCCACCATAGAGAGCACAGCTGAGGTTGATGCTGTTCTAACTACCACATCAAACTACACAGGTGAGTTTTTAAAATATAAATCTATACATGTAGTTTGTAATACATGTGTTAAACACACAGACATACATTAGACATGCAAATTATGGCTGAAAACTGATGTTTTTCCCCCCAAAAAGTCGTCTATCATGATGGTTAGTGCCCCAAAAATTTTTAATAGTCCAATTTTGAACAGGCAAGGTTTGGATTGGTCTACATGATGACTTGGAGAACAGCTGGGAGTGGTCCTTAAATGACAGCAGCTTCTATGTGGAAAGAGAACAAACCTTTAAAAACTGGCAGTTAAACCAACCTGACAATCTGAATGGACAACAGTACTGTGTTGCATTTCTAAGTAGAAATTCATCCAAAGGCAACTGGGATGACCGTGAGTGCAATGAAGAACATGGTTTTGTGTGTGACAATGGTAAGTTTCATTTTGTACATTTTGTTGACATTTTTTTTCAATAGATAGGAAATAACATTGAAAACAGAATCTAAATTCTGACTTTATAGTTAAGCAAATATTTCTGTTTAACTCATTTCAGTAAAGTTGTGTTTAGTTTAGTTAGTCCTAAGAATGCAACAGAAAACATCAAACCAAGAAATATCTTCTGTGATTGTTTTAGCCCTAATCAGTCCGCAGTGTTCCTAATGGTTTTAGCTGTGTTCAGATTATATCTTATTTAAGTGACCAACAGTACATTAACTTTACATTGAAAAGCTTTGGTGTAATTCTCAGGACAAAGAGGTGGTGATTGCCCAAAGCAAAGCTACCTCAATGAATGGACTAGAAGAAATCTTCATTAGAAATAAAAGCACTGTCTCTCAGACTGACTGCTTTGACCTGTTGGGAGCCAAATGCCTTGTTTCCACTGAGCAGTCCGGACCAGACTGAATCAGTACTTTGAGCGTTTCCGTTATAAAATAGAACCATGAAACAGGACGACTTGTACCACTTTTGGTCCCCCGTTGGTTGTAGGTCCATAGAAAAATTGAATTGACCGGTCAGGGTGGAACTACTGTCATCACACAATGAAGTCTGTTGATTGACGGAAGATATTACGACAACAGAAAGCAACCGACCAGCACCAACGTTTCCAAAAATTCAGTTGTTATCTTTAAGTCGGTTTGAACAAGAAAAATATGCCTGCTACAAACACCAAGGTTTGGTCGGCGCTGGAAATTCATGCTTTCCTTGACATCCTTGGTGGATATGAAAAAAAAAAAAAAACTGATGCACGACCTCCGTTGTTGTTGCCATTGTCTTTTGCTGTAATCGCACAGCAGCGACACACAGCTGTGTCGTTGATCTACACCCCACATGCGCCTTGATGGTCCAACACAATGGAAACACTTGCTTGAATTGCCCAGACCGTTATAAACCGTCCAGGAGAGGACCAGTCCTGTCCGGACCACTCAGTGGAAACAAGGAAAAAGAGTAAAGGAAAGGGACTATCACAAAACTCTAGAACTTCTGTAATTGTTTGAAGTTTGTTTGAAAATAATTACAATATAATGCTGGTTATTCTTTTCCAAAACCATTTACAGGTACAGTAAAAGGAATTTCCTCATTTGTTGTTGGAGACGCAACACTAAATTGGACTGAAGCCCAGAAATACTGCAGGCAGAATTTTGTTGATTTAGCCAGGTAAGATACACAAAATCCAGTAATGATGTTTATTGCAAACAGGCAAATTAAACAAAGAAGCATTTGTCATTTTCTGCTGTTCATACAATGCTATATGTCCCACAGAATACGGAATCAAACAGAAAATGATGTCATCAACGATTTGGCAAACGGTAGTTTCGTATGGATCGGTCTGTATCGTCATAAAGTGTGGTCAGATGGAAGCAACACAGCGTTTAAGCATTGGGCTGAAAATCAACCAGACCGCGGGGACCAGAAGTGTATCACTGCATCTTTCAGTGACTCAGGACGATGGTCGGATGAATTTTGTTCCCAACGTTTACCGTTCATCTGTTATGGACCAGGTACTGTATTCCTTTTTTCTCAAATTATTGCACACTGTTTATAATCAGTGGACCCTTTTTAATAATAAATACATATTTTCACTAACTTTCTAATTTATTAAAATGTTTTAAGTTATTTATCATTTCACATTTAGAATTATGTACTATTATTAACTAAGTTTGATTATTTTCATGAATAAATGACTGAGCAAGAAGGCTATTTTTTTTCTAACTGCAGCTTTTTACATGCATATAGTTTTGAGCATATAGATAAGAATTTATGCATTTCTAAAATGATATATATATTTTTTATAAACAGTTTAAGTCAGTCACATGCATCCATATTTGGGGTTGACCCTTACAAGTGCTGCAGGTTATTGGGTTGTGTGGTCCTATAGAGGGTTGTAGAAAGAAGCAACCACATGTTAAGGTGAGCACAGGTGTGTCTCGCAACTGAGGTGGCCGTATAAGCCTAAAGGGACGTCGTGGAACAGTTGTGTCCAATTGTTGGGCGTGTGGTAAGTTTATGGTGAAATACTCGTAACATTAATGTATTGTTGCACACCCGTATGACATAAGAGAGATTCCGTCATGAGATTGAGATTGAGATGATCTTAATATTTTCTGCGGGCCACCTGCATGCCCCATAAAGGTTTGCCCATTTTTCGCTCATAGACGGCCCTTATTCACCCGTCAGAGCAGTTGTGACTACGGCTAATTGTTGGAGAGAAGGATTAAATAAAACTACATAATGACTTCCTATTTCCCAAGTGTTTTAGTTTGTGTTTTACAAAGCAATGTTCTGGTCAATGCGAGAGTAAAATTGATCTTGTGAAGGAATCACGACAAGCTTGGAGTGTAAAAACTGATCAGATTTTTTTTGTGCAGACCAAGGAAATTGAATTTAGGGTTAGGCATTTTAGATCTATTGAAAATTCTGTAAGGTTCAAGAAAATGCTTTTAATGACTAGTAGATTGCTTTGTCACAGCTAGATATCACGTATTACAACATAATTAAACTCAGACCAGGAGATAATTAAAAATGGTTACTAAAACACCAAGTTCAAAATGTCTAATTATATATAGATTTTACTTACAATATTTATGTTACATGTTCGTTGTTTAATTGTACGTTTTTCTTTTTTTTTTCAGTGTTACCAAATGCAGAAGGTTTCATTCCATTCAGTCAAAATGAGACCAGCATCACTCTGCAGTGGAATAAAGGGACCAGCAATGACAGCTTTGTTCTCCAGTTTAACGGAACAGAGACAAACATCAGTGCATCAGATGGAGACGGACCAATAAATTACACAGTTTCCTCCCTCACTGCCGGAACAAAGTACACCTTCACTCTCCTTTCCCGCTCCTCTCTCACTAGAGTCAACATTACTGCAGTAACTGGTGAGTTGTTTTACAACAAAAAGTATTTTAAATTTAAATAACAAAAGGTGTTTGCTTCAATAAAATGTGAAAATATTGTATTGAAGCAATTCTTCACACTTAAACATTACAGACATTACTTAAAACACCATATGCATAAAAATATGTGTACAAAATATATAAAAAATAATTACAAAAACACACAAATCTTTTTTCCAAACATTTAGAGTATTCCAGTTTTCTCATCGCTTAGGAGTTCTGAACAGAAAAACGTTTTATGAACTGAGCTGTTATACTGGACTGATTTATAAATCTCGAGCTTTCTGTTTGGTTTTTAAAGGGAAAAAAGCAGAGATTTTATACTGTAGATCAAAGTGATAAAAAGCCCTTATTTAATGTAAAAACTTCTTACCCAAGAAAACAGTCACATCGTTCTGCATTTGCACCAAGTCAGCATGTTCTATCAAGAACAGGCAAGTGTCAATCATTGTCCAAAGGCATATAAAGCTGCACATGTGTGCCACCTGGTGGCAATTTGTTCTAAGTGGTTATAGTAAGCCTGCTAAGCTTTTCCTTAGAAATCCACAGAACAGCTCATTTAGCTTTTTTATACTGAGCTGATACTGAGATGAAAGAAAAAAAATCAATTTTAAGGATCAGGACTGCTCGATCCTGTACTAAAAACAGACTACAAAATATTGTCTTCCTATAATATAATATATTATAATATTGTCTTCCTCCTCCTTTTACGGCAGTTTACTCTTTAAGGTAAGCGAGGCACAGCGCCACTTTTCAACATTTTATCAACTTCATTAACACAGACACAGTAGTCCGTGACATCTTTTCAGAGTAAAACGCGCTCACTTCTCCTTTGCTAAGAAAAATAAAAGCGATAACACAGAGAAATTTACTCCAAACCGTGTGACTGTCATTCTATCACGCATTTTTGAGATTTTCATTCTCTGTAATGACAAAAATAGTATATTGTTGCATTTTTGCAACATTCCTTTGTTTTTTGACGCTATAATCCAGTCGGGGGAAGCTCTGCGTTGTTGAAAAAAACCATACATTTTTGTGATCATGGAGTTATCTGCTGTTTAAACGGCTCACATAGTAGAAAAAGATGCAGAGCTGTTGGGATATACTACCAGGAACTGATCATTTTAAAATATTTTTTATTTAAATATTTTTATAATTAACGATAAGGGTAATAATGTTGAAACAAAAAACGTACAAAATAATATACAAATTACGGGAGTAAAATAAATAAATAAGTTTCTGTAACGAGGACGCGGAGGCGTTTGGATCCATGTGCAAGCAGGTCATGAATAAATGATAAAAACAGGCAAGGGCAAAGACAAGATGTAGTCAAAGTTTTTGCCTTATACTGGAACTTTATTTTTGAGACGTTTGCTGGTGACCTCTTGGCCAGGTCGCCCTTGAAAGAGAGATCCTGATCTCAAAGGGTTTCACCTGGTTAAATAAAGGTTACATTAAAAATAAAAGAAAACTGAAATTTACTACTGATTTATTTACATACAATTTTTTTATTTGTTCACGTATTTGTTGATTGAAAGTTTTTTAGTAAATGTGTACAGAAAACAGTTAATGCAGTACATGTCCCATACAAATTTACTACCAAAGAATGGATGTACCTGAGGAAGTTATACTCAACTTGTTTACACCAGGGTCCTTCGAAATCTTTTTTTTTGCGCTGTTTTGTGAAATTTCTCAGGTCCGGGAGCGGTCGGCGTATGCAAAATGATTACACAGAAACCATGCTTTGCTAGAATAATGTGTTAATTTATTCCCCACAATAGCATGATAAAACACAGTACACTGGCATTCATCAGGGTAAAGCCTTTTGCAGTTTCTGTTTCTCATCCCCTACCTTGATACTGGAACTGGAGAGCCTGACAGTCCGGCAGAGTGACTTCAACCCGGCTGGGCGTTCGTACGTGACCCACAGCTGACTCTACCTGACCCTCAGATCACTCCATCTTTATACACTTGCACAAACATCGTATGCAGAAATGGAGGGCCAATCCCCTCCTGCAGGCCCACGAGAGTGCGTCATGCATTCTGCTCTGAAAACAATGTTTCAATTTATTTTCAAAGCAGAAATCCCCATTCCCCAACCTTGAATGTGCAAAACAGGTCCTTAATAAGGGTATTTCAAAGCAGGTGTGCATACCAATATATATGTGTAAGCTCCCCTTCCCAGCAGAAAAGGATGTTTTCGAGGCAGGAAGCTCCTTTCCCCATCTTAAGCGTGACCTTATAAGGATTAGGTCATTTCGGAACATTTAAACCAAGATTTTACCATTCATGCGTGTTATAAAATAACATTTTAAAAGTTAAGAAAATTATTATTTATTTATTTTTTTTTTCTGATTTAAATTGACAATGGTTCCCAGACACCCACGAGCCCGTGCATGCACACTGAGGTTGCGGCCCAGACTCTGCCTTCAGTGGCCCCAAAGTAAACTGAGATTGAGGGAGGGGACGGGACGGGAAGGGATAGGGATAGGGAAGAGATAGGAAGGGAAGAGATGTGGAATCCGCAAACAAAGTAGTTTGGATAAGGCAATGAAATTTCTCACAACACAGTTACTTAAAAAACAATTGATTACTTTACTTAGTTACTGGATCAAAATTGTAATTAAATGACTTTACTCAATACCAATTTGAAAAAGTAATTCACTTCTTGTTACTTTCCTTTTTTTTTTTGCTAATATACACATTTTCAAGGGAAGAACAGCTTAACACAAGCAAGACCATCTTGTCTTTCATTTAACAGGGCCCCTTTGAAAATGAGATTTGTAATCTCAATATGACTTTTGTGGTTTAATAAAGATAAATAAAAAACTATATTTTTAAAGCAATAACCTTGTGAATGGCATAAATAAGGTTCAAGACAAAACTTTGCTTCATTGTAATTCAGGCAACAGTGTGACAAATGACACAAAAATACAGTGAATGCGGAAAGTATTTAGATTCCCTTAAATTTGTCACTCTTTGTTATATTGCAGCCATTTGCTAAAATCATTTAAGTTCTTTTTCCTCATTAATGTACACACAGCACCTCATATTGACCAATATTGACTTCATTAGGAAAGCCACACACCTGTCTATATAAGTCTATATATTTGAAATTAATTACAGAAATTTGAACTGTAATTTGTTGCGTCACTCCATTACTGACAAAGATAATTAAATTACAGTAATTTGTGACTTTGTAATCTGTTAACCCCATCACTGGTCGTACGGTGACCTTAAATCACACTTTAGTCATAAGTAAGGTGACCCTTACGAGCCAGGTCCATCACAACTGCAACTGATCTTTTAAGCTGGGTCTAATGATGGAAAATTTGCCAGCTTTTTCAGAGAGCCAGCTCTTGTGGCTCAGCACTCAAAGTGGAAGCAGCTCCTGAAAGGCTCTTAATTTTGGAGTTTGTTAAGACCTTTATTTGACAATAACTTTGCAAAGATAAATGGTTTGCGTCTTAAAAAGCCCTCTGTTTTTACTTTTGTTTTTTATTTAATTTTAAATAATAATCTAAAATTACAACTAAATTCATAACAAAAAGAAACGATGACAAAAAGAGGTTTCTGTAGCGTTTTAAGATTGCAAAAATAAAAAAGAGCTTTAATGTTCTGTTTTTTGAGAAATATTTATGAAATGTATTCTGTTCATTTGAGAACGATATGAGAAATAAGCACAGGGCTATACACTGAGCTGATTATTTTGATTTGAATTTGATTTTATTTGAAATGGTTTATTTCAAGCAGACAAGATATATAAGACATGTGTAACAGAATCAACAACCACAAAGATTTGCAACAGTAGTCATGTCAAACATAGGATAACTAGACATCAGAAGATTAACTGCTTGAAAGGGAGTGGGAGGAAGCGAATTTATATAATCCCACCCCGACTCGACCACACCATTTACTTTACATTAGATATCAACCGGTTCGTAACTAATAATCAAGTATTTATACTGTACTGACAGTAATACAGGTCATTATACATCCTTGAGTAACAATAAGTCATACAGCTTTGCATGTAAGTACAACACTATTTTAGACTTGATTGGAGCATATGCAAAAATAATAATAATAGAGAATAACGATCAAAACATTTTTTTCTCTTTTTTTTATTTTCCCTTCTTTTTTTTTCTTCTTTTTTAAGAATAGTTTTGTCATAAAAAAATTCAGTGATGTGAATAAATCAAAAATAATATTAATAATAATAATAGTAATTAAAGAAAAAAGTAAAAAAATAAACAAAAACAAAACAAAAAGATCAAAATCACTAAAAATCTAATAGATGCTGACTATTTTCATCAGACAAGTCGTTTCTTCAGATCAAGTATAGAAAGAGGCAACAATAAATCATTTATGTCTGAAAGATCATTTACTTTAATCAGATATAGAAAATCAAATAGTGCAGATTGTTTCATTAGAAGATCCTTTGACATTAATCGCACTTCAGGGAACCATGTCAAGTGATTTGATTCAAGCCTTTGGCCAAGATGGTATTCCTGCGTTCTGCTGCCTGATTTACAGCCGTCCTTCTGGTTTGAACAGAGTTTATACATTTCTCCTCGATGTTATGACTGCAGGCTTTGTTTGTCAGGTCCATTGTCATTCACAGGAAGTAAGTTGAGCTCGAGTTCTCTGCAGGGCAGAAATCACTGCTGAAAATCAGGTCAAAGTTGATCTAAGACTCAGCGGTAAATCCCGGGCGCCATATTTTCTTGAAATCATTTTTGATTCTTATTTCGCTTCAAATAAAGGCTCAAACGTCTGTGACCACACACTTCTCAAAGTCTTTCATGTTGGTGATGACCATTGGCTTGGTCAGGTCCGGTGGACCAAGTGGTTTTACATAGATCCTGGAATTCAGCACCCTTGTGTTCTGGATCTGTTTTTTCCGCTTCAGGAGTCGGGCATGTTTTGCTAAAAGTGTGTTCAATTTGGATAAGTGGTCATTATAGTATACGGATGAATCTTTTAGCAGTCTTATTTGCTTCATCAGAGCAATTTTGTGCTTTTGATTCACATTCACATTATGATAAGTTCATTCATTAAATAAGGCTCAGATTGGGCATATAAAACTAAGGTGGATGGGACAAGCATTTGTCACTTTTTAAAAAATTAAATTAATGTATTATCTAATCAGACATGAAACTACATACGATATTTCAGATGTGTTCTTTTACTGTCAGCTCCTCAAAAGGTAGAGTACTTCATAGTACTTGAAAAAAGTGATACCAGCATCACTCTGCAGTGGAGTCAGGTCACCAATGCCAGCTACATCCTGCAGTTTAACAACGAATTAAGGACAATTCCTGCATCAGAAGATGGACCAGTTGCTTACAATGTGGTGTCTCTCACTGCAGCGACTGAATACATATTTACTCTTTTTTCTGTACTTGAGAATACAACAAACTCTGGAGTACAACTTAGAGTTGTTACTGGTAGGTAATGAATTTTATCTTCAACTGTAAAAAACATCTTACAAGTTTATAATATTTTAAAATTTGAATGTGAAGTACTAATGCAGTGTATTAATATTTCCTTTTTTCTTTATTTAAATGTAGACTACCAGCATCTTCCCTGTGGACAGGGGTCTTGTCCTTC
>BSAI01000212.1:4050651-4114358 GCA_036245035.1 Adrianichthys oophorus | reverse complement strand
TATATCATGCACAGACTAAACATGTTTAAACAGTTCTTTGAATGTTAAAAGAGCAAAGCCTGTTGTGTTTTGTGAAACCCTCTCCCACAGCTGTTCATACTCAGAATACTTAAAAGTTGGATATTGTGTGATGTCAGTAATGTTTTAACAGTTTTTTTCTTCTTTTTATTTCCTAACTCCTTTACAAAAACAACCTCAACAACCAAAGGGCCGAGTAAGTCAGCTCTTTCACTAAATGTTTCTTTTTTCACAGTGACTTTTTGTGTCCCTAGTTTTAATAATTTGTTTGTTTTTTTGTAAAATAAAAAAAAAAGTGACCTAAAAAGGTCTTTTCTGTGTGTTAATCAGACTACGTAGTTGGACTGGACATGGGATTTAGGTCTTTTGGTGAGATGACTGAAGCTGAAGTGCAGAGCGCCATTGAAGAGGTGACATTTACATTTTCATTTCTTAAAACTACCAAAAATGTATAGTAATAAATATACAGTATATCTGTATCTTAGATATAATATTATGCGCTATTAAAATTAAAATTGTTTGTATGTGTGTGTTTTTGTGTGTAGCTTCTGCAAAAATATGGAATTTCACCAAATTCGTTGTCCATAAAAGTAAAACCTGTGCAACCATGAAAGAAGAAGAGGAACTTTTTCCTTGAAGAAAACAAAACCTGGAGAGTATAATTGTACAAACGTTTGAGGTGTTGAGGAGTAGAAACTATTTTACTTTATTATTTCTGTACTTTGAGCCATATAATACTAAAAAGCTTGATAAATAGATTGTTTAAATAATGTTAAGTGCAGAAATAAAGCTGATTGATGCTCTTAGTGTCAAACTTTATTCTTATAATAAATATTTGATGTGTTTGCAGGTATTTTATACCTTTCCTATTAAAGTCTAAAGCCTCCTTACAGTATGGTTATAGCTTTTTTAACTTTTAGCTTTTAATGTTCTTGGTTTTTTTAACAATGTTTTTACTTTGTAAATTTTTTTAAAAAGAAAAACTTCAGTGTAAAATTTAGCCATGAATCACACAGACGAACGACTTTTCCACTATAAATTGATTTTTCTATGGATAGCTTTTTATTTACTTTCTGATTTTTCAGTTAATCAAACATATACTTTTATATTTTATGAAGGATTTTTGAATGAAAAGCTAGCTATGATTTTATATGATTTTATTTTCCTTCAAAGACATTTATTTTTAATGTGAGTTTCTTTTTTTGGGGGATAAATTTCCATCTGCAGAATTGTGATTTAAAGTACTATCAAATAAAAATGTTTTAGAAAAGCAATTGTAACTTTTTGTTTCTTCATTCAGCTCTTCACAGTTCCATTAATTGATTTGAAAAAACTTTCATTCATGTAACTAAAGAAAAATTGCATTTATTTTTTATTTAAATTATTGTTTTCAGTTCATATAAACTTTTAGCCTGATCTTAATAACATAACACTTTTCTTTAAATTTTATGAGCCACAATAATGCAATGTTGTTTTTTTAGCAGTTAAAAATAAGTATCAGTGAAGACTTGTTTTTCCAGGATGTTTCAAAAGCAGAAAAAGATTTTAAAAGTTAAATCTGGACCTTCTTTTTCATTTTAAGAAATCCTCTTGAATAAGATGCAAAAGATCTTTAATAAAAGAAAAAAAAAAGTCCAGATCATAATTTCTGAAAATGTTTTTAGCTTAATTGAGAGTGAAGCCTTTCTTTAACTTGACTGGTATCAGAGTTGTAAACATCATAAAGAGGGACACAGCTAATGTCAGAAGGCTAAAGAATCACTGTAGATTTAATGTGAAAATCAATATTGAGTGGAGTTTCATCCTAATTTGGAATGGAGTCTAATCTTGTGATGTAATGCAAAGTGGAACAGTTGAATTCTGTGGGCAGGACCACACCCCCAGTTTCTGAAGCCCCATTCTTCATCAACCCTATAGGTCAAGTCCATCAAATTATAAGATGTAGGGTCTGGTATATAAAAAAATGCATAAAACAGAATAAAGGTAAAGTCCAGATAATCATTACACTCTACTGGTGGTGAGTAAAATGTTTTCTTGGCATTTTACCAAATCACTGAAAGAGCAGTGTGCCATGGTTTGACAGCCCTCTGTCTTCTTCTCCTGGTCATTGCTGCTAACGCTGTCCTGTATCCGTGCACTGTTTTTTCACAGGTGTTCAGGATGTCTGCAGGGCTTTCTTTTTTTGTCCTGTCCAGCAAATGAACACACAGATTGCAGCTGAGTGGCTATTGTGATGGACATATTTTCTTCCGAGTGTGTTAACATAAACCCCTTTTGTAACTGAGGCTGAACTTTATTGAGTTTTTGCCACTCAAAATGGACAATTGGAGAAGATACAGAAAGGGGGGAGCAAATTATAATACAAGGTCATGGGCTAAGATGTGTGTCATAAGTAAAATACATGCATTAGGACTTGTAAACAGTTGTGTGGATACCTTGTGATGGTGTGTGTGTATGTCACAATTCATTGACTGTTTTTTCCTTGTGCACACAGACATGAATACATGGGATTGCATGTCCAATAAATAAACTAATAACATACACAATAACAACATCCCTCATGTTCAAACAGAAAAAATAATGCGTACATAATCACATTGAATGCTTCAGTGAGCGCGTAATCTCATTTACTCCAAATGTAAGCCCCTACTAAAATAGTTAGCCAGTGATGTGAATGTGCTTAACTTTGTCAAACTTCTAATTATTCTTAGTTTAAAAAGAGTAGTACATGAGATCTAAATATCTCTGAAGTGAGAAATAAAAAATGCAAAAAAATACTAGATTAATTTAAGAATAAGTTGCCATTTTTGGCTAACAAAGAGTCTCACTCTTTTGTGCTGTCTCAGTATGTTGATAAGTTATGTTGATATATAAAAATATAAACAACAAACATACAATGCTAATATGGAAACAAAAAACTGGCAAAAAATGAGGAAGTTCAAAATGTTATGACACCAAATACATTTTTAAAATCTAATTCTCTTTGCTAAGCATGTTTGTCTAGTGGGAGTGGAATCTCCCTTCAGAGGTAGATGAGACATTTGAGATGAGACAAGAAGCATACAAACGTCAGAAAGGCATGTACTAGTTTCTTTGCCACACTTTCCATTACTTTTGTAATCCCACAATTCTTGTTGCTCACTGCTCTGAAATAACTTATTGTCGTACACTGTTCATGTATCGCTGAGCTGCTTTCTTGTCATAGGAAGGTTTTTGTTTTAAGGAATCTGTCAGCCATGTGTTCAAGTTCAAAGAGGATTTTTTTATGCAAGGTTAAACCTGGTTAAACCTGATTCAGTCATGGGATTCAGTGAACAAAAACTGAGAATAAAAAGATTATATAAGCTTAACAAAAGAGGCAGCAACAACACCAAGTCATCTCAAAACACATTTCTTAGTTAATTACTAATATTAATTGTTGCTGTTGAAAAATAAAGCACCAGAGTTACTCACTGTTAGTAGTATAAAAACTGAGGGGACATCAGCAGAGACAGAGTTGCTGGATATTTAATTTAATTAACTATAAAACTAGATGTTTTTCTGTCTCTGTCAACTGCCATTTCAAACAACAGAACTCAAACTGCATAGGTATTTTGGCAGAACTTCATGAAAGCAGGCCAAAAAATGACATTTTGCAATTTTTATTTAAAGCAGAGAAGATCAAAAGGAATTCAGTAGTAAAATATCTACTATTGACATTGTCAAATATTGGTATTTGGGGCTATATTTATTATTGTGTCAACAATTTAGGTAAAAAATGTCAAACTAATGAAGATTGTCTTTCTTCATATTCATTATTTTAATATCAAAACAATTTCACTTAAATTCAGATAAAATAGGAGAAATGTTCATATAAATAACAATGTCCCTAACTTATTGTGAGTGTTGTGGATGCTTACTAGAATTTTTTTCATGTTTGTGCACCCAGTGTCATACACTTTGCAGCTAATGGTGCTGATAGATTTATAACAAGGAAAGCACTGTTTTTCTCTCAAAGTAATTTTGGGCATTAAAGTTGTCAGGCTAGTCTAACATGTGCTTTATAGCTTCCCAGTTTTGTTCATTGAGCTTTTTTCTCGTAATAAATCAACAGCACAAGTTTGCGTTCTGCAATAAGAAAGTTTTACATATCCTTTTCTTTTTTTAAAGTTTCTGATGTTTTTGGGGCAAAACTTTTAAGTACGTGGTGTGACCTGCCTTTTGAATTTGACATACAGGCAGATGCTTAACTGGTTGGGTTTTGGAAGGAACACCGCAGCCATTTTCAGTGGAATGCTTTCATGCTTCCAGAAAACCTGTTCACAGGTAAAGCATGCAGATGATTGACACCCTTTTCTGCTGTTTATTGGTTTGTTTCACAGTGAAGTGAATGAAACCTGTTTTTCTCACGTGTTTGCTTAAAGGTTTTACCTTCATTTTCAAACCAGCGTTGAGAACAAAGTAAAAGTTTTGCTTATTGTTGAATTCCAGTAAATGCTGCACTGACAAAAAATTATGCTGATGGTTGTGCAACCATTAGATTGGGGCGTTATCACTGTTTCCAACCCTCACATCTCTTTGTATTGTATTAAAAAAAGACTACTCCTCAAAAAAGTTAGCATTTCAAATTTTGTTGCTTTTTTTATTCATCTGTTGATTAATTATTGATTATTAATCTGTTTATTGGTTCTAAGCTACACATTCTGTATCACTTAAACCTCTACGTCCATTAATTGTTCCTTTGAATATTACCTAATTTTTCTTTTTGCCATTTAATCAGAAACTATATGTTGTTAGTTGAGTTGTTTGGTCATTTGTTCTGTTTTCAGGCTTGTTTAAAATAAAAAATGAACTCTGAAAACACAAAAGATCTAAAGTCAAAAGCTAAAGTGGAAACTAAATGTATATAATTTTATTTGAATTAAAGAGGAAAAATGCAGAGTAGAATATTTCCACTGTGCTTTTCATTGTAAATCTTTGTACTTTGTTTGAACCTAATGATGTGTTGTTTTGTATCTTGCACAGGATATAAAATGTCCCTTTGTTTCCAAAAAAAAGGTAGTATAGTAAAAAATTAGCTACAGAACGTTTTTTTGTTTGTTTGTTTAGTTTTTTGTATTACTTTGATAGAGGAGAAAGCTTTTGCAGGAAACAAGCTGTTAAAGTTATATAATTTTGTGCAGCTCAAAACGTTCAGAGCAGTGGGAGGGAACCTCAAGAAACATCAGCGGTGGCCGAGCGTATGCGGCATTGCTTTAACGGAAGCCAACTTTTGTTGGTGATGAACGGTCATGAGTGGTGAGAGATTTTTTTTCACCGATCAAGGAACATTCCAGCAAAGTTCGGGCGGTGTGACCGGGCCTTAAGGTGTTTTTTGTGCAACTATTTGTAACGTGTGAGTGTAACGTCTTCATGGAATGTGAGTCAGATACATTTTTAGCTTAACAGCAGACTTGACTGGTAGGAATATCACAGAATGCCACAACCTGTCAAGTTACATGATTTACAGATCCGCTTGTACAAGAAGTGAAAGCAATCAGGAACAGCATCAGTAAGAAGTAAGGGTTTTTTACTTCTGGTAGACTTTTGCCAAATACAAATTTAACCATTTTTCACCGGAGCTTTAGTTCCAGTATTGACATTCTTTCAAATACCATAAGTCCATTAATGAAATTAACATAATTCCACCTGATTCTGAAGAGAGGAAAGAAAAGCAGACGTGCACTGATATGCAACACGTAACTGTTCACTTCCTTGATGCCTGGATTTTACACGCCTGCTCTACAGGCTCATTGAGTGGTCTATGGCCCTTGTACTTCCTGCGGGCTACCTCTGTACTTGTGGGTAACTTAGGTCACAACTCTCTTCCAGTTCCGGTCAGCGAAAGGACGCACGTTACAAGCTTTGCAAGCAATCTTTGGATAAAAGCGACTGATTTATCGCAGAATTACCAGAAAATAACTCCTTCACTAGCATGGCCCCGAAGAAGAACTAAGTGACGAATGGCGACTTCTGTATCAAACAGGCTATTGATGCGATCATTGCTAAGCTAACTCCTTTGCTGAACATTCAAGCTAAGCTAATTCCCCTGACGGAACTTCTGGAGGAATTCAAATGACTCAATTATTGATGTTTTTTTTAAATGATTGATCTGTAATCATCTCTTCCTTTGGTTTACCAAAATGTGATTTATAACTACTGGTTTTTCAAATTAAAAATAATCTGCACTTATTTTAAACATAGATGCTTGATCTGCATATGCTATGATGAATTCTGAAATCATTTTATGTCTAGTGTCATGATCACATTGTACTTTGTCTTTTCAAATGATTTATTGAAGCTTAAGAATTTTTTATGATCTGAATCTTTGTTGGTAAGGTATAAAGCTCTGATTAGAAGTTATAAACCAGAAACTGATAACATAAGTAAAGAAAATGGTTAGGCAAATACAGGGTAGGATTATATAAGTTTGCTCCCTTCCACTCCCTTTCAAGCAATCTACAATTATCCAATGTTTGATGTCTTTGTTAGGCTTTAAACCTTTGTTGATTGTACTGTTTATATACTATTTCTTGCTTTGATTGCTTGAAATAAACCATTTCAAATCAAATAAAAAAAACAACTCGCAAGGCCAAAATTTTCATGCACATTTTCATGCTGCAGCCATCAGGTTCTAGCAAACACTTACAGGGTAACACAACAGAGAGTTGGAGGCTGACTTCACTCCCAGCCCAGATTTGAAAAATGCAAGAAATGGGGCGGAGCAAAGGCAGGCGGGTTGAGCAAGGGAGGTGTGGTCTCGATCTCTGATTTACAGTGACGTTAGCTTGAGGTAACTAGAGGATGTTTTTATTTTTGTCTTGATGAAAATGAGAGTGAAATCATAAGGTTCAGGCGCCTCGAAGCCTGGAGTTTGACAAGCCCTGGTGTAATGTTTTTTGTTTGCTTCCACTGCAAAGTACTGCTTGGAAGTACAAGTTAAATGGACTTCCCACTTCCCATGTGAATTAAAGTCTCTTCCTCAAATATTATTTACTCTTCTAGTCCCGATTTGTTTCCGGGTTGTCTGTTTTCTTGGCGTTCAGTCTCTACAATTGATTATTTCTTTGTGTAACTCAAAATGAACCTGGAGCTTCAACTTCTTCAATTTTTCTGCAACAAACCACACATTTTTTGGGGATCTTTTCACATGGTCTGAGGTAATACTAAGAATGCCAGATGTCTCCAGCCTAGAGCCTAACCGCCCAAGACTATGGACTATTTCAGAAATTCTTGTTTCACTATTAAATCTTTCAATCACATTTTAAGATCTCTCCTTCTTGAAGTGAAGATTTGGCACAATTTCAATTAGGAGCATCAATTTCAGGGGTGTCAAACTTAAGTCCTCAAGGGCCAGATTCCTACTGATTTAGCAGAAATCCTGCTGAATATGCAGCTGATTACCTTGATCAGGTGTGTTTAGCCAATAAGGAGCTTGAACGGCAGGTTGGTTGGAAAACATGTAGGACACTGACCCTCGAAGCCTGGAGTTTGACACCCCTGATCTACCTCATCTTCAGCTTTGCTGGGATGTTGATTTTTCACTCCATGTCACTCATTAATTAGTTCTCACTCTGAGCCAATAGCTAAAGTGCTCACTTTCTTCACAGGTAATCATAATCAAATTCCTCCCTTAAATTCATGGAAGTCTGTTTATACGCATTCCAGATATTTCACCAGCCCACCTCGGCACCATTTTATTCCTGTTTATTTGCTTTGGCTTGGACTGGCCTTAACCACCATCAGCATCTGGGGTCTCTTCACATGGTCCAAGGTCATCCCAAGCATGCCAGATGTCCCTGGCCTGGAGCCTAACTGCCAAAGACTATGGACTATTTCATGCACAAAATTCTGTTTCACTATTAAATCTTTCTTTTACACTTTGGTAAATGGCGTATACTTATATAGTTATTTAACTTTCACTGCAGGTCCAAAGCGCTTTACAGTCACAATCCCATTCACACACACGTTCACACACCGATGGTGGCTCAGCTGCCGAACACTGGCGCCAACCTTCCATCAGAGGCAATGTGGGGTTTAGTGTCTTGCCCAAAGACACTTCAACACATGGGCGAGCAAGGCGGGATTCGAACCTGCAATCCTTCGGTCAAAGGCCGACTGCCATGTCCACTGCACCAAGGCCGCCCATTTGAAGATCTGTCTTGATTGATGTGGCTGACAAGAAGGCAGTACAAAATATAACAACATTTAAGCCACACACAGCTAGAAATTTTACTTAAAGTCCGCTTAGGTAACAAAGAGACAAAAATAAAAAACCCATCAAGGCTTTGCCACTTGTTTGTTGTTGAATGCCATTTGCTGAGGCTGGTGTGTGCTTAGCATCAGGAGACAAATGTTCATATAAACAACCTGCAGTTTTAGTGCAGAGGTACTCAAGAACCCATGTGCTTTACCCACAAGCGCATATTGACCTTAATTACCCAGTAAGAGCTGAAGAAACACTAGGACATAAAAAGCTTCAGTGACAAGTCTAGAGTTGTTTGAGTTTTGGTAAACTTAGAATGTAGGAACAAGTTGCATAGGATGTTTTCTAGGGTTATTTTGTTCAGTTAGTGCTATTTTTTGTTGTGAATTGCTCCATTATATTTTTTATGTTCTGGTCTTCTTAATACAAAATTGATCACATGTGAAGGCTTGCGGTGCAAAACTGACCATAAATATTTTTAGTCCAGTGTAGACAGAGGAAATGAAAGCTAAGGGTTAGGCCTTTTAAATCTTTTGAATATTCTTGATGATGCAAGAAAATGCTTTACACAAAATCTTTTTAACTGATTTGCAGTTTGCATTGTTACAGACAGATGTCATGTACTACAGCATTTATTTAGTCAGATAAGAGGATCTTTAAGATTGGTCATAATATAAAAAACATATAATAATAATAATACATACAAATTACTTCTAACAAGCCTTATATTACATTTTCTGTTGTCTGTTTTTCTTTCTTTTTCAGTTTTGCCAAATGCATTAATTACATTTAGTCACAATGAGAGCAGCATCACTCTGAAGTGGAATAAAGGGAACAGCAATGACCGCTTTCTTCTTCAGTTTAACGGAACAGAAATAAACATCATTGCACCAGATGGAGACGGACCAATAAATTAAACAGTTTCATCCCTCACTGCCGGAACAAAGTTCACCTTCACTCTCCTTTCCCGCTCCTTTCTCACTAGAGTCAACATCACTGCAGCAACTGGTGAGTTAGTTACAACAAGATGTTTTTCAAATTTTAAATTAAAAAAACCGCTTGCTTCTGTAAAAGATAAAAATTTCATTTTAAAGCAATTCTACAAAATAATACAAAGTTGACTTCACACATAAACATTACAGACATTCCTTAAAACACCATATGCATAAAAACTATTTGTACAAAGAACATTTTTTAAAACTATTTTTTTCAATCACTCATAACAGTTTAAGAGGTACAATGTCCTGGTTGATGTCAAAACCTCTTAATTAAATTAACAAATTAAGAAATTCTTTTGCCTTTATACAATCAGTCTACATGTTGTCCAAAGAACAGGCAAGTGTCAACCACTGTCCCTAAGTGTCCAAAGCTGCTCCTTTCTAACCTAAGGAGCCTGCAAACACATCTGGACTTATAATCAGAAGTAAAGCCCATGAATAAGGTTGTTTTTGACCATTCCTTCCAGGATAAAAAAACTGAGTAGCAAATGTTCTGACAGGAACTTCCCTTTGTTATGTTGAGAATAAAGCTTTTCCAACTCAGAGTCCAGGCAGGGACATTTGAGTATACAGGGTCACAGTGACCTCTGTAATTAATTACTACTTTGACTACTCTTTCCCATAATGGATAAACAAGGTGTCCACGTTTCCAAGATAAACATTTGGACCAATGTTTACAGGAAAACAGGGATACTAAATAAGGAAACAAATGTGCTGTTGGCCTCCCCTTTGGGAATTGCCAGAAATTTTTGCTCAGAAATGAACTGACAAATTACTAGTCCATCGCAATGTTTATTTTTAATTTTCGCAACACTGAGCCATTTACAGGCTGGTGCAAGGCAGCACTTTTTCTGAACTTCTTTTTTGTACTTTACCGAAAATACCTTCCAATATTTATCTTTCCAATAATTCAACTGTTTTTAGTTTGATCAAACTGAAAACGAGCTGAAATGAAGCACAGATGCAAGTTGGAGCAGACGTCTCAGAAGATTACTTTGCTCTGGATTATGCCATCTGCTGGGAAAGAGTTAATAATCTTTTCCAACATTGGATTGTGATTTGATTATTATTATATATTCTAATTACCTGTAACACTCTTGTGAGTTCAGAGAAAGCGTATTGTTTTTTTCTTTATAGTCAAGCTATATTAGCCTTCAACACAAAGTGTTTTAAATCATTTTATTTACAAAAAGATTTACAGCCCACTTGTTTTAAGCAAAAATACTTACTTTCATATTTAAAAATGAATATGAAAATCCAAAAACCAAAAGGATTGAGCTGTTCAGTGATTTTACATTCTACCATAATAGTAGCTCCAGCATTTATACCAAAGATTTGGCAGGCGGCTCATCATTTTAAAGAGACAGTCGTCTATTGGAGACTGGTACAACATCACAGACAGAATGGTGATGGCTAATGGGTTCATTTTGCGGTGCATTTCGGTCACAAAAACAAGAAAAGCAACAGACAAGAACACCAGGATTTAGTCAAATGATAAGAACATTGTGTTATGTTATGATTAGCACTGGCTGTGAACATTTCTTTTCTCTCTGAAGCATCATCAATCTCAATATCAAAAATCCGTGCGATGTTGCGATCGCACTCTAAAAACGCAAATTTAAGCAAACCCCGCGAATTATTGCACACCCTGCAACTTTACATTTTCACTGCAACTTCACTGACTTTGACGGGACGACGACGCTGCGTCACAACCGGTCCCGGCGTGGCTCCTTCCTGTGAGCTGTGTTCTTTGTTTATTTATTTATTTATTTTACTTTCTTTAGCCGTCTCTCTTTTTTCTCTTCAAACTATACATTAATCGTCAACAAACACAAGTATGCGTTGAGCAAATCCGCAGGGGTGGGCAGCGGGGGTTGTGCTGCGCTCAGGGCTGGATTGAAGATTCTGCAAGCAAAATACTGGTATGTTCTTTTGCTGCCTTTTTTACTGACAATTTTTCACTGACATTTTTTGTAATTGAAACAGTGGCTTCTTGAGGGTATTATTAATGTACTCTTCCGTTGTGCCTTTTTTTACGTTTGGATGAGATTGAGAGTTAATGAAGACCGTTAAAAACAGATCGTCAAGACAGATCATCTGGAGATAAAGCATGAAACAGGACTTTAAAATAGCTTAGACAGACTTTTGCAGCAGTTATCCATAAAGATATTTTTCAGCTTTGATAAGGATGTTGTTAAGTTGTAGTAACATACAAAATTATTTTAAGACAATGTTTTGACTGCATTTCTTTTTAAACGATCCAGTTTCACACTTGATCCAGATTTCCCTCCTCCCACTCCACAATCCTGTTGGGAGTGGTAACAGAGAAATGGGGAGGACTTTGGATTCCCAAGCACAATGCCAGCCAGTATTTGCCTTCTCTTCCTTGGAGGTCGTCTTTCACATTCGGGATAAAAGCAGACCTGAGACTGAACGAGAGCTGGGTAAGTTTCAGGATTTTGTTTCTACAATGTTTGCTTTGTTTTATACTGCTCGAAGACTGAAGTCGGTCTGAGTGCACTGACATCTGAAGCCAGCGTTGGTTCTCACAGGTGAAGGTGTGCAGGGAGTTAACTGGTTTCAGGGACACTTTTGAGTTTCTGTATATAAAAAGAAGCTGGGTCACGTGAGCTGGACTTTGGCCAGCAAGCAAAAAAAGTGGAATGCATGTCATTTATTATGTGAGGATACTTTTAGTTCCTGTGAGTTATTCTTTTCCTTGTGAAGGTTTGAGGCCCAGTTTATACTTAATACCGCTTGGGTCACATTGGTTGCAAGGTCATCGGGAGGGAATCACCCCAATCACTGCGAAATGTGACATAAACTGAAGACATCATCCGCAATTGGAATTTTACGCCTGTAGTACAATTGCCTGTAGTGCATATCACGCCGTTTAACCTCTACTTATTTCGAGGAATGGTTGCCGCTGTTGCTACGCCGGGGGTCTTAGTGTGGGGATGGCCGGGAATTCTCCCTCCTGATTTTAACATTCCATCATCCACCTCAGCTCAATATAAACATTCACCTGAACACAGGTGTTGGCTCACCTTTGCACAATTAGTTTACGTGACAGAATGAAACGCTTTACATTTGTTAGTTTGTATGCATAAGCAGGTGAACTGTATATCAACATGTCTGTGAAGACTCTTGGAGCCAGCAGGTATGTTTGTAACATCTGAATGTGTGGACAGGCTCCGCCCTTTTTAGATACACTTGACTGTAATGATTATAAACTTCCAGCATTGTTGCAGTTGTTTTACGATTCTACCCTCCCTCCCCTGTAGCCATCTTCCAATTTCTGTAATCCATTCATTTCCCCTGTGACCCCCCCCCAATAAATAAATAAAAACGATGCATTTTCACTGCATGTTTTCTTACCATTGTAACTATGACTTCAGCTACATCCAATAAAAGACCAACTCCAATAAAACTAGTGTTTTTAGTCTTTTTAAGTAGTTGTTTCAGCATTTTCTCATGATAGAGGACACATATTTAAGATTAAAACTGTGTTTCTGAGTATTTCTTTTTTCAGTTTGGGATGAATCAGGAGCAGACACAAAAATGACATTTCAAAATCTCTCTTTTGTGAAGTGAAATGGCCAGGCCAAAATCTCACTGCTGCAATCCATTGTGATACATGCACTTGTAGCCAAATTAATAAATTAACATCTTCTTTTTCCTCATCTGAGATGCCATCTGGCTTAAAACTGTTCAGCTGGATAGCTCTGGTTTAGCTCGTCATTTTTGTTGCACTGCTAATGTTAGCCAAGGGTTGTGAGGGGATGTAAGCTAGCGGGAGAAAATTTAAACAAAGGGAGGATGGAATATCAGCAAAGGCTTACATCAGCACCAACAGTCCCACCCACAACTCAGAGGGAAATTTCTGATGAACTCCTGCCAGAAACTTTGTCCTAGAAAAGGGTTTTGGTGGAGGGAACAGGCCCTTCAGCGGCGGTGGCCTTGTCTCCTGGGGGTCGGCCTCCTGGGCCCGGCGGCCCCCTCCCCGCGCAGGGAGAGGGATCCCTTTGTCCTCTGGCAAGTCCATGAGCGGGGGATCATATTCCATCTGAGCCTGGAGGGTGTCTGTGTCCTTGTGGTGCGGGTTCTGGCCCTTACCCTCGGGTGCCGAGCCCCTTCTGGGTCACAACATTAGGAGAGCCTGGTCAGGCAATGTACACCTTCGGGGACCCCCACTGCTCTTGGTCATCCCTTTTCTAGATGGGGGTAGCTGACCCCCATCGTGCTCTCTTCTGGATCTCTGCAGCTGCCTGGAGCTTTGGAGCGAGTCTCCCGTGGGGGGCCCGGGCTCGTACCCGGGGCTGGGGTGGGGGGATGCCCAGAACTCCTGGGTGGTGGTGGGCGGCTTGTCTGGGGTGGTGGGGCTCTCGGGGGTGGGGCCCCGCGCTGGGCCACCTGGCGCAGTGGGAGGGCTGCTCTCCTGACTGGGCTGGGCCTTGCGCTCTGCGCTTCTGTACCTCACTGCGCTCGGGTGTTGGGGGCCCGTGTGGCTGTCCTGCGGGCCCTGGTCTGGGTGCTTGGCCGGGCTGCCTGGCGGGTGGATCTCCTCCATTGACCCCACAGTATGGGTGCGGGGGCGGGCCCTGGTCGGCGCGGGTGTCTTGGTGTGGGGATGGCTGGGGGTTCTCCCTCCTTTTTTGTGCATTCCATCATCCACTTCAGCTTAACATAACATTCACCTGAGTACAGGCGTCGGCTCACCTTTGCACCTTCAAATAGTGTGCATGACAGAATGTAATGCTTTACATGTGTTGGTTGGTATGCACAAGTGTGTGTGTGAACTGGATGTGGACAAGTTTGTGAACACTCTCGGAGCCGGCAGGTATGTAACAGCTGAGTGTGTGGACAGGCCGTGCCCATTTTAGACCAACACTCACTATTGCAATGGGTATAAGCTCCAGCATTTTGTTGCCTGTAGATTAACAACTCTACCTTCCCTTCCCTGTAGCCATTCTCTAACTGCTATAATGCACCATCTCTCTTTCCCCCCTCCACCCCCCCAACTCTCTCCTTTTCCCCCTTTCCTTTTCCGTCCGGTCCAACAAAAGAGACACAAATAAAAAAATATATATATATATATTAATAAAGTTTGGTTTAAAAAAAAAAAAAGAAAAAGAAAAGGGTTTTGAGATTCTGCCTAAAAACTGCATAATCATAATTAAGAGACCACTGGTAATGCCTTTACAATAGATCAAAATATGATTGTTAAGTTAAAGTCCCATTTGCTGTCACGCACATGGATATGTGAAATTTGTTCTTCTTATTGGATCCATGGGGGAGGGGTGAGCTGCAGACACAGCCGTGCTCTGGAAACATTTGGTGGTGTTAACCCCCCCAATACAAACCCTCAATGTTGAGAGTGACGCAGGGAGGCATTGGAATTCTTTCTTAGAGTATTTGGTATGATTCAGCCTAGATTTGAACGCATGACCTTCCATTCTTAGAGTAGACACTCTACCACAAGGTCACTGAGCTGGTTGGGGTGATATTTGAGGATATGGAGCATATGGCAAATCCTTCCAAGTTAAACTTTTTTTTGTTTTTTTAAGTCTAGTAAGTTGGTATGCTGAGGTTATAGTAGTAGGGATGCAACACAATTGATGCGATGGACGATTACTATGAACAATAAACCAGGGTTTGGACAACTACTGAAAATTTTCTGTTCCTACCACAGAGGTCATGTCTGCTCCCGGCACCCTTCTGTCAGAGGTTCAATTCCAGTGCTGCATCTGTCAGGATGTGTTCTCTGAACCTGTCTCCATCCCCTGTGGCCACAGTTTCTGCTTCACCTGCATCACATTTTGCTGGGACAACAGCACCGTCATTAGTTGTCCCAAATGCCAAACGGCGTTCCACGGCCGCCCGGAGTTTTGCGAAAACTCTTTTGCCAAAGAAATGTCGGAACAAATCCGATCCAGAAGGCAGAGCGGCGTGACCTCACTGCCGGCAAAAACCATACTGTGTGACGTGTGTGTGCCACAGCAGGCCATGGCGTTGAAGTCTTGTCTGGTGTGCCTGACGGCGTACTGTGAGCGCCACCTACAGCCTCACCTGAAGGTCGCCACCTTGAAGAAACACAAACTGACTGATCCTGCGGCGATGCTGCAGGACAAAGTGTGCAAACAACACCAGAGGCTTTTGGATCTGTTCTGCAGAAATGACCAGAAGTGTATTTGTTTGCTCTGCAACATAACTGACCACCAAGGTCATGACACTGTGCCTGTGGAGCGCAAAAGCCACAAGAAGAAGGTGGGATTCCGTGGTTCTCTCAACAGTGAAATTTTTATGCAACTTAAAGCTAATGATGCATATTTGTTTTTTTCTGCTTTAAGGCCCATATTACAAGAGTTGAGGCTGATGTGCAGCAGATGATCCAGAGCAGAGTCCAACAAGTCGAGGAGATCAAACGCAACATTGAACAAAGCAAAGTGAGCTGGTTCTGCGTCCCTGATCAGTGGAGTTCATCTTGAAACAATTTCTATGTCCTTACATTTAGATATCACCTGATAATATTTTAAATCATTTGTTAACATTTGCTAAAACACCTGACTTTTCTTTTTAATCCCAGGAAAACACAAACAGAGATATAAAGGAGAGCTCAGAGGTTTTTGCCGCTCTCTTTCGTGCTATCGAGAGGAGTCGAGCTGAGCTGATGGAGGTGATGGAGAGGAGGCAGGCGCAGGCAGAGGAGAGGGCGCAGAGGTTCATCGCAGAGCTGGAGGAGGAGATCCGCCAGCTGCACAAGAAAAGACAGGAGATGGAGCAGCTTTTGCACTCAGAGGACCACGTCCACATCCTGCAGGTGACAGCATGACGGACAGCCTAAGAAACCTTCATGAGTAGTACGAAAAGGAAAGTATCAAGTGTAAATCTCTTTTCTTTTTCTGACCAAAATCTCAAAAAAACTTTGTTGTTGTAATGATTGGTATATTTGGCATCTTTGATAATTTAAAACTATTTTTATCTACTTAATTGTTAAATTAAATTAAACTCTTTAATGACTTTAAAAGCAAGTTCTTGAACATGTTTTTAGTTATTGTGTTTTTGAAGTGATACACATCCTAAAGACCTCAGATAATTTGAAAATGTGTCATTAGAAGTTTAGATTTGCAAGATACTGGGACATCACAAACCCAGATTAATCTTTTTATCTATCTGACTCATTATTTTGACTAATTATTCTGACTCATTACTACTGCGTTGAATTTGATATATAAAAGTGTGTCAAAGCTGCGATACTACTTATAAAGAGGCACACACTGAAGTAAAAGAGCAGGAGAGGATAACTACTCCCTTAAATGTTCTAAAGAATGCTTTTTGCTTTTATATTTGCCAAGGCAAGGCATTTACGCTTCGTCAAAATTTCAGGAGGCTCTGTCTACACTAGAAAAAGTGGGAAAATATGTGGCCACGCCCCTCAAAGTTGATTTTTTTTTCTTTCATCAGAGGTTTCCAGCTTTGAGTTCCCCTCCTTCTGTCAAACCTTGCTCTGGCCTCCTGGTCAACTCAGACACATGTTTGGGAGCTGTGAGGAGGGCGCTGGCCAGCATCCAACACCAGCTCCAAGTAGAAATGGAAAAACTGTCAGTGCAAGGTCAGCTTCTGGATCATATCAAAGAGCAAAGCAGATGAAATGCGTCATGGTCTGATCCTACTTCTTTATCGTTTGCAGACCTTGAGAGGATCCAGCAATATGCAGGTACAATGCCACCATGTTTATTCCTGTTCTTATGATGAAACTCTATCAGCAATTAATTCAGCTTTAAGCTAAATCTGTTGACTCTATATGAGAACTGGACAGAGTGAGTGTGACGTCATCCATAGAAAATGGCTAACATACGGCTCCAACAATATTAAGTCATTTGGCATTTTTAACCAGTCGCAAACAAGGGAAATGTGTGGTTAAGTGTCCTGTCTAGAGACACACAGAATCACAGCCATGAATATGAGCAAAGGAGTGCTCTTCCTCTGAGTTACCGCTGCCCCACCCACCGCTAAAGGGATTTGTGATGCTAAAGGTCAGGCAGTAATCAGGTGTGGGTGTGGCATGTGAAGCCAAACTTATCTTAGAGTAAATCACAGTTTGTTCATGATTTAACAACACCCATTTCCATAAATCCAGATCAGTTTAGGTAGCTTTATCTTAATGTCAGCCAATAATGATAACATTTTAAGATAAAATTAATTAAATATAATACAATATTTGTTGCTTAAAAATAGAAAAATGACACTAATCCTAAGAAGAAAATCCCTAGAAAGCAGTAAAATTATCTGTCCATTTAACAATTAATTTTATTTAACAATAAATCTTATGAGAAGATATCAACATTTGGAAACAGTGAGTTCCACACAAACATTATAAATTGAAAATAGGCAAATAAAAGCTAAATGATAGAAAGAATGACTTAAAATAGAATTTTATACAGCCAAGTTTTACAAATTTTTGCTAGCTCTAAGCAAATTATTTGTGTTTTTCAGTTTTTATTAATCTAATTGCAGTTTGTTTTGATTGCAGTTACAAAAAAAATGTGCAATAAGTGCAAATGACTAATTTTAGAACAAAATGGGAACAGAATGAGAATATAATATTAGTTAAAACAACTTGAAACCTGGTCAAAGTTTGGAGTCCAGTAAAATGGGATAAAACTCTATGAATGTTGAACTCTTTGTGCCTTGAAGTTGATGTCTACCTGGACCCCAGAACAGCCAACCCTTGGCTGGCTGTGTCCCAGGATGGAAGGCGAGTGCAGGACGGAGACGTGGAACAGGACCTGCCTGATGCGTCGGAGCGCTTTGATACGGCTCCATGCGCCCTCGCCCTCAGGGTAACCACATCAGCATTTGTGTTGTTCAGTCTCATTCTCATTGAAGCATAAAATCCTCTTCCTTTACAGGGTTTCACAAGTGGCCGACACTACTGGGAGGTAGAGGTGGGAGATAAGACGGCGTGGGACTTGGGCGTAGCTCAAGAGTCTGTCAGCAGGAAGGGCGTTGTGACGCTGAGCCCGCAGGATGGATTCTGGGCCGTTTGTTTGAGAAACGGCTGGGAGTACCGAGCGTGTGCCAGCCAGGCAGAGCTGCTGTGCCTCTCCAGGAGGCTGCAGGTCGTTGGCGTGTTTCTGGATTACGAGGGCGGGACAGTGTCTTTTTACAATGCAGACACCAAGACGCACATCTACTCGTTTACAGAGAGCGTGTTCACTGAGACCATGTTTCCCTTTTTTAACCCAGAGATGAGCTACAACGGCACCAATAAGTCACCGCTCATCATCCGCCCTGCTAGTATGGTCTACAACAGCAGGGATTTGGAGGATATCACCATATGAAGAGCGTACGGAGATTCATTTAGTTTTTGCACTGTTAGTTTATTCCATATCTAAAGGGCATAAACATGTCAGTCCTATTTAAATGTAACTTTATAATGTGTGATTTATTATTTAAAAACAAACTAACCCAGCCTTTGTTTTTAAAGCACCTGTTACAGTGAAACAGTGGAACGGAGAAATGTATTTGTATTTTAAATGTACTCCATATATGTTTTATTAAATATATGTTTTTGACGCTTTTCAAAAAAATGAATTGTAAACTTATTATGTCCTTTTACCTTGTTACTGATCTGAAAAATGATCCGTACCGTGACTATAAAACACACAATCCGAGGCGTGAGTGTTGTGATCCATTGCACCCCTACTTGACCGCTCTGGCTCTGTACAACAGTCAACCCGCCAACATTCCATCTAAACTTGTTTTGACCTTTATTTTCTTGCATTGAACATTTTATCCATCCATCCATAGTTTTCAACCCTTCTTTGGGGTCACAGGGTTGCTGGAGCCTATCCCTGCAACTGGATGGGTCGGGAGCTGTTTGTTTCTCTGGTAACTGAGCTCGCCCATAAAACTCACTGCAGCCCACGGTTCAGGGTGGACTTCCTACTAATCAGATTATTGTGGTAATAGGATTAGGTTTGAGGCAGATGGAGCGCAGCGACTGACTTCAGCATTCAATCTTGGGTGATACCCTCACTTATTGCAGTCCTATAGGTTATAGTTTTAACTTTATGCACAGATACAAATAGATCTTTCACATTTTGATGGTCAGGATTGAATATCAGTCATCAAATGTGTTGGTTACTATCAACTGAATGAAGAGAGGCGCAGGAAAACATTTGTACACGTACAAAGGCATCCTGTAGTTATCACCAGCTTCACTAAGGGAATAACTGGTTTGGATGGAATTCAGACAAAAGGTGAGTTTGATTTGTTTGTTGAAAGAATTTTTGGACCAAAAAAAAAAAACGCAGCAAACTGGACTTTTTCATGTGGATTTTACAGCATAAATGGAGGCCGATAGATTTTTAAGAAGAGTTCTTTAGAAATAAATGAGTGCCGGAGTGCCTGGAGTCTAAATTGACCTTAAGGCTGCACAGTGGTCTTTCAAAGGTTATAGATTTTATACTTAAAAGGTTAATTAGTGAATCTAAATTTTCCCGTAGGTATGATTGTGAGTGTGGCCTTGCAATAGACTGGCAAGCTGTCCAAAGTGTACCCCGCTGGGATAGGCTCCAGCAACCCTATGACCCAGTGGGTTCAGAAGATGGATGGATGGATCTTAAGAAGTAGAGACAGTGTCCAAAAATATACTCAAATAAGAGTTGTGTTTCTTCAGAATATTTATCAAGTAGAAAGGAAAAGTGGTCGTATTTTTCAAGATTAAAGAAAAGTAATCTGGATGATACTTTAAGTACCATGTAACAATCATATTATTTCATTTAATTTCTTGAGTTTCTGTCCTTTACAAATCTAATTCTCAGATTTCTAAAGAACAACTGCGGCAAATGCAATGTTTGAAAAAGTGTTTTCCACACCAATAAGACTCTTGCCAGATAAAAAAAATTAAAATGATTCTCTTTTGTTGTTAAAAATAAATGGATATTTGAGTAAAATGGCCCTTAAGGATTTATGACTTCTGATACTTAGATACTTGTTTTCCTTTATCAATGAGATAACAGTAAATTGATTTCCTTCGTCACACATCAGCTCTGCTTTACAAACATTTTCACAATATTGTTCTAATATTATTCTAAATCCCTACAATAATTAGTGTAAATGGGACAAACTAAGAAGTAAATAGATAGATGTTTTTACATTAGAGTTTGGTAGATATAATCATATTAGTTAGTCCAATAAATGTAACTAAGTATAAATAGGTCTTTAGTTCTCATCTCTGCTTAGGAGTTCCCAGCTGGTAAATTTTTTTTTATTTCAAACTTCTTGACTCTAGAAGGAAAAAATGAGTAGAAAAAAATGATTTCAGACTAATAAACTTTTCTTCACTCTCGTTTATGGCTGACAGTCTGTGATTGGCTACAGCAAGGAGGTGTGATGTCGCCAGTGGTGGACGAGACGGCTGGAGACCTCCCGGTCAGAGACGTGGGGCTGACGAGGGGGGGGCTGATGGCAGCTCCAACAGGTTTGGAAGAACTGATGTGTTATCTGTCTGCACCTTTTAACATGGACGCTTTCATTTCTGCACAATTCATTTCATCGAGCTCACTTTTTGTAACCATAGCAACTGCAGGGAAGCTAAGTGACAATAAAAGCAAAACTAGAGATAGAATTTTTAAAAATATACTATTTATAATAATAAATATTTTATTTATCAGGAATGTAAACCCATCCAATGAAATTTTTATTTTATTTTCATGGTGTTTTTGTGGATTACTTTGGTAAGTTTTTCTTAAATAAAAATAAGAATGAAGAAGAAGTGATTTTTGCAAAGTCCTCCAAGTGGACTGAAGAGATTTTGTTTGTTATAGGCCCACTCCGTTTTAAAAACATTCCCAGGGGTCTTTATTACGCTTATTTTTATTATTTACCTTAAATGCTTTAAGAACTTTCATCATCTAGAAAAAGAAGATATCAAACAGATTTGTGAGTTGCTCTGTGTTCCTGTTTCCACCAGACTCCATGAGGGAAGTCAGGCTGTGGAAGAAGCAGCACATCATGAAGATCAGAAGTAAAATGATTAAACTTCTTTCAGTTTAGTTGGTCTCACAGAGGTCAAAACCTCTCAGAGAGTGATGGGGTCTTGATTTGGATCTTTTTCTTTCAGCAGACCCACAGCGGCTGTTTCGATTTCCCAGGGAGCACCTGGAGGACTTGTGTCTGCGCCTGCAGGAGGAAAACAGCGTGCTCAAACAGCACACGCGCACGCAGGAGCAGAGACTGAGGAGGTGATGCACGCTGATCAAAAAGAGGAACGCTGAAGACACGCTGACAAACGAAGGCCTCTGCTCGTTGCTCCAGGATGTCCACAAGACTCACGCGTCTGCGCCAGGCCAGCCCTGGTTCTGGTGGGGGGAAAGACAGGGACATGGAGGACACGATCCAGGAGCTGGAGGCCCGAGTGGTAATGCTGGAGAGCCAGAGAGGGGTGCTGCAGAACAAACTGAGCCTGGCGAAGCAGCACATCATGGACATGGGGGCTCACCGGCCGTACAAATTCAGCAGATGTGAGTGATGAGAAGTGATAGAAAAAAAGACACAGCTTTGCATTAATCTCTTTTATTCTTTGGTTAGGTAAAAATCTAGACGGGGAAGGCGGAGTCAGGAGGGCGGCGCATACTGCTCCGCCTCGATATGGCCTGACGCTGGAGGACACCAGGACGGAGGTGGAGAGACTGTGAGTGAATGTCAGCTGATGATCCAGCATTCCAAACTCTGTGATCCTCCTCCCCTGATCTCCCCATCCCAGTAGGAACAGCATGGCGGAGCAGGTGAGGGTGGTGGAGCTGGAGGCCCTCCGAGATTCTCTGAGGGATCGGGAGAAGGAGGTGGAGGGAACAATGAGGGAGCTGAGGAAGCAGCAGGCTGACAGACACAGGTGAATCCACATCCAATGCTTCTTCGATGATTATCATCTAAAAAAATAAAAGACTTAATTTGGTTTATGTGTCTTTTGAATCCATTATCTGTATTGTCAGGATCACCATCAGGGAGAATGTGGATCTAATTCGGCTGCAGAAGCAGCTCACAGAAAAGAGTGTTGCCCTCAGAGTCATGGAGGAGAAGTTCACTTCCCTGCAGCAGGTGAGACGTTCTGTCAGACGTTCATTTCTTCAGAGAACCTGTCAAATTACACTCTGTTAAATATTTTTCTTTTTCTTTTTGTCTGTCTTCTTGCATGTAGGCATTTGAGAATCAGCTGGAGGAGGTAAACGTCTGCACATCGATTCCCGTGAACGTTTTCTGAGTTGTGTCAGTCATCAGAGGTGACTGTGTTTCCTCCAGAGTCAGACAACCATGAAGGAATGTCAGGTTGCCCTGCTGCAGAAAGTGGAGGAGTTGAACGAACGGCTGAAGCAGGAAAGGCAGAGATCTCTGGGTCTGGAGGGTCAGCTGACATCCACATCTCTGTCTATGCAGAGCATGGACAAGGTAAGACGTCTGTACCGGTGCCTGACGCTCAACAACGATGAAAAGGCATTCAGGAAGGTGGAGACCCAGCAGTGTACTGAACCCCTGGGCTGTGGACCAGTACTGGTCCGTAGGTCACTTGGTACCGGGCCACAGACAAAAAAAAAAACATAATGTAACTTAGATTATTTCATTTTTTTTCTCCTGATTCTGAAGGAAGTTTTTTTTGGAAAACTACCAGATTCTGTCCACCACATCTGACTTCCTCTTGGCCATCGATTGGATATGAGAACTGGAGTGGACTGAGTGACTGTAAATCTGCTTGATGAGCCCACTTTGTATTTATGCAGTGACTGACTTATTACACATACGCTGAAAATAAAGTTGCAAAACTTTGTGGATACACGTTTATTATTATATTTAGAAAATACCAGTTTTATGATGGTTGTGTCATTGTATTTTGCTTTATTTATCCGTCACACCTTAAAAGTCAGACCGGGCTGAAGTTAGCGTCCACTACATCACATTCTAATGAGTCCTACACAAAATCTACGTTTAAACCGAACGCATATATTATACAGAGAATGAAAGTTCAATAAAATAACGTATTTTCTGGGCGTATTCAGACGGGACACATTTGATTTGCTTAAAGTGAACTAGAGTTCGTTTTAGCATTTATTTCTTAAAAATTTAAGTTACAGATGCAACTTTCTCTTCTTTAGCTTCAGGAGAGGATCTCTGATCTGGAAGGAGAAAGGGATCTGATCAAAGAAAATTATGACTCTCTGGTAAAGAGGTAATAAAAAATGTTCTGCTTAATGATTATAAATTCTTGTTTATGTAAAAAAAAAAATCGATTTTCTCTTTCAGTACTTTATCTGTTCAAATCAAGCACGAAGACCAGGACGGTCAGCAGAAGCATGTGGAACAGAAGAGGGGGAGCGTTGGAGAAAACATCCAGAGAGATGACCTTCAAAGGCTGGAGGAGCTGTTGCAGGCAGAGAGAGGAGAGAGACGGAGGCTGGAGGAGGAGCTGAGGACACTGAGACAAGAGAAGGAGATGCTGGAGGAGCAGAGGGAGCGAGAAGAAGGTCTGGTGTCTCTGATAAAATGAGTTCATTTTAAAAACCATCAAAGAAATTCTGCAGGAATAAAATGTACTTAGAGATCTTTTTCATCCAGAGTTGTCTGCGTTGTTGAGGAGGAGGCAGGAGGATCTGGAGCAGGAGATCATTCATTACAAAGAGCGAGTATCAGGTCTGCAGGACAGACTGGACTCAGTCACTAAAGTAAGAAAAATAAGAATGTTAAATGGTGTTTATGTCAAAGAAGAATTGGAAGAGTTAGCTTAGCTGGGAATGTCCATCAGGGGATTTAGCTAAAAAGTATGATTAGTCAATCCGTTGTTGCAGCATTTGTTTGTTGTTTATAAACTATTTAAACCACAGTGAATCTGGGTCTCACAACACCATTGAAAACATTTTAAACCTGCTTAGACTTTCTCTAAAAAACATTCAGTTTATGTAATGCAACTGAAGACAAATGGCATGTTTTTGGAAACTTGGGATATGCAGGAATAATTCTGCCCAATGACTTTGGTGAACACGTTCTTTACTTTGCTCAGAATGGCCTTTAAAGACCTGTAGGAACTGAACCACAGCATTTTCTAAAATGTTAGCAATATAGTACACTGTAGTGTAGAACTGTGTTCTGTTTTCTCATTTGTTAAAATGTTCACCTGAGCCGGATCCGCAACATTTTCATGCAGCTTTTAATGACATCTCAGCTTAAATCAAATGTTTTTGTCTCAAAAACGATCCTGTTGAGATATTTTTTTACTTCATTTGTGTGCAGCTTGAGTGAAATGTTTTTGTGACTGTTGTAGCTTTGCTTTTTGTGTGTCTCATTTGTTAACAACAAAAAAAATGACATCATCTTTTCCAGGAGTTTGACATGAGCGCTGAGGAGCTCAGTGAAACCCTTTTGCAGATCAAGGTTTGTACAGCTGTACCTATTTCAGCAGAATACAATCAAGGAAAACTGCTTCATTTCCATTTTCCACCTCGAACTGCAGGCCTTCAGGATGCAACAGGAGAGCAGGGAAGGCCTGAGCTTCCTCACGACTGATGGGAAGATGGAAGATCTCACCAAAGACTTTGCACATATTCAAGCAAAGCACGCGGAGACTGTGCTTGAGCTTCAAAAAACCAGAAACCTGTTGCTGCTAGAGCACCAAATCACTAAAGACCTGCAGGTATGCACGCATAAAAATGTAACACATTTACTGCGAAGAACAACAATTCCACAGACTAGTAATTTCTATCCCAAGGAAGAGTTGAAAACCATCAACCAGAGGCTGGAAAAGGAACGTGAGGAGAGCAGGAGAAGGACGACAGAGAAAGACAAACTTCTATCAAAAAGAGCTGCACAGATCAACACCTTACAAGGTGAGACAACAATAAAAATGAGCCCAAATCATGACACTTCCACTGCTGTGCTTGATAGTGAATAGGAAAAAGGGTAAACCACCCTTTGAGACTTGGATCTCTTTGTGTCTGCAGCCCAGCTGAAGGAACTGGCTTACAGCCCCAGGAACTACAAAAGAACCATCCCAATCCAGTACACCTGGCCAGCTGGGGATCAGGAGGTGGTACAGCCCATTGAGGATGACCTGTATTTCTCTCAGTTAAAGGCTGGAGAATCACTTTTGGAAATCCACCTTAAGGTCAAACCCCAGCATCTTAAATACACACCCAAAAAAGGTTGAAGTTGTTTTTCCAGAACTCTGGTTGATCAGCAGATGTAATGTTCTTCCAGGCGGCCGCTTTCACTCCAGCAGGTCTCCATGTCATGAGCAACGCACAACCCGGGGAAACCGAAGACATCGTGACCTTCTGCACTTTTTGCCTGTTGGACTTTGAGATGAACTCCACCCCTCAAGTGTCAGGGAGCCAACCCAACTATGGCTTCACATGCCGCTACGGTCTGACAGCACGAGACCTGGGGAGACTGGAGGGTCAGGGGTCAAGGGTACAAGTGGAGCTCCATCAGGCGTTAGGAGGGGTCAGGTTTGTCACTTTTGGAAGAGGAAACATGTCACTCATGGGCGCCATGGAGAGGAGAGGAGAGAAAATCAATGGGCGGTTCAGTGTCACAGGTGGGTGAAGGTGTTCACCAAACTAACAAAAAAATGGTAAAGCATCCATCAGTTTAGGTGTGTGTGCTATTTCAGGAGGTGGCGGGGAAATGGTTGGTGTCGTGGACTTCTGGGTACGCCTCTTTCCTCCTGCAGAGCCCATTGGCTTTGTAAAAGAGGGTGGAGCTGAGAGAAGAGCAGGATCAGTGAGGAGGCCTCCACAGGTCTCATTTGGATGGCAAGACAGCTGTCAGGAGGTACAACGAAGAAAATAAAAGTATCTGCACAACGTTTGAGTCAGGGCTAACCAATCCTGGGCCGTGTCCTAATTCCCTTACTACTCCCTAATCCTTAATAGACTATATAGTGCAGGACTATGCAGTGCACTGGATTTTAATGCAATTCAGACATGTTTTTAAACCCCAAATACAATGTCACTCATTTTTAGAAGTAAAAACCTAATTAATTTGAACATTTTATGAATCCACTGTGTTCTAATATTGAAAACTTGACAAGTTATTCAAATGCAATGCATTGTGGTCTATATCAATCTATATGTTTTTTCATTGAAATGCTGCCAAAACATATTTTTTTATTGAAGTAATCAGAAATAAGAAACAAAACTCCTGTTTTTGTTTGTTTTTTGGTTAACAAGTGAAAGGTAATGTGGCATTCTACCTTTCAAACCATGACAGGAGTTGCATGACCATGGCGGAGGGATCCCAAATGAGCTGGTGGTGATGCTGGAGCGCTGCGTAGGCCTCAGCGCTCGTTGGCCGGGCCTACTTCCGGACGCGTACTTGACGTACAGACTGTACGACCTGCCGCCTCACGTCTCCCAAACAGTCCAGTGCTCAGCTGATCCGGTGCTCAACGATGTCACCAGCTACCCTCTGGCTGTTACAAATGACGTGTTGCAATACCTCAGGTACAGCTATTGAAAACTCAAAGTAAAGGATGTCAAGTGACAGTGTAATATCTCCTGGCTGCACTTTTTCAGATCCAGCAGTCTGTGGGTTTATGTGTACGATGACAGCGATGATCAGATCCCACCAGCTTACTTGGCCAAAACCCCCATCCCACTGCGAGCCTTGGCTTCAGGCAGAGAGATCAGAGGTAAGAGGAGGAAGAGGACTGGAACCATTGACTGCAAATGAGAACTGGACCGAGTGCGTGTGACGTCACCCATAGAAAATGGTTTACTTCCAGCTCCAACCAAATGAAGGCGAATCTCCTTTTTCTCCTGCATTTTTTTCCACTTTCGCCAATCAGCTTGTCCCTACTCAAAGCAGACTATACAAAATGTCAAATGTTTCAAACGTTGGATGTTAAGACCACCAACTTTCACCAAGACATCTGATTGGCCAGTTTATAGCTTGAATAACTTACACTGCAAGAAAAAATAGGATTATCAAGAACATAGACCAAGCGTAATGTACTTCATAGATATTTTTCAGTATGAGAAAAATGCTACAAGAACATGGTAAAAACCCTATTTTCTTTGAAGTGTTCTTTTAGAGCAAAGGTGAAATAAAACACGTCCAGAATAGATAGTCAACTGAAGTGAGAGCTTGGAAAGAAGGAAGAATCAAAACTTTGTTAATTAAAATATTATTAACGCTTCGTATTAACCTTATAATTTCAAGAAACTGGATTTTATGTCAGAGAGAAAAATATGCTCTTTCCTGCCAGGTGATTATGTTTTGAGGGATCCAGCAGGTGGACCTCGAGGCGTTGTCAGAGTCATGGTAAAGTGGAAGTACCCCTTTCAGCCTTTGACGGAGAGCCTGAAGGAGAAACAAGTGAAGGAAGTGGATGAGCAAAGGAGAGAAAGCACAGAGCAGAAGGAGAGACGAAGGGAGGACGCCGCTCAGAAACCCATAGCTAAACCTAGAGTGAAGGTATGATTGTTTTAGCATTTTGTTCTAACTATAACACCATGAGCGGTGATGTGTAATGTTAGAACACTTACGATCACCTCCTGTTTTTAGTCCTAACTACAGCTCATCTGTAATTCACTTGCAGCCTAAAGAACATGAGCCTGAGACACCAAAAGCTGTGCAAAAAGAGACCGGAACCTGGGTAAGAGTTCAAGCTAGAATACATGCAAAGCATTGGCAGCACACAATGTCTGTGTGCCTGAGTATTTATGCGTCCTTACAGCCCCGGCCGCCGGCGGTCAGGCAGAAAAGCTCACAGGATGTGACAAAAAGTCTGGATGCTCGTTCATCAGCATCCAGAAAGAGGTCCAACAAGATGTCACCTGAACACTACCGGAGAAGTCCTCATCTGACACCAGAGCCCAGGCTCAGCTCTGCCACTGACGGGCCACCACCACCCAGGTCAGCTGCAGACTTTTGCTTCTTAATGCACGATCCATTAAACACACACATGTCTAAATGTATGGAATATTACATGAGACTTTCAAAGTCCTTCCCTTAAAATCTTTAAATTAACAATTTAATCATTTTTTCTTTATCTAATCTCTGCCTCCATCTGCAGAATCTTAAAGATTTTGTTCCGCTGCCCGGTTTTTATTTTAAATCATTGGCGTGGTCATGAATGTAGACGGCGATATTCAGGCAGCCGTGAGGCGTGCAGAATAGTCCGCTTTTTGTACACCCCGGGCGGCTGGTGGCACTTGATATGGACGGTCGCCGTCCAGAGACATTTACACATCGTCCAATCAGAGCTGGACTGCCACTGCTCGACCTCGGAATGTGCGCGGCCACTGACTGATGTCAACTTTTAGGAAAAAAATCATCCAGTCGCGGTAATTGTTTTACTTTTTTATTTTGCCATTTTAGCCTAAATTTTAAAAAACTGCGTTGTTTGATTAGATTAGATGATTAGAATAAAGAAATACTCAGAAATTCTATTTTAAGCTTAATTTACTTTATATTTGTCCTCAATGAGAAAAAAATACCAGAAGAACACGTTAAAAACACCAAAAACACAATTTTCATAATTTTAATATAAAAGCTTCACCTTCTTTTATTCAACTCTAAGAACATATTGACAGTTCAAACACAAACATAATGTTTTTGCCTTCTAAAATTATCTTTAATACTCATGAATACAAATATTATTCTTCAGCTTATTTTATGATAAATCTCCTTAAAAATGATCCAAAATTATTGAGAATTACTTAAAGAGACGTTTGTTTCAGATCTTCTGTTGGAGCATCTTCTAGAAGATCAGCGATAGTGTCAAGAGGAAGTTCAGTCAGCGAATCCAGGACTCAGGTCAGTTCATTTCATTTCTAAAGACTGTGTGGAAAACTCCCTCTTAGCAAATATTGACTAATTCGAGCAAAACAGCTCTATTAATGAAATTAATGAAGAATCTTTTTCAGAACCTGCTCTCTGTGGATCAGGTGTCAGCAGTCGGAGATGAAGAGGAGAGGAGTGAGAGCGGTAAGTGTCACTGGGAGTCCAAAGCATGAGTCAAAGCAGTGAAGGTTCTGACAGTTCTTACTATCTCCCGCAGGAGAGAGCGACGCCCCTGAATCCTCAGAGTCCAGCTCCTCTGACATGATTGTCATTCCACCACAACGGAAACCAAGAACGGTATTAAATGTTCACAGTAGCACTTTGGTCCCACTCCGATCATCTTGTGATCTATTTTAGAAACATTCTCAGTGGTCTTTTAATTATGATTATGCTGCTTTTAGCCAAAGTGAGAAAACTTCTGTTGTTTTCTAGGACTTAGTTTCTGCAGAGCGACAGCAGTTCATTAGAAATTCATCTCTGAGTCGTGGACGCAGCCGTTGCCGTGGAGTAAGCATGGGCCGTGAATAAAGATGGATGAAATGTGACGAATCCCAGAGAAAATGAATTGCCTCCAGCTCCACCGAAATGAAACCAATTCGGTCGCCATTTGTCCACATTACGGGCGCTGCCATTTGAAGCCAGTCAACAGTGATTGATCCGAGTTGGTCGAAAACGACTGTTTCCTAGAAACTGGAGAAAAACGGCATATTCATAATTGAAAAAGCATTTTAAGATAGCTAAAAAATGATCGGAGAGGGACTTTAAAAAACAGAAAGCGAAATGAGAACAAACTTTGAGATTGCTTTTTTTAGGGAGACAAACTAAGAGTTGAGATTCTGTCCCTCACGTTTGAACCATCCTCACGTGTGGCGTTGGACGAGTCAGTGCAGAGGGTTTACGTGGAGTATCGGCTGCTGGGCGTTCCCATGGAGACCACAGAAACACCGATGTCCCTCCGGAAGCCCAGGGAGGGGGAGGAGATCCATTATAATTTTACACGAGGTGAGTTTTAATGAGTTTTCATGCTTCAACTCATGTTTATTATGAATATTACAATAAAATGTCTTTATTTGGTCGTTTCAGTGATTTATGTGGACGGCTCTCAGTCAGCTCCACTCAGACAGTATCTCTACACAATGTTGGAGGGCACAGACCCCAACCAGGGAAGGTACTACCATCTATTTAGATACATTTTCTAATTGGATATAGATTTAGACAAGCTGCAAACATGTGTTCCTGTGAAATGACAGACTAAAGTTCAGTGTGGTCAGTGAGCCCATGGACGATAACGAGGAGTGCGTGGACGTCGGACATGCTTTCTTGGACTTACAGGAACTGCTGCTAACAGGAAATGATGTCATCGAACAGCAGATAGACAGTAGGTGTTGAATTTGTGAAGTTTTGCTGATTATATTATTATTATTATTATTATAATTATTACATTAGATAAATGAAATTGAATAAAGTTCTTTCTACTGTTTATTTAGCATTTTGATCATTAAAAATGCTATTTTAGATATTTATAATGTAATTCATGACATGTGCTCATTGTTTTTATAAAATATAAGTGTCTTCTAAAAACAAATAAATAGCAGAGGTTTCTATTCTGTATTTTTGGATATCAAAAATTAAAAAGGGGAAATTTGAATGTGATATCCACAAACATCAAAAGACAAAAGTAGAAGTACCATCATTTATTTCAAATCTTCATTTAAAACCAGTAAGAACACAAAAAAAAAAAAAAATTCTTTAGAATTAATTTATTTTTGTTAAATCTTACAAGTTTTAAATGCTTAAAGTAAATATTTATTAGCAGGTTATCATTGTGGATATGTAATGGTGGATACGTAGTGGTCAGCAATGGTAAAATTACTTGTTTTAGACTTCAGGTTTTTTTCATTTTTATTTTGACTTGTAAAGTAGTTTCTCTGGGAGAAAAAAAAGTTTCTTGTCGCTTAAAATATCATTACACAAAGAAAGACAGTATGAACTTACAAAATATAAGTAAATAAAATCTGGCATTTTTCTATTATCTCATTTCATTTTAAATGTCTAAAATATTTAACTGAACTCTTGTTATGCACCAATTGTAAAATAAAAGCATAAATATTCCATTTCTATCAAATGCTCAGAATATCATGATGAGTTTGAGATGTTTTTTTCTCCCCAGTTGTGAGTGTGGATGAGGACCAAGAGGTGATGGGAAATCTGAAGGTGTCGTTGGAGGCTGCCAAAGCTCTGACTGGCATTTATCAGGAGTTTCAGAACCAAGAAGGCAGCAGGGTAGAAGATAAGACTGATGAAGATGAGGAGGAAGAAGAAGAAAAACAGAAGAATAATGATGAGATACACGTGCTGGATTATGAGGATGAAAGTGTTTTTTACTGAATGAAACAACAGCTCATACTATGGTTTGCCATTAATTATTTATATCTTAATAGTTCATTGTCTACATAAAGTGCATTAATAGCTTAACTTAAGTATTTCTTTATCTGTGAACTGAACATATTCGGGATTTGTTTTTGTTTTAACAAGTTAAAACTCATTTTCATAGAAAAGGTTGTAAATTAACCTTTAAATCAAGCTTAATTTATTTTTAAAAAATGTTGCTAAACAGCTTTCAAATAAATCTTTTGCTTAATTTAGATATCTGTGAGTTTTAGTCTTAGGTGTTGTTATGGATTTCCCCTTTTTTCTATATCCAGGGAGTCAAAACTACCTTTTAGCAGTGTGAATATTTATTCAAATGGATATTTAGATTATTAATGTAGAGTATCATTAATTTCAGGCGACATAATAAATAATAATAATAAAAAAATGTAATGTTTATGTATATAATTTTAATTTTATGTCATTTTTGATTCACTGTAAATCAAAGTTTGAGTTAAAATATTTAAAACATTTTACTTTCTGTTTTTTTCCCTTCCTTTTGCTTTTCATTTCTGTTGTGAAGTAAAATTCCTTTAAGATTAGTTTAAAATTATGAGTAATTTGATAACCAATAAAGGTTAAAGTTTCTTACTGAAATTGCCATTTTATTTTTTAGAAAAATACATGTTTTGATTTTTGTGGCCACCTTTTATAAATACAACATTGCTTTTAAATAATTACTATATATATATCATTTTTATTTAATTTTACTTCAGACAGCAGCGCATACACGTTCCTTTCAAAATAAAATATATCTCGTGTCAATAAATGACAAATTGTTTTTTTTCTAAGCATTTGTATTATTTTTTTAGGCCAAAGAGACACAATGCAGGGATAAAAGAGCCCCACGTGGCCCTGGAGTCTAAGGTTGCAGACCCCTGCTCTTAAAACCTTATTTTGTCAGAAAGTGTCGGCATGTTTCTGAAAATGCGCCTTTAAAGTGGATTGCCGTGTTTACTTCCCCGTCTATGTCGGAGAAACAAGAACACTTTTGAATAAAATTAGGATGTCGTTTTTTCCATGCTATTTTTTTGGGTATCATTTTTTTAAATCATATATAGTGGTTATTTACACGTCAAAGAATATAATTGAAGACACAGCAGTTTTTAATCAAGAGTATTGCAAAAATCGCTGGAAATTTCGGACACTCCGTGAAGGCACCATCGAATCTGACGCACCTGCGTGGTTTGAACCAACGGCAGCGAATTTTAAATTTACCGCTGAAACATGTAACTTTTACCAGTCATATTCATTATGCTTTGAAATTATGAAAGCAGGAACAAAATAGAAGTCTAGTTTTTAAAAGAATACGATTTTTCCCTTTGCGCTTCAGACGGAAAATACCCGCTTTCGATTGTCCGTCAACAAGTCGTGTTAGCTTAAAAAAGTTAGCAAAACAACGTCGGGTTTAACACGAATAATGAAAAAAAACCGTAAAGCTTTTGTATGTTTTTTGTTTCCCTCTAAAGACAGGTACGTATTTTTTTTATTGTTTTGTTTTATCCGCGAAAATGGTTTTTATTTTTGTTAAAAGTAACCGAAAGCCTGATCTAAAGCTACAAAACAGCTCATTTTTTAATCTTCTACTCGTACTTCCGTGTATTCAAAGTAATTCTGCGTTATTTTAAAAATAATTTTAATCGACAAAATATGACCTTTGATAGACAATGAAGACCGTGAGACACCAGCAGGCCTGTCAGCTGCTCCACAATAAGTTTGTTGTGGTTTTGGGAGACTCCAGTGAGTATTTTCTGCTCCATCAAACTCTTTATTATTTTTTTTCCTAATGCACGTGTTCTGATCCAGTTTAACGTGCTCTCCAGTTCAGCGAGGTGTCTACAAAGACCTCGTGTTAATACTGCAGAGCGACCGATATCTCACCCAAGGACAGCTGAAGAGCAAGGCGAGTACTTTTGGTTCTTTACATCGGTCACTTTTTTCTGGTCCCACGCTGATCAGCAGGAAACCAGGGCCTGTAACCTGAGCCTTCATTGTGGCTCTCAGGCTTTAAAGGACAATGAAAACAATTTGAATAAATACTGGGTTTTTAGTTTTAGTCATTTCTGTTTAGATTTTCATCATGTAAGATAAATGAACAAAATAATGGTAAAAGGTTTAATCTTCATTTTCTGATCTTCTGCTGCACAAGTGTCTAGTTGCTGTTCAGAATTAAAGTTCTTAAAATATAGTAATTACATTTAGGGTTTTTTTTTTTTTGGTACCCCACTATTCTCAGGTTTATGTTTTATATTTAAAAGTAAGACGGCGTACCAAAGTCATGATACAAAATGCCATGTTTGACTTGGCTTTCCTGCTGCAGCAGAAGGATCTTATTTGAGCCAAAGTGTATTTTATTTTGAAAGACACTTATATGTGCTGTACAAAAATGAGTGTGGAAGTAGCTGCTAATATGAAAACAACTCATATTTCATAAATAATTTGTTTTTAAGGGTCCCAATGGTAATATATTATAATAGATATGAATATAGTTTACTCTGAAAGGCTTAGGAATAGCATGATATAGGCCCTTTAATGTGTGTTAAATCAGTAATCTAACTATTTCTATGGTTTATTTATTTATTTTAAAGGATAAATGTCTGTCTGCTGCTTGAACTCAAACATCTAATGTCTTTTCTTTCTTCAGGGGGAGATGAGCTTTGAGCAGGACTGCCTGGTGGAGGGCGGCTGTCTGCATCAGATGAACAATGGGACGGAGTACCAGGAGGTCCGGCAGTTCCAGTCCGAACACCACCTGATCCGCTTCTACTTTGTCACTCGGGTCTTCTCTCTGTACATGGAGAGCATCATAGAGGACTTTCACCAAGGCCTGAAGCCAGACGTCGTCATCGTCAACTCCTGCGTGTGGGACATTTCAAGGTGAGTGTGCAGCAGAGGTTAATGGATAACCCAGTTCATGGAAACATGCTTTGCTTTGTGTCCACTTCTCTTTAATGGAGTTTACTTCCCTTCATCTTTGTGTAAATTTGAACAGTCAAAGGAATGTGACACCACTTACCACAGGTCTTTGTGAATGCACTGATTAAAGTTCTCCTTTTACTTTTAAAGGGACCAGCTGGATCTTTTTACCATGAGTTGTTTAGGGATTTTAGAACTACATAAGAATGTGAGCATCCACAAGAGTTTTCTGACTGACTTTTTATTGACTGTAGAGTAGTCCTTTGCCATTTTGTTTCAGTACAATTTTGCATTTTTTTTTAAACAGCGCAGTGTTCTGCATCCTGTTTGGATGTTGACTATTGTCAATCAATCTCAAGTCATTTTCTTTGAGTGATGTCACACTCCCTCAGTCCAGTTCTCTCATACAGTCGATGGTTGTCTTTTAACATTGTTTAAAAACAAAAACGTATGCTAAAAATGATATCTTTGGTGTTCCTGTAGCATTATTTGCTGATGGATGACATATCTGAAGAAAATTAAGGTTAAAATTGCTTTTCTGATTTTTTATTTTTTATTTTTATTTTTTAATTCAAATCGTTGTGAAAAATATCACGTATGTGGGTAGAAAGTACGCTGGGCCGGTCAGAAGCTCCCTGCTCCGCTCCATTTTGATGCATCCACATGTAGACGACTAGATTCATGTACGTCTTTGTTTTTCTCTTCTGAACTGGCTTTAAAACTGTTGGGCTGGAAAGCTCCGATATTGCTCGCCATTTTTGTTGCACCGCTTAACGTTAGGCATAACTTTATTGGTATTTTCTTTTTTTCGCCTTTGTTTTGTGTGTTTGGTTTTGCAGATACAACTCCAGCTGGTTGGACGACTATCAGGAAAACCTGCACAGGTTCTTTGGGGAGCTGAGCTGTGTTCTGCCTGAGGAAACGCTGGTCATCTGGAACCTCACCATGCCTCTAGGGAAGAGCATTCGAGGTGGCTTCCTGGTTCCTGAGGTGAAGTCCTTTAACCCTTTAATACCAGAGCTGTCCCGGCAACAGGAAATGGCATGCAGTTCTATGCATTCTGAACCAATGACAGCTCACAGATTTGGGTGGTTTGGTAGCAGCTATCATAATGCATCAAAACAGGGTTTTGAGGAGATAGACTTTTAATTTGAGTTTATAGTTAGATAACATTAAAGATGTGTTAATACTATTTATAAATTACTTTTATGCTATTTCATTTTATTACAAAAATTTAAATAATTTTCATTTTCTACATGCATTAATGGTTCAGACAACAGGTGACAGCTCTCCTCATAGGGATCACAGGGGCACTTTTTAGCTGTGCTAAAGAGAAGGAACAACTCATTTGTGATAGAAAATAAAACACTTCATAGACTGTGAAAATACCAAAGGCTGATTAGAAACTTGAGTCACTTAAAACAGTATCTTATGTTTTCATTATGCTGTGACTTCATCTCTCTCTGCATTCAATATAATATCATTTTTTTAATATATTAATAATTTTTCTTTGTAAAATAATGTAATAATTTGTCTGGTAAAAAATTTGCCTGATTGGTAGATTTTTCCTATCTTTCGGCTCACTTGACTAGTTAATAAAAAATGAAATGGTGACCTGTGGGGTTGTGACTTTAAACTTGGAACATCAAACCACACACAGCAAAACCCGTTTGAAGATTGTTGCTGCCAAAAGTGGGAGTACGACAAATTTGTTTCAACAGCTGAATCAGACACTCTGTCAAGTGCGAGAAGTGTTTTTCTTTGAGATGCTTAAGATAGCTGTAGCTAACAGAACATCTGCTGCATTAAAATAAAAAATTAAAATAAAATAGTGTTTATTAAATATATTCTTTCATTTGTATTTTTTTTTTAAGAAAGTAAAAGGCGAGAGAAAAAATTGATTAAAATCGAATTTGATTTGTGAAAAAAAATCTGATATTTTATTTTTGACCATATCACTCTGCTTTATATTAAAACATTTTTCCGTCAGATTTCATTTTTTTCTTTCCACATATTTCATAAAATACTTAATTCAGCATTTCTCTTGTTCTTTTCACCTCAGATTGAGCACAAAGCACCTAATCTCCGTTACGATGTGATCAAGGCGAACTTCTACAGCGGGACTCTGGCTGATGCCTATCAGAGGGACGTTTTGGACCTCCACTACCACTTCCGCTTGTCCCTGCAGCATCGCACCAACGACGGGGTCCACTGGAACGCTGTCGCCCATCGCAACATCACCTGTCTGCTGTTGGAGCACATCGCACAAGCCTGGGGCGTGATGCTGCCCGACCCACTGAGGGCCGTGGGTGAGGAGAAAAGCTCAAATGATTCAATATCAATGTGATTTTTAAATTGGTTATAAAAACATACAGTTGTGGAACCACAATCAACCAAATGAACACATTTGAATTCTTTGATGCTTTTTTGCTTTTCAATTCAATTAGAAAGTCATCCATGGAGAAGTTTAGATCAGGGGTGCCCAAGATGTCGATCATGAAGGAAGTGTTGGTAGATCGTGAGCCATCAAAAAACTGGAATGAAAGATATATTTAAAAAGAACAAAAGCCAATCATCTTTAACGTCCAATCAAATATCCTCTGATACATCCCCGCACCTGTGTTTGCACTGAACTGAGCGCGAGTTTTTCTTCCTCCTGAACTACAGAAAGTGTTTATGGTTTAGTGTCAGACTCCAAACCGTAGATGTAGCTCCTAATGTGCTTTATTTTTCTCGACTAGCTCAATGTCAGTTGAAAGAGCCTCAAAGAGAACGCACACGTGGCGTTTCTGTTGTCCCCACACTGTGCGCTGAAGTGCTGTTGACGTGACGAGCACACAGGTCCAATTCAACTAGCTTTTAAAGAAGAAATGACAAAGGTTTTGTCATGTAGTAATCTTACATGTTCATCTAAAGTTATCAATTTAACTAAAAATAATTTAAAAATCCGCTGATGCTTTTACCCTAGAAAAATACAAAAATAGTACTTTAAAGTAAAAACAGTGTTTGGACTTGATGAATCGAAATATCCTTTTAAAAAACATTGTTTATCGCAGGAGTTGCCTCCTAAAAATCCCTCACGAAATAGTCAACTTTCTTTTACAATAATTTTTTACGTTTTAAGGCTGTAGTTTCAGGCTCACTTGAAATCAGATGTTTAATCTCAATCAGGGATTAAATATTAATTTTATTATGATCAGCGCCATAAACCTGAAGATTATTATTTAAAATAATTGTCCTGTTGGAAGTCTGCATATCATGAACGAATCACAACGTTTTGTTGCCGTAAAGTGCAGCAGAATACGGCACTGGTTTGAGTATTAGGCTAACAAAAACAGATTAGGAAAGCTGGCAAGATACTCAGAAGATTCAGACATTCGGGATCAATAATTTTAATAAACAGTTTAAACTGACAGCAAGTCTCTCTATTGAGTTGATGTAATGCAAAAAAAGACCTTTAAGGGCAGTTCAAAAGAAAAAAGATTGGGATTTTATTTTCAATGAGAATGAAATGTAGAGACAGCTGACCAGTGAAAACTGAGAAAAGATGATCTCTCAAAAACAGCCAACGCTAATGGTTCTATTGATATGAGCTAATCATGACATTATATTCATGCTACAACAATGATTTTGGTATAAAGTCATTGGTTTTTATTTTTAGGATTTTTTTAAAAATGTGGATTTATGGATAAAAGACATCAACACTTCTGGTTTTCTTGTCATTTCTTCCTGTTTTTTCCATTTCCAGCACCGCTGAAGTATAACAACTACAAAGAGGATTTCTACACCGATTCCCTCCCCAGGAATTTCCTGAACTTTGAAGACAGAGACCCAAAAGTCTGGGAAGCTACAGATGTCAGAGCTGCTGCCAAACCGAAGGCTCTGCTGCCGGCCTACAGGCAGGCTCCAAACGGGCAGGCCAGAAAAGGTGAGCGCACAATTTCCATCCAAACAATGGTCTTAAAGGGGAAGTGAAGTGAAATCCTTCTTCAAACTGTCCCTCAGGTTTTGACCCCAGGCTTCCTTACCACTTTGAGCCCTACAGAGATCAAAATCATCTTCATGTCATGAGAAGCCGAAACAAAAGATCTCACTATGCCCCATACACCCACCGCAGACCCAACCACTGGGCTCACCACGGCTACTACTGAAGAACCTTTGAACCCATTTTGTAGAAAAGTAATCTTATTTTGAAAGTATTTTAGATCAATGGACTTCCTCCATCGATCATTTTTTGGTTGTTCTTCCATTCACCCACATTTAGTAATTTCATAGAATCCTTCTGGGATAAGTTTGTGTGTGTTTTGATGACAAATAAAAACTGTTTTGCTGACATAGTTTCTAATGAAGTTCCAACACAACAACGAGGTGACATTCTTTATTTTAGAATTTCTACAAATACAAAAAGATACAAGAAGACAAACCAGCAACTGATCCCAGAATCTGGACTTCAAAAACAAAAATGTGGAGGCTGCGGTTAGTGTCAGAAGTGTTACAGGAGATGAGGTGAAGTGAGAAGGTGGCAGAGGTTGCAGCCTGAGCGCTCTAGATGGCGAGGAGCCGGTGGACCTGCTGGAGCTGCTGCTGAGACAGCACCAGGCGGTGGACTTGCTCCTGTCCACGAGCACATGGGATCCCAACGCGGCCCACGAACACCGTTCCTCCCTGCTTCTCTTTGGCCTGAAACCAACAAATGCATCTGAAAACCTCATTCAGAAAAGCTAATAAAAGCAGAGGCGCTGCTGTACCTTAACAAAGGAGGACATGGGGAATGTAGCAAAGTCTGAGGAGGCTTTTGCTCCTGGTTGGTGTGAAACCACGTGTTCTGCAACTTCCCCCTGTAACAAAACATCTCTGGTCGGATTGTCCTTCATGACTTTTTCTGAGATATTTTGTTGTCACCTTAAGTTTGTCCAAAGCGTCGCTGAGATTCTTCAGCCGAGCGGTCTGCTCCAGCAGCTGGGCACTGGCACTGACTAAGAACCCAAGAGCAAAACATTCAGGCGTTTAACCCCCATCCTAACCTGTTTTCAGAACCTGTCGTATGCTTGCACACCTGCAGTCTTCCCGGTGATGTCCACCACTTTAAATTCTGCGCTCAGCTTGAGCAGAGTGGCCAGCAGCTGGTCCGTCCTGCGGTAGATGCCGGTGTTCAGCCCCTCCGGAGGGACGGAGCTCTCCCTGGACACTTGTGGAAGTTTCGGGGGGCAGAGCGGAGACAGGGAGGCGAGCTGAGCCCTCATCTTCTCCGCCTTCATGTCAAAACGCCACATCGGTGTTAAGATAACTGAGACACATTTCAAATGCCTGTAGATGTTTCAGTCCACTGCACCTTCAGTCTGTTGTTTTCATTCTTAAGGAACTTGATGCCCATTCTCTGAGCCTCCACCTGCTGCCTGAGGAGAGGGGAGTCCACCACCTGCATCGCCCCCGACATGGACGGAGCCAGACCTGCTGGAGTTGGAACATTAGCATCCGTAGAGTGAAAACTTTGGGCACAAATCAGGATCACATTAATGTGAACGAAAAACCAGATCCAACATTTAAAAAGTGAAAATGTGAAAGCAGTACAAGGTTCCCTGGTTTATCATGGGAATTACATTTTAAAAATAGGAAAAAAATCCACTTTTAAGGCTGTAAAATTCCTCGCTATACATTTACACACTTTTCTCTCCTGTTTAAACTGGACTTCATAGAAAATCTGTCCAGTATTGTAGAATAAAAACAAAGATCTGATCGACTTTTATAAGTGTAGCAAACAGCGCTTTCTTCACAGGAGACATCAATTCAGTCCACAATTTAAAGTTTTAATTCAGACTTCTCATTTTCAGAAGTAAGCCTAATTTCACTAAGGGGGCGGGGCTTAAGGCTCAACTGCAAAAAAGTGTTGGATGCTTAAAAAACAGCTGTAGCTACAAATAAACATGTTTCATTTAGTAACTTTTTTAGATTTATAGGGTTTTTTTATATTCAAGTTTTTAGAGTTTTTTATATTAAATGACTTTTGTCTACTTTTGTACTTTTTGATTTGAAAACAAACATGAATCTGGTTTTCTTTCACTTCAAGCTGATCCTGATCTGACCTCATCAAAACATTTCTTCAGATTGAGTTGACATGGGACATTAGTTTTTTTTCTATAAAAAAAAAGGGACAAACGAGTTCACCTCCTGCAGATCCCTGAACGATGGAGGCAATTCCTGAAGTGGGCGGGGCTCTAAGGCCTTCGATGGTCATCTTTGATTGGTTAGTGATGCGTTGTTTCAGTTCTGCCTTCTCTGCCTCCAGCTGGTCAATGTCGGCCTGCAAAGCATCCATGGTCTCCTCAAACTCCCTACAGGTATGGAAATGATTAAAGATTTCCGGGATCAAAAGAACTTAAAAACAATTATGGAGGGGTTCTCTTACTTTTCCTTCTTCTTGAGCAAGGTGAGGTTCTCGTCCAGCTTGGTCTGAATCTTTTCTACCCTTTCGTCTGCGTCTTTTGTGGAGGTGTCCAGTTTCTTCTCCAGGAGGCTCAGCCGGACGTTGGCTTCGCTCAGCTCTTCACCCTGGAAATATTTTCTTCTTCAGCATCATCTGTCTTTTTTTTTTTTTTTATAGCAGTTGGGGGGCGTGCCTTAGCAGTTTACCTTAATCTTCAGGGACTTCTTCAGCTCCTTGATGACGGTTTCTCTGTCTTCTAGTTTGACTCCCAGACCTTCTGCGTCAGTCATTTCGGCCCTGACGGTGGATGCCCTCACCTCTACAGGAGGGGCCTACAGCAGAACAGATCGGTGTGACCATTAAAGGACAGGAGATTTGGATTTCAACCTTAAAACATGAAGAGTTAAAGCTGCAAGTGGTGATGTTTTGGCGGGGGTCATTCGATACGTGTACAAAATATGGTCAATTTGAGTATTTTTTAGCGTGGGGACAATTTTCGCTCAAAGGCAGCATAAAAAAGAAACGCAAAAACAATCAGGTCCTTTCCGTACCTGTCCTTGAGGCTTTTCAGCATCGTACTCTCCTTCCTGCATGGCCGTGGCCATCTTGTTCATGGTCGTGATGACAGAGCTGCAGGACTGACGCAGGAACTCTGGGCCCTTCACGCTCTGGGAGCTGGTGACCTTCAGGAGTAAAACAGCATCAAATGGTTTGGAAGCTGCCAAATACAAACAAGTTTCTACCAAACTTTTCAGCTTTAACCTGCAGCTATGTGTTCTTACTGGTGGCTAAAGGAGCTCAAACATAAACACGACAGAGTTCTTTGTAGAGACTACCTTCTCCACAGCTTTGCATACGCTGTCCTCCAGCTTGAGGGCGTTCAGACCTTCCTGTTCTCCCAGAGAAGCAACCAGCTGAGCTCCAGTTGCAGCAACTTCCTGCAGAACTGCAACTGCACAGGTCAGCTGTCGCCTGCATTCAGTCAGCGTCTCAGAAACCTGCCGAGTGGCACACCGGTCAAATACCACCCTAAGTTGTTGAACTATAATGCAGGCTCAGTGTTCGTCTGCGCAGCTTCTGTACCTGCGCTCCATAGCTGAGGGCAGCAGGGACTCCCGCCACGTCGGTTCCTGGCATACGGCGCCGGATCTTCTTGCAGAACTGCCGGATGTCAGAGCAGGAAGTGTCCAGGTCCTTTAGGAGAACGGCCAAACCAGAAATCTCCTGACCTGCTGCCAGGAACGCCCGCAGACGAGCAACTTCCACACCCATGCAGTCCAGGGCACTCTGCATGAACTGACGTGACAGGAGGAGGCGGGCTGATCGGGGTTTGCCTTATTCACTTCAAACCTTCAGTTTTTATACATTTCTGAGCAGTTTCAGAGACGCAGGAAGATGAAGGATGCAAAGCTGGAAATACCTTGATGTGGTCAGCAAGCTGCACTGTGCAATCCTCGCTTTGATCCGCCAGATGGACGCTGTATAGTTGCTGGAACAAACAAATAAGTACTCTGATTTACCCTGTAATCCATTACTGAGTGGATGAGTCTCCTACACGGTTTAGCCCAAAGTCCAAATAAAAAAATGGTAAAAGTTTAACCTTCAGTTGTGACTTTTCCAACCAATTACAGCTCATGAAACAAAGTTACAGAAGTCCAGTCATGTTTTTCTCTTTTTTACACTAAAGGGTATTTGTTGAAGCCAGAGGACAAACGACTGCTGCTGTTAAAATTAACTAGATTTCAAAAATGCGGCAAAAATATTTTTTTCGCCTAGGCCGCAATGCAGCCCAGGGCTGGGCCTGCTCTTGATCCTTCATGCCCTGAAGGATAATCTAAACTTAAACGTTGTTGTCAAAGTGCTAAAATTGCATTCAATTAAAATAAAACCGTAATTTTGCCTCTAATGAAGTTTCACAAATCAAAAATAACTTTTCCAAATCGACATCCTTGTTTTATTGATTCTTCAACTTACTACTTACAACACTAAACTTAATGTTGGTCCATTTAACTTGAATTCCAGAAACTGCAACCTAAATGTCCATAATCCATGAAGATATTGTTTGATATTTAACTGGTCTGTGGCCTAAAAAAGGTTGGGAACCACTGTCTTAAAGCACGTTTAGAACCTTAAAAACACTAACATTTAAGGATTTTTACATCAAATCTTTCCGAAACCTTGTTAGAACATTACCTGATAGTACTTGATAGCTTTGGTCAGCGGTTCCCCTTGAACGGTCTCATCTAACTGGTCTTTGTGCAGCAGGTCAATGAAATAATCCAGAGCGCGCTCATGGAAGCTCATCTCAGAGTAGAGCGTCCCCATGCGCTTGAAGACTTCCACGCTGCAGGTGTTCAGAGCCCTGAAACCCACACAGAGAAAAACCTGGTCTTCACAGCTTCAGCGCTCAGTGTTGGAAAGAACTTTGGTAATGCGGCAGCGGATCTTACTGTTCGTATCGGTGCAGGGTGGCCTGCAGGAGGCTGAGGGAGTACACCAGCCCAGAGGCAAAGCTGCGCTGCTCTCCTGGAGGCCCCCTGAGCCCCGCGCCCAGCACCGGGTTCCCGTTCAGGTCGAACTTCTCCTGCGCCTGTTTGCTGATCAGATCGGCCTACAAACCAGTAGAGGTGCAGGAAAATAATAAATTCTGTGAAATATTGTGTTCATTTATTTGGCAATACAGGTATTTTAAATGGGGCTGCACGATGGTGTAGTGGTAAGCGCTCTCGCCTCAGTGAGAAGACCCTGGTTCAAATCCCGGCAGGGGCCCCTCTGTGTGGAGCATGTTCTCCTTGTGCTTGTGAAGTTTTCTTTTCACCAAAACAACAAGAACCATCTGGCAGTAAATATTCACTTCTTAATCGTGCAGTTGTAGTTCCAGAGCTCAATGACAACTATAGGCGGAGAAAAGCGGCTTTTCATAAACATGTTACTAATGTAAAGTGTTGCATAACGGCGCAAAGCTAATTTTTTCTGCTTCAATCTCTGGAATTGCATAAACAGCTGAAGTACTTCGAAGGACATTAACATTGGTTAAAGGGTTCTTTAAAGGGCCCATATAATGCAAAATCAACTTTTTTTTAGCTTTTAATTACATTATAATGTTAATTCCTAAAAAAAAAACCAACAACCCCAAAGCAGTATTTTGCTCCATTCATGCATCTCTGAGCATTCCTCGAAAACCCTGCGCTCTGAGCAGCAACCTCTTATGGTCCTCACAATGTGACAAAGTGAGGTACAGAGTCTGCGCTTCCAGCACCACCCCAGGCTAACACACACACCCACTCTCTCCGCAGAGCTAAGAGTGATCGGCAAAGCGCTTTCATTTTATGTGCACAATACGCTCATCCATCTTTGCAAACGTTCGGATGTTGTTTGTTTTCGTGAGCGAAACACAGATACGCAGCTGAGGTCGGCTCTAGGATGACATCATGAAATGGGCGGCACCCACAAGGAGCGAAAGGCGGAGCCTCAGATCGAGTCGCCTTACTTTCAGGTAGGAAAATGAGCTCATGAAAATAACTCACATTTCAGAAATAATTTGTTCTTTAGTGTGCCAGAGGAAATATATGGTCATATATATGGATATAGTTTACTCTGAAAGGATTGAGAATAGCATGATACTGAAAAGTATTTTGTTATGAACACCAGGAAACGTGAGAGTTGAAAAAATATTTCTCAATTTACCAAAATAAAAGCAATTGGAATTTGCTTGGGTAAAAGCAACTTCTATCCGAGATAGTTACGGTGCATGATGCTCTGAAAAATAAATAAAATGAATATTACACAATTTTATTCATGAGAAAGATGTATTAGTATTCAGTCAAAGTTTTTCAAAGTCATTCTCTTAAAAAAACTGTGAAATATTGTCTGTTACAGTCTTGGGATATATGGTATTGTGATGCATATCATGACCATGTATCATGATTATGTGATTTACATTTGCGTCTAAGGCTGTGTATGCTCAAGAGTCTGACGATATGATATGTATTATGATACAATGTCTTGATAAGTATCGTTTCACGATACGAAAAGTATTGTGATATTTGTTGATACATATAGATATGCATCATGATAAGCAATATGTATTGTGTCACGTGTTGATGTGCATTGCATCCTGATATATACGAATCAATACATATTGTGATAAGTATCGATAAATATCTGATGATACGTATCCGGATAGATATTGAGAAATAGTACATATCAAGGTATATTGTATCTTAATACTCGTTGTATTGTCAGAAACGTGCCAATGCACATCCCAATACACAAACAGAGACTCCAATCCCAGACAAAGACACCAGCTGGAAGCGCCTCTGCCTGCGCCGTTACCTTGCAGATGAGCCTGGGAATGAGCAGCAGCACCAGGATGCAGTCGTGGTCTCCGCCGTGGCGCAGGAAGGAGTCCGGCATGAAGGAGGTGAGCAGGGAGACGTGTCTGTTGGCTTGAGCCACTTCCATCTTCCTCAGCTCCATCTCAATGGCCTGTGGGCACAGCAAAAACGCCATTTAGAAGAAGAGAAGACAGGGGTTGGCGAGCACAGATCACACAGATCTACCTTGGCGTAGGCCTTGGTCTCTGCGAACTTGATCTTGAAGTCGAACAGCTCAGCTGTTGGCTGCTGAACCTGTTCTGCGTTTGCACTCTGCTGGCTGATCAACTCTCTGTTGGCCTCCTAGCATTCACAAATATTTGAGGTCAGAACTAGTCTCTCTGCGCCGATCTTAACAAGTTCCCCTTCAGCGGACTCACCTGAAGTGAGGCGGTGAGCTCTCTGTATTTGTTGATGGTGTGCTGGTAATCGGCGACAGTCTCCTGAGCAGCTTCCACCTTCTTCTCAGCCTCCCGGACCTTCGCTGCACTCAGGTCCAGCTGCTCTCTCAGCTCCATCTCCGTCTCTCGAGCGTTCTCCTGGAGCTCGTCGTTCATCTCGTTGATAGCTTCCTAAAGTGGCAGAGAAATCGGTAACATCAGCGCCTGACGCGCGGCTTTCTGACGCTGCCCATCGTCTGCGGACTGACCAGATCAGTGACGGTTTCTCTCAGCTCTCGGACTTTCTCCTCCAAGTCGAGGTTCCTCTCCGTCAGCGTCTCCACCATCTCCTCTGACCCCAGAGCAGCATCCACCTGGTGCACAAACAAACCGATCAACATCTCCGTGTGGACATCAGCTCTAACCAACAAGAACCCCGGCTCCACCTGCTCCTTCAGTTCATCAACAGTGGCCTCCGCTTGCTTGAGCTCCTCCTGAAGTTTCTCCTTCTGAGTCCTCAGAGTGTCCAGCTCTGCGTTCTTCTTTTCCATCTGCTTTTGCAGCTTCACATGTTCCTGTTTCTCTGAGGCGGACAGGTCCCGCATCCTGCAGGGAACCAGGACGTTCTCCTATGTTTTCTTCTTGAGGAACTTTTTGAAATGATGTTTGTTTCTGCACGTGTAGATGTCAACATCCTCACTGACCTGACCAAGGCCTCCTTCAGTCTACTGTTCTGCTCCTCCAGCTGCTTCACCTGATAGCTGGAGGCGGCTCCATCTGAACCTTCACCAAAGACCAGAAACACCGCTTAGAAGTAGATCTAAGTAGATCGAAGAAGACGGCTCTGATCTTCGTCTCCTTTTTACAAACCTTTCTCTGAAATCTCATGTCTGAGCAACTCCAGATCCATGGAGAGCTCCTCCACCTTCTCCTTCAGTGTATCCACCTCCACCTGCAGCGACTCTGCTCGCTCCTCCGCCATCTCTTTGTCCAGCGTGGCCATCTCTATAGCGTCTGCAGTGTCCGCCATCTCCTCCATGTAGCGATCCTTGGCCTCCTGCGCCTCTCGAGCTTCCTGTCAAGGAGAACATCCCCCTCTTTTTAAGCCCTGCCGTCTTTGAACAAACTTTTTTTTTTCGCTGCAGACCTTCTTGGCCTCTTTGAGTTGTTTCTGCAGCTCCGCTTGCTGCTCCTGCATCTTGGTCTTCCACTCCTGCAGCTGCTCCAGCTGGATCTTGTGCTTCTCCAGCTCCTTCAGCTTGGCTTTGTCCTCCGTCCGTTTCATCTTCAACGTTTCCAGCTTCTCCTCCAGGTCTTTGACCTGAGCTCGAAGTGACTCTTCCTCCTGAGCAAAATAAAGGAAAAAAAAAAACATTTAAGACAATAAACTATCTGTAATTAAAAGAAATGAAGAGTTGTGTTTCAAAATAAAAGCATGACCACCATGATTCTGAGAGTATCACTGGAGTGAGGATTTGTCATGTTTCTTTAAATGTAAACTCTACCTGCTTGGACATGGTAGGTTCCACCTGGTCACACAGCGACATGGATGAAATGAGACATTGATGAACACGGGGAACCATGAAAATGTGAGGCAGCGACAACAGGAAGAAGCGATTATTTATATTAGGCTTACTTTGCTAGGTGTAGCTGGAGCTGCAGCAGCCGGCGACCCGCTGGGCTGTGGCACGACCGGGGCGCCCAGCGCCCCCTGCTGGGAGTGGAGGCTCACCTCGCTGAGATCTCCGGAGTGAGAGGACGAGAGGCTCTCGCGAGACGCCTGCAGGTGCAGAGACGAGTGTTTCAAAGAGTTCAGAAAGAACCCGGTGGGTAAACCCCGCGGTGAACATGCAGTCCAAGTACCGCCCGTGAATAAATTGGCTTCCGATCTGCAATGACCCCCGTCTCAGTCACCAACACCATGTGTCACCCGGTAGGACCCACCAGTGAAGTGACCCAGAAACCTCCCTGACGGGACAGAGCGTACCATCAACACGGAGCTGGAGCGCCGAACCAAAAGAGAAGGCAGGGAGGAGGCTGGAGCCAGGCGTGGCAAGCTCCACTGCCGCCAGGGGAGCACAGTTAGTTAATTCACTGCATCCATTCTAACTGTAGGCGAGTTCAAAACGTTTTTACAAACTTTCAGCTCAAGATTTTAAAGGCCCACTCTGATCATCTTTTGTTATGTTGTTTTGACTACGATTATGCTGTTTTTAGTCAAAATCAACAAACGTGTGACGTTTTCTAGAACATAGTTTCTGCAGAGCAGCAGCATTTCATCAGAAATTCACCTCTGAGTTGTGGGCGGAACTGTTGGTGTAGAGCAACCCCGCTTCCCTTCCCGTCACCCATAACTAAGCTATCTGTTTAAGTGCTCTCCCGCTAGCTTACAGCCCCTCATACCCCCAACCTAATATCACTGGGACAACAAAAATGCAGAGCATTATCAGAGCTATCCGGCCGTACAGTTTTGAGCCGGATGCCAGCTCAGACGAGGAAAATGAAGGCGTACACGGATCTAGTCGTCTACAGAATGGAGGGAAACAGGTAGCAGCATATTTTCTACACACAAATATGAAACTTCTTCAAAACATCTATTCCTGTTTCACAACAATTTGAAAAAAAAATAATAATTTATAATATAATTTACAGTAATTGAAGCTTAATTTTTCTTTACAATTGTCCTCCATCGTGCGAAGATGCAACAAGAATATGTTAAAACACCAACAACACCATTTTCATCGGAGTGGGTCTTCAACGGAATCACATTCAAGGACTTTTTATGATGCATTCCCTTCAAAATAAGGAGATTATATTGTAAAATCTCTTCCATGTTAAGACTGTAAACATTTAGACAAAGATGAATGAATTCTTCTGCTTTTCTTATGTTTGTTTTGTCAGCTGGTGCTGATAATCCTTCCACCAAAGACCGTATCCCTGCCCTGTTTGACTGTAGTCTACAGTTTTAAAACGTATCACAAAAATAATATAAACAATAAACAAGCAAACAAACGATCAGCTAATTTATTCGACAAAAAAGGGAATTTTACTGTTTAGCCACAAAAAAATGAAAAGAGCAGCTCCATCCATAAGATTCATGCAGGTTTGATTTGCACAGAACAGTCACTTTACATAACAGAATAGTAAAGAATATGAATAGTTAAATGCTTCCAGTCGTAAAAGGCTGCTTTCACTCTGCAGGTGGAATAAATGAGACTCTGATCCAAATCCTTTTTGGAGCATTATTTCATATCAAACCAGACACTTTCAGAAAGAGGTTTGATCAGATGTTTGTGGAGTTCAGTCTGAGCGGCAGGATTTCAGGAGCAGCATCTGACTCTATATGAGAACTGGACGGAGTGACCCCTCCCCCTTCATGCTCCAAACAGGAAGTACCTGCTGACTTCAAGAAGCCGAAATCCCAATGACTTCTATTGAGAATTAAACAGCGATTACTCTGTCATTCTATTTGTCAAAATAACCATTCTTGATCTGATACATTTTTTAAACATTTTCTTGATAATCCAATTTTTCCATATTTTTTTTCTGTAGTCTAAGTTATTCAAGTTAGAAACTGACCAATCAGATGCCTCAATAAAAAAAGGCGGTGCCTGCTGGACCCCACGTCCAACGTTCAAAATATTTGATCGACAGATTTTGTGTAACTTGCTTTCAAGTGGCAGGAGTTTGGACTTCCAACAAGCTCACTCCTAGCAGGTGAGAGTGGTGACATCACTCTCGCTCAGTCCAGGTCTCTTATACAGTCAATGGTCTATACCTGGGTCTAAACGACCACGCAGAAACACAAGAATCGACGCGAGTTTCAAACCTGCAGTGCAACAGCAGCCGGGTGTCACAATAAATCATTTTCAGAACTGAATCGAACAAATAAACAATAACCACAGCATGCTGTTGGATTTGAGCTCTGCTCACCTTTGCAGAGCGGCGGGTAGAGGACTGGAGGAAGAGGAGGAGGAGGAGGAGGAGACGAAGACACACAAGCAAAGGTAGAGGCACACACACATCCAACAATGGGATTCAATAAGAGATTAGCAGCAAATTAGAAGCATATTAATCATTGTTAGTTTACGTTGACTGATCATCTCGATGGCTGCTTGACTCATTTATCACACTTTGAAAGGAAAGTAGGTAAACTCTGAAAGTGCAAAGATTAAGTTCAATCATGCAAAGAAAAAAAGAGTTTATGAATATTTAGTTTGGTTTTGTGTTGTTTCAGCAGAGTGTAAATGTGATGGTAAAAAGCTGAGTAAATACGCTGAAAAACTAAAAATGTTAACGTCTCATGCAGTTAAAAACAGGATGTCTAGAAAGAAAAAGATGAAGTGAGTTAGTGATTGGAACCACGCAGGTGGAGCAGAGAAGCTAAAAACCAAAAGTTTCTACCTTCTTAAGATTGGCTGGCGTCTGCAAAAAGGCAGAAACAAAAATGATCAGACATTTTTGTTTTACTATGTGTGTGTGGGGGAACGATATTTCACGTTGGAATCAGAATTTTTTTTATTTTTTAAATACATTCCAGGATTCTGTCCGTAAAATTAGTTTGAAACAATAACAACAAAGAGTCTTGTGCTTTCAAACTATACAGAAAAAGAAGTTACCTGCTTTGTTGTTTTGGGAGTTTCCGCCATTTCTGAAAATAGAAGATGAGAATTTATTAGTTATGATTATAATTTCTCTTCCTATCTTCAGAAACACGAGTCGTGACTCACCTTTCTGCTTGAGGATCTTTGCCAAAGTGGATTCTGGAGTTTCTGGTGAGGTGGACGTGGAGCCCTCATCCACCACTTGGATCTACACAAAAGGAAAAACCTGATTTTCAGACCAAAACGACCACAAAACACTCAAACAAATCAGTCTGACTTACCTGAGACTGCCTGACAAAGATGCCATGATTCTCCTCGCAGGTGAAGTAGCGCTTGCCCTGCACCGTTCCGTCGTTCTTACCCTTAGGCTCATCCAAGATGACCCCCACCCATTTACCCGAGGCAAAGAGGGTGGTGCCAATGTAGGCTACAGTGCCTCGCTGTCCCTTACCGGTCACCTCCACTATGGAGCCGATCTTGGAAAGAAAAAAGTAGAAAAAAAGAGGACGATGAAGTGTGGGTTCTGATCATTAAGCTAGTGGTTTTAAATGGGGTAAGATAACTGTCTTAAGAAACTGTTTGAAGAAAAAAAAGAAAATATGAATCTGACATTTGGTTTAACGTTTGACTTATAGGTTTTAAACATTTATTTGTTTTGAAATGGAAAATGTCCATGTTAAATTATTATCAATATATATCACGGTGTCACAAACATATACAGTGGCTTGCAAAAGTATTCAAACCCCTTGAACTTCTCCGCATTTTCCCACATTATGACCACAATCATACATTTATTTTATAGGAATTTTATGTGAAAGACCAACACAAAGTGGCACACAATGGTGAAGTGGAAAGAATATTCTAAAAGAGCGCAATTTTTTTTTTCAAATAAAAACAGAAAAGTGCAGTGTGCAAAAATATTCAGCCCCCTTTTCTGAGTGCTTGATGTTGCTTGATGATTGGTGACTGATCAAATGTTGACTTCATGACTTAATAGAGTCCAGCTGTGTGTATTTGAGTCTCAGTATCCAAATCCAGCTGTTTAGCGACAGTCTGTGGTTTGTCAAGAGAATATTGTGGAGAAAACAGGATCATGAAGTGTAAGGAACACATCAGACAGGTCAGGGAGAAAGTTGTGGAGAAATTTAAAGCAGGATTAGGCTATATAGAAAGATTTCCCAAGCTTTGAACATCCCACGAACCACTGTTCAGTCCATCATCCGCAAATGGAAAGAGTATGGCACAACTGTTAACCTATCTAGACATGGTCGTCCACCTAAACTAACAGGCCGAACAAGGAGAGCACTGGTCAGAGATGCAGCCAGGAGGCCCATGGTGACTCTGGATGAACTGCAGAGATCTACAGCTCAGGTGGAGGAATCTGTCCATAGGACAACCATCAGTCGTGCACCGTACAAATCTGGACTTTATGGAAGAGTGGCAAGAAGAAAGCCATTGATAAAAGAAAACCATGAGAAGTCCCTTTTGCCATACAGCATGTGAGCAGCTGTAATTGCAGCAAAAGGGGGTTTCACAAAGTATTGACTCAGGGGGGTTGAAAACTTTTGCACACTGCACTTGTCAGTTTTTTATTTGTAAAAAAGAACAGTTTACATGTTTTATAAACATTAGTATTTTTTTTTTTTGTTAGCATTAATTTAAAGACCCACTCCAATCAAAATGATGTTTTTGACATGTTCTTGTATAAAGTCTACCTTCTCCGCCCCAATTCTGAAGCATCCACTTGCATACAAATAGATCCAATAATGTCTTCGTTTTCCTCCTCTGAGTTGCCACCCGGCTCAAAATTGTAGGGCTGGATAGCTCCGATATTGCGAGCCATTTTTATTGCACTGGTAAGGTGAGATTGGAGGTTTGAGGGGCTGTAAGCTAGCTGGTGAATGTGCAAACAGAGAGCTCTCAGTTATGGGTGACGGGAAGGGTGGGCGAGGTTCTGGCCATTACTCAGAGGGGAATTTTGAATAAACTGTTACTACGCAGAAACCATGTCCTAGAAAACGACACAGGTTTGTTGATTTTGGCGAAAAAAAGGCACAATCATAATTAAAAGACACTAGGAACTCTTTGAAAATAGATCAAAAGATGATCAGAGTGTGAAATGAAATATTCTTGTGTTTTTGCAAAGTTGTGTCTATCTGCATACATTTCATTTTGACAGTTGCTTTAGCCCATAGTGCTTCTGTGTTTTGGTGTCTGTGGAAGTGACTCACCTTTGGAGGTTTACCGCTCTCCACTGATCCTGTGCTGCTCATTTTGCTGATCAGAGGGCTCGTCAGCTTTAAAACAAAGAGGGAGTAAATATAGGAAGGAAGGTGCATGATGGGAAAACAGACAGCGAGGTTCCCTTTTCATGTCAAACACCACCTGAGCACCAGAAGTAAAATAACACCTTTCAAATGCGGCATTTTCATCACCAGAACTAACGACGACAGAGCTGTGAGGGGTTCAAAGACACCCTCAGCAGCCGGTCATGTGTCCTGGATTACATCGAAGCAGCAACATCTCAGACAAAGACTCTTATTCAACACCATCAAGATCTGCAGGGAAATCAACTGTTCCTCTTTTGGAGCAGTGGGGACGTGAAGTCACGCTACTTTGACCTTTCATCAAACACGAACGCTGATGGAAAGTTTTACCCAATTTCTTCAAAGAAGCTGCTGCAAAATTCTTGTTTGGTTTCTCTAACAGAGAAAGATTTAATAAGGATGACTCAAAATGTGTATGTTATTGCGGATTGAAATGTTTATATTTTGACTTCTTGAAGCCAAAAATATGTTAAGGAGGGAATCCTAAACCAACATCATGGTGAGTACCTTTGTTTTCTTTTTTTTTTTAAAACATCACTTAACAACAATTTATCAATGTATATACATTTAGACCTTATTGGTGGTCAAAACTAGTTATTCTCAAATCTAACGGATGCATGTTACTCACCCTGGGAGTGTAAGAATGCCGTCGATTTAGAGCCATAACTGAAAGTTAGTTAACTTTCCTTTTTTGACCTCCGAACAAACCAAGAGTCGTTTTCTCTACTTTCTCATCGCTGACACAAAAGAAGATGCGATGGAGGATTGGGAATTCAGGGCGGGCTCAAACGTCACTGCTGGTTTCAGCTGAGAATCTTGTCATAGAACAGACGCCCTTTACAGGAACATGGGAAGATAACTCTTTATGAGGAAGACAAGCAGTCGGTGGGTAAAGCATCATACGGATTTTTCTATTTTTTATATCATACATGCTTCTGAAATCGAAGCTTCAAAGCTTACAGAACTTTTAGTTTCACAGCAAAGATGACTTTAAAAACCACAAATCATTATTAGAGAGGGAGGATAAAACCTAAACGGAGAAGTAGGATGTCGTGCACAAACAGAAAACCCTTCTGTTTCTAAAGGTGAAGCAACACTAGAACTGCATGGAGAAGTAACAGCCATGTCCAAATGTAGAATCATTTATGTTTTATATATAATTTAGGGTGACATTAAATTGTAAACAATTTGGAACATCTTCTAACTCTGATTTAGACGTTAGGTTAACTTAGGGTTGCACAGTGGTGCAGGGGATAGTGCTCTTGCCTTACAATGAAAATATTCTGGTTCAAATCCCAGATGAGTATTTCTCCATGTACATACAGTTTTTTTTTTTTTTTCAGTTTCCTCCCACAGTCATAAATATGATTCATTGGTTAAATTAGTGATTTTAAAGTGTCCCTCAGTGTGTGAGTATGTGGTTGAGAGTGGGTGATTTAAAACACCCCAAAAGGGTGCTAAAACACCCTTTTGGGGTGAAAGGGATTTTGTGAGTTCAGAAGATGGATGAAAATTCAATTTAATGGATGCATTTGTTTTTTGGATGAGGTGTTTTCAAGTGACGTCATCATTCCATGTTGGCGATACTGAAACATAAGCTAACGCTGAACTCCAGAACTCAGCTTCAAAGCAAAGTGGTTAACTATTGCAGTGCACTCGGCTGTCACAAGTACAACAAAAAAACTCTGTTGCAATTTCACTGTTGGCCAAACATAGTAAGGAACAGTGAGGTGACAGAGAATTTAAAGATGGAAACAGGATTGCCAGCCTCCAACAGAATTTTGATGGAAGGGATTTGGAAAACATCCACATTACAGAGCTGTATTGTGGTGTAGTGGTTAGCGCTCTTGCCTCACAGCGAGGAGGTCCTGGTTCAATCTTGGGACCTTTCTGAGTAGAGTTATCTGTTGTCCTCGTGCATGTGTAGGTTTTCTGCAGGCACTCTGGCCACAGTTCAACAACATGCTTCATAGGTTAATTGATAAATCTAAATTGTCCCTAGATGTTAATGTGAGTGTGTGGCCCTGTGACAGACTGGCAACTGCTCGCCCAACTGCTCGCCCAATGGGGATTCACCAGGTTCTGAAGTTGGATGGATGGATCCATTTCAGATCAGTTCATTTCACTGGAGTTTTGTTAACTCAGTACATAAGAATACATTAGAATCAATGTCAGAATATAATCAGAAATTGTAAATGTATTACCAAAAAAAAAGAGAGTTTCTACAGTTAGAACTTTAATATCTAAACAACTATTGTGAACTCCAGACTTTATGCCCATGAACAAAAAATAACTCTGTTAACTACTGAAATTACTAGCGCTCCATTTCCAGACCCGGTAGATTAGTGTTGTTACAAGCATAGTCCTCATACTCTTGATACTAGTACTAATGATTGAAGATAATAGGAACTATGCCATCATTATTTATTTGACTTTTAAATCCATTGAGATAAATTTGTACAGATCTATAGAATTTTCCCCAACAAATAGAAGCTAATAAACAGTTTACATTTGATATGGATACTATTAATTCTTAATTTTCCCAATTTTATTGGGATATCACTCCTTTTCTTATAGTTCTCTAAATAACTCATATTTCTGTTCAGTTTTGTCTCCATTCCTGCTGTATTCTCGCGGTTTTTTAATACAGTAATTTGTATGCAGTACAGCTAAACTCACATGAAGACCATGTTTACAAGTGGATATCTCCAACACACGTCAGGATCCAAACTTATTTGTGCCGTCAATGCAACACACTATAAATATTTTGTCAGACCTTATTGGTAATAAACAGAGTATAAAGTTAATTAAAATACAAATTAAAGATATAGTGTAAAATAAAATGCAGATATCGCTTTTAATAGGACAAAAATGTGCGTAAACAAAAAAGAGCTTACTTCTGCTAGCTTAAATAGTGACGCGCATCACTAACAAATGTAGTAAAATAAAACAATTTTTATACTAGTATTTCGTTATTATGTGGTATATAAAAAAACAAAAAGGACAACTAAACTTGGATCAGTTTTTTAAATTTGTGCAATTAATTCGCGACGTTTTAGCTAGTGTTAAGACGTTAGCAAGTAAGCTAAGATTAAAAGGGAAAAATACGCATTTCGAATAAGCTAATTTGAAATGTGGGAATTCGAAATTTGCTTTACCTGCCGCACAAAGAAATCCTTTTCTTAGTTAGGGGTCCTCACACAAACATTAATCCTTTGTTGATTGTTTTTGTGACCCTGCCCTGCTAATCCCAGCAGTCGTTCTGACAGGTCACTTCCGTTTGCCGGACCGGCAAAAGACACGAAGAAGAACGGTGATCATCAGCGCCCCTTGTGGTTGAATCAGTTTACTGCAGATTTATCAGTGACAGAATGGATGGTTTTTCAGTGTTGTTCATTGCACTACTCACAATAAAACCCCACCATTAAAAATTACTCAACTTGGGTTGTTTTTAACCCATCTCTGAGTTTTAAAGAATACTTTTTGCTGGTTCGAGAAAAAAACAAACATTAATTGAGGTTATAATGAAACCAATTTTACCCAAAAAATTTCATTTTTATCCAAAAAGTAACCCAAAATATGTACCAACATGAACGACCCAAGAGTTTGTATCAATAAATAACTAAAGTGTTTTAAGAGTGTAGGATTAAGGAAACCCATTTGTTAACAACGCTATGGTTTCATGCTGAGAGAACTACAGATACAATATTTGCCTCAAGGGCCAGTGTATTTGCATGCTTTCCAGATACTGTCATACTCTGATTACTTGAATCAGGAGTGTCCAGCCTGTCAAGACATGGCAGAGCAGAGTGTGTTGGAAAACAAGCAGGATACCGACCCCTGGAGGAGAACAGAAGAGGTCAAAAGGTGATGGAGGTTTTTTTTTTCTTTTTTTGTAGATGTAGAGAAAATCTATGACGGGGTCCAGAGAAGGGAACTGTGGTTTGTTTGATGAATTTTGGAGTGGTAAAAAAAGAGTTCTTCAAACATTTATGAGACCTGTAAAGCTACACACGTTATGCGTGTTCAAGAACTTGGTAAATGTTGGTTCTGGAACGTGCGTTTAGCCCATGGTGTTCCCACTGGACAAGCAGGGAGAGTCTTCTTCTTTGCTACTGTATACTAGCTCACATCCACCACCTACAGTTGGAAGACGCTTGGTACGAAATGTTGAGCCGCTGCAAATCTTTTTGAATACAATTTACTGTCAAATATTGCACATACAAAACAGCATGCAACACATCCCACTCCATAGCCAGTACAAATTCGTTTTAGTGAAATATCAATAGATTATTGAATGAGAGGAACTCAATTGGAGGTGGAGGCCTCTAGAAAGACCACATGGGGGGTGATTTGCATCTCTAAAGGGAGAAGCCAATTACTTAATTACTTGTACAAATATTTATTTATTTGTAAATAATAAAGGGAAGCGAGTTATAATGTATTTTCCCCTCAAATTACTATGAGAACTTTCGCAGAACTTTCCATGGAATCCATGAAGGTGTGATCGGGCAGCAGCCTGTCCAATCAGGAGGCGGAGGAGAGGCTGCGCCGTGACACTGGGACAGAGCTCCGGCCACAGCTCAGGCGGCGACAGCCCTGTAAGCGTCTGGACCGGGTCCCGGCTACACCGCCACCCTCTATTTGCAACACGGTACAGTGTCTTTGTTGCGTTTGGTCCAACTTTTATCAAGTTTTACAACATTTACGGTGTAAAAATAAGTTTTGCCGTGTCGAATTTCTGCCGGCTTGTGTCATCTGCGAAAACATGCAAGCTAGCTCGGACACAAAAACAAACTTCCGGTTTTGATTTTCAAAATACAAATTTAAGCCTAAACGCTTTCGGCTTTTTGCCATGTTAATTCTGTGGTAGTTTTATTGTGAAAGGTATCCATCATCCGGTTGTTAATTTTTAGTGACCCATTACAGTGAGTTTGACCGTTCATGAGATTGGCAAAAGGGATTTAAGTCTGTGTCCTCTCCGTACCTTCCTCTCCGAACTTGTTACTGGTTCTGGTACGTCCCGCAAGTGTCACTTTATCTGTTCATGTATGTTAAAATTTGTTTATTTTTAGAGGAAAATATCAACTTAAAGTTGGAACGAAATAGTTTCTTTTCCCGATATAGGGCGTGGAGCCTTAGTGACGCGTTACGTCAGGAGAAGCGCCTTCTGTCGCCGCAATTCCACAAGGAACGCCAGTAGAAATAATGAAGATCAATTCACAGTTTTGCAACCAAATCATGACATATTACCGAAATTTTTAATTAAAAATGATTTGATTAAGTCGTTTTTCATTCTTAATCATATTTCTAGATGAATAATTTCGCACTTTAGCTGCGCGCGCGCTTTTAGGGTCTGTATCCCTCCACCCGAACTACTTTTTAAATCGTTTATTTACATTTGCTATGATTACAAAATAAAATAAAAGGTTACCATATTATTTATTTATGTATCTATTTATTATTAATTTTATTACTTTATCTATTTAAAAATATATATAATTTATTGTTATTGTTATTTTATATCCTCCATTATGAAAAAAATGCTACAAGAACATGTTTAAAAAATGCAGTTTTTATTCAAGTGGGTCTTTAAAATTTGAATGAACCTTTTTTTTCATTTAATTGAATGAATGAATTGAATGAACCGACTGAGAAAATATATTTAAATTCCTTTAAGATACAGAATATCTGTAAAAAATACCAACAATATTACTTAAAACTTGCATATTTAGTTAGTGATTTCACCAAACTAGCCCTCTTAAGACGTTCAAGTGTAATAAACATTTCTGTAGCCATCAGATTACTGTCAAAATTACAGGAAACATAACAGATGCATTGAAGGAACATGATGCAACAGTTATTTTTCCCCAGAAAACTAAAAAAAGGCAAAAAAATATTACAACCCAAACTGAAAATTAAAGCAAAAGCTTTCAAGTTTCAAAAGAGAACATCAATAAAACAGAACACTAAACTGCTTGATCAGTTCTGTTCAAAAACAAAGCATTAATTCTACAAATAAATTCTAGTGTTGTCAAGTTTTACAGAACAAATATCAAATTAACAAAACATTTTTGTCAACATCCTGTGAATAAGCTAAGAACTAAATCAAATTCTCTGAATTTCTTCTGGTTGTTTAGACGGTTGCTGCTGTGAAGGTCTGAACTTTGTTGTTTTTGCTGCAGAATTATCGTTTATTTCAGTCTGAGATTGAGCATGCTTGGTGGCACACATTATTCAGTTTTTGTCGGTTTTTAAATAACGAATATACCTCCACACGGGCGGAAATTTAATTTTTGAGAAACTGGCCAAATTGGCCGACTGATTTAAAAAAAAAAAATCTAACAGCCAAACCTATAATTTATCAGCCAAAATCGAATACTATTGTACACAGAAATGCCTTAGGCCTTTTACTTTTTAGAAATTTTTCAGATTTTTTTTTAAGGGAATAAACTGCATAAAAGCCATTTTTAAATGGCATAAACACGTCTTTACTGTCATCAAATTCAAACATGCTGAGAAAACGAGGACAGATTTAGTAGAGATTTCCTAATTCTCCAGGTGATCACATTTTAGATTAAACCATAACCAAAAAAACGCATGAAAACAGTATAATGTTTTGGGTTATTGTCATTATATATCATTATTAACATTAAAGTTGCAGCCTTACGGAGGCGGGAGGATTGAGGACAACATCTGAAAGGTCACAGTTTTCAGTGTCACACAGACGCTGCGAAAACAGTGGACTCAATTCAGTTATTATTTAGAAAATACTGTTTTTATGAATGTTCTATGAATTAATCTTGTTGTATTTATCTGCAGCGTCTTACATACCACCGCCAACATCTTCAGTATTAAATGATTAAAAATCTACCTTTGCTTTCCAGATGGCTGACGTGGACCTGGTGAAGAAGATGCTACAGGGCATCCTGCACTCCAACAAAGGCGGGGTGTCCTTGTCCCGTCTGCAGTCAGAGTACAAGGAGGCGACTGGTGAGCAGATACCACATAAGCAGTTGGGACACAACCGCCTGGACACGCTGCTTGTCAGCATGCCCTCTGTGGTGCGAGTGGAGCGCAGTCGCTCGGGGGAGGTAAGACACGAGGACAAGACGCTTGCCTCGTAACATCCATGTCAGAAAAGTATGTCAGGTAGATCCCATCGACTGTAAATGAGAACTGGACTGAGTGAGTATGATGTCACCCATAGAAATGGCTTATTCTGGCTCCAACCAAATGAAATCAATTAAGTTGCCATTTTTTTGCAATACGGACACTGCCATGTTGGAGTCAGACAACATCAATAAGCAGCGATTGGTCGATCTGATGCTACGTTCACAGTGGGCATATGATGTGCGTTCAAGAATGCGCTAAACGGGCATTCTCACTCAAAACTCACAGTTGGATGAGGTTTGCTAGGAAATTTTGAAGTGGTGCAAATTTAGCTCCAGGCTTTTTCTTTAACATTCTATTCTGATATATGAAATACTTTGTGTCAAATAATTCCAGTTGGGCGCAAACCGCAATTATGAATTTCTCCTCCATGATCAATTTTCAAACGGTTGGTACTTCTGTGTTTTGAAGAGGACACTACCCATACATCACCACCAAATCCAAGTCGCTTATTGGTCAGAGTTCAACTGGGTTAACATTTGGCGTGTGTTCTATGGCCGGCCCTTTTAGATGTAGAGCCCGAAACGTGCATATATGCCCGTTTACATAGGCGTTTCATTGAAAGTGGCTGCTTCTTGAACACGTGTTTCTGAGCCCAGTGTGAACATACCATGAGTCATCATTTCTGTGGCAACCACTCTGGCCAATCAGGAGTGAGCTCGTTGGAAGTCCACACCCCTATGACTTAAATAGGCTCCGGGGTTTTGGATTCTTGGAGCCAGCGGGTATTTCCTGTTTGGAACGTGAGGGAGAGGGCTCACTCTGTCCATTTCTCATATACTGTCAATGGGTTGGCCACATTGTTCACGTCTATCCACTGTAACCTATGGTTTGTAAGTCTGTATTCCTGTCACCTTCCAGGCTTGTTATTTTGCATCAGGAGCCAGTGAAACAACTCATATAGCCAAAGTGATGGCCCGAGAACGAGGCTCCAGAAGGACCAGCCGACCTCACCTGGTCAACACCCAGATGAGGGTGAAGCCGGCGGCTCCGCTCATCCTAAACGGTTAGTCTAATTTTATATCAGTCGAAAATGAAATCTTTGTTGGAAGATGGATGACATGCACCAGCAAAACCCCAAAAAGGGTGGATGTTGATCCTGTGTGGTTAAAAATCTGTGAAAATGTTTCATTGTAAACATTTTCTGGTTACTTAGATGGATGTTAGCAAAACTTAGCTAAAGAACATAGTTCTAGAACATAGTTTCTGCAGAGCAGCAGGATTTCTTTAGAAATTTGCCTTTGAGTTGTGGACCGGACTGTTGGCACAAAACTAAGTTGCGCTCATTTCCCATCATCCCTTTGTTCACATGCTCTGTCATTAACTTACAGCTCCTCACAACCCCAACATTACAGTTGCTACATAAATGACAAGCAATAACGAAGCGATCCAGCCATACAGTTCTGAGCCAGATTCCAGCTCGGATGAGGAAAACAAAGACATACACGGATCTATTTGTCTGTGAGTGGATGCATCAGAATAGAGCACAGCAAGGGAGCTTGTGGCCCGCCGACTGTAGCTTTATTTTTTTGTCAATTCACAACATTTTGAATCACTAAATACTCAGAAACACAGATTTAATCCTAATTTTCTTGATACTGGTCCTCCATCATGAGTAAAACGCCACAAGAACACGATAAAAACACCAAAAACATGATTTTCATTGGAGTGGGTCTTTAACACCGGAGCTGTCGGTGGTGACAGTAAAATAACTGACGCTCTTTGAAATTGTGTAGCTCTTCAACCATTTGCACAATTGATTCTAATTAATTCTGACACGGAAAAAATTGGAGCAAAGCTGATTTTTTTTTTTTTACATTAACTGTTGGTTTCCATTGACCAAGTAAGCACTTTATTACTGTGAAGTGTTGCATGTAAAGCTGCTTTTCTCTGCATCAGAATCTGCTGGAGTTATGTTAATTGAGTAAAATGGCACTTAATGGAAAATTTGCCAAACTTTTGACTCAAAAATGTTTGTTTTGATTGATCTCTGCTTTCCAGTCAACGCAATTCATGAATCTCGTTCACTTTAAAACATTTTGGTAAAAATAAAGCAATATAATCACAAAAGTAGTTTTCCCAACAGTCATATAAAGTAATTTAACATTTTAAATGTTCACGAATCATTGAAAGAATTGGAACGGCTGTAGTTTTAATGTAATTCTCCCAAAATCCAGAAGTCTTTACCAAAAAAAAAAAAACATTTTGAATCCATTTGTTCATCTTTGAGTCTCTGATTCTTTCTTCTGGAAAAGAGCTGCAACTTCCTACAGTAAATTTGAAACTTTGTTCACATGTAAAAATCCTTTAGTATTTGAAAACAGAGACTCCTGCTGTGTCTGAATTCCCTTCCTTTTCCATATCCATAAAAGACGATATAATCAGAACTGTCGATCTCTTTAATGCAGTGTGGACACATTCAATACTTTTATTTTAAAAGGCAAATGTGACATCATCAACCATTTTCCAAAGTGAGACCTACAAATATGAACATTTAACAAAAACTATTTTATGAATCTACTTTTTTTCTGATGAGGAAAACTTGGATGATTTAAAAAGAATACATTTACATACATTTTTTCCATATGACAAATCATTTAAACACAGTGCATTGTGGTCTATATTTGCCATAGTGAGCATTAATGCTTTGTGCAGAGACTTCTGGGTAATTTCCAGAGATTCAGAGAGCATGAAAAAAGGCGACCGCCTTATATATAGGGAACTATGTAGCGAATAGTGATTGAATTCTGACTCACTTTAGTTCTCCTGCTGAACATCCAGGTACAGTAGATCTGTTCCCCACCTCCCCTCCAGCGAGCAAACGCCGTGCACGATTACACTCCTCCAGTCGTGTTTTTAATCGTCTCCATTCCAGCTTTTGGTAAATGTCAAGCAGGAACAAAAAAGTGTTTCTCCAGAGCTTTCTCTAAATCCTTGTTCAGAATTTGCCAAATATTTGGATTCAACTCGTAAGCAGTAACTGAATGTACCATTTTTATCCCGTGTGTAATCTCTAATTAAGCTGTCTGTACTTTAATTAATTCAATTTTCTTTTTAAACAACTAAACCACAAAATAACAACAGACCACGCCCACATCCCCTCACCGTCGACTGCAGGTTGGAGGGCGGTGCTGCTGGGCTCTCTTGTGTTGAGATGACCCGGTAACTTTAACTGTAGCTTCCTTTTCTGTCTATAAGATCCTCCCAGATACCACACAAACACGCACACATTTTGGTCTTTATTTATCACTGTCAGCGATAGTAGAACATCTTCAAGCTAAACGTGCACACAGCTTTGTTTTTGCTGTGTAATCTGTGCAGCCGAGCGGTGATGCTGCAGAACGCTCTGAGGGTCGGAGCTGGAGGTGGGAGGTGGCCGCGAGAAATGGTGAAAGCAAAAAGAGGAGGAGTGGCAGAGGAGAAGATGGCAAAGGAAGGAGGTGAAGATGCAGGAGAGAGTTAACAAGAGAGAGGGAGAGCATAGAATAGATTCTACGGCGGCTGAGGCTGGACTGCATGCAAACAGAACCTGACTCTCAAACGCTGCCTCCTTCCCCCCCCGGTGCCGCCGGCGGGGTTATTGATATTCAGGCAGAGACACACAGCAGGGATTGTGTGTCTATGCTGCTGAGGTAACGTAGCATCTGATCTTTTGCATGTGATCGTCTGTGTTTTTTTTTTCTGCTTTAAGACTAGCTGTCAGAGAGCAGGCGACCAGGCTGGCTGTTAGATAAGGGACGGGATGAAACGCGAGTCTGTGTGAAAGCATGAGAAAGTTCTAGAAAAAATGAAACTAATGCTAAAAGGCTGAGTGTGGGCGTGGAAATGAGTGACGGTCATGCAACAGATTTGTGACGTGATGCTCAGAGGGTGAGGAGGGATCCGGTTGCTGTGTGGGGAGAAACTGCTTTCAGCTTCCTTCAGGATTACAATATATATATATACAGTAATCTCTCATTTATTGCGGGAGTTATGTTTTAAGAATAACCCGCGAT